>OV725079.1:116607965-116677965 GCA_928085145.1 Nezara viridula | reverse complement strand
TTTATTAAAATACATCCTATATAACGTAAAAACAGGACATATAAGCTTCACAACAATTAGTTGTAGTCATTTTTGCTGAAAACAAGGATATTTTTAGTTGACTGGAAAGAGAATCACATAATTTCTTTACACAACTTAAACTGAATCACAAATTTTCATCTAATAAACCTCAACTAAATTAATATAGACTTAAAGCTTATTAAACCAGAAATTTTTCCTCAAAATTGCGGTAACTGTAGTACAGTTGAAGGTTGATAAAAATAAATCACAAATAATTCATGATTTTTTTTAAACGGAACTTAAACGTGTTTGTCCGCTCAATAGTCCCGTTTAAATAGTTTTGACAATGACAAACTCTACTTAAATTTATAGTAAATTTTGTCTAGTTTACTATGGAGCAATTTTTAAGTTTTCGCTTCCTAATCAACAAAAAACGTGGCTCGGTTAAAAAACCAAAGATCTTAAATTTCCTACTTCACTGCTGGAAATTGGGCTACTGTTTATATAAACTATTTTGTAGATCTTGATGTCTACTATCAACCTTTAAAATTTTTCTATTATATTCTATTATATATGTATATACAGGGTGTCCCGTAAGTAGATAGTGTAATAAAATAAAATGTTTACATGATGGGTAGTAAAACTATAAATTACGTATCTTATATTTTTGTTTGTTAAATTTAAACTTTTTATTTATTTATTTTTAGGTTATTTTATTCTTATTTATTGTATGTATATATATATATATATATATATATATATATATAATATATATATATATATATATATATATATATATATATATATATATATACATACAATATATATATATTATTTCTCTGTATAATTTATTTTATTTATTGTACATAGAGTGTGCATGTGATCTCAGAATTCTATTATAAATGTCCTTGAGACAGATTGTAATATTTTTCAATAAATAAGTTTTAAAAAAATTTAAAATAATGATTCGTTTTAACATTCATATGTGTGTTTATCTTCAAAGATTTAAGATCAAAGTTTTATTTTTGTTGTATATACTAGTTATTAAGCTACAGTATGCCTTAGTATTAAATAAAAAATAAATAAATACAATATATAACTCTATCCGCATGAGAGAGCGCAGTCCAAACTTAGCAGAGTAGCCGGAAGGTTCACAGTAATTCTGCCTCCAGATAAGATTTTTCTTTTCATTTATTTCTTAATTTAATTATTATTATAATCTACTTTTTTATACGCTACATGAGATAACATTTTTTCTTCTTATCCTCCACTTTATTTTTCAATAAGACAATATAAGTATATGCAAAATATTTTATATTAATATATGCTTTATTATGCAATATATTAATATGCTTTATTCTTACACTCAATGAGATAACATCCATGAGATATAACATCCATTAGATTTATTGAATATTCGTATGATTTTTTTTTTTGTTGAGTAGATACAATTTATCTACTCACAGAAGACATTTAATGTCTTTAAGCAGCATCGTTGGTGAATCTTATTTTTTTCTTAGATACAGACAGTGATAGTAAAAAACCGAAAAGTATTAAAATTCATAAATGAAATCAAAATAATCTATAATGAACTAAATTTCATTAATTTTTTTTTAACTTTACAAGGAAATTCATTTTTAACATATTTTATATGATATCACCAGCAATTCACTTTTTTTGATAAATAATATAGATTCGTTATTTTTCACGTTACCTAATTCTATAATAAATAAATATACAAAAATAATTAAACATAATAAAATCTAGTATTCTATGATGTTATTGGTCTTATAAATAAAATAAATATAATACACTCATTTTCATCTATATTAGAATTATAATAATCGTGATCATTTATTTCTCACCCTCCCCCCTCACACTCCAAATTCCCAATTTGAATAACCTTATGAGATATATTACTTAAAAACTTTAGCTTTTTTTTTTTTAAACGATCTTTTTTAATCTTAAAGCTGTTTTGAGGTTGCGTTTTCATGCAGTCTTAAATAGAGAGTATTTTAAAAGGCGTTGGGGCACGTATTTTTTCTGAACTTCTGAACTGAATATTCAACTATATATAATCTTGAACGTGTGTCTCTTTCATATGATGTATTCTGCCATCGTTCTGGCAAAGGTGCTGGTGTTAGAGTAGAGAATAATGGGTTAGTGAGATATTTGATAATTATTATAGTATAATTATTGCTTATAATAATAACCTATATATTGGGATGTACCACGTGCCTCATTAAGAAATGTGACTTAATTTCATTTTGATTTTTTTTAAATGTATCATATTGTATGACGAAACGTGCCTTAGTGAACTTATTTGTTTAATTTGTAAAATTCCAAAAGTAAAATGAATTTCTAAGGCCCCTGTGTCAGGAAATATTTCCGAATTTTCTAATTCACGGAGACAGATTTTGATGTTGCTTTATTTATACCTATGTTACAATAATTCTAAGTAATCTGGGTACGATTTGCAGTTATATCGTAGATCTCCGGATGTGCGATTTTATCTGATCCCTTAAAATATAACTTAATTTTAAATGTTAATTTATTTATAATATTTTTTCCTGAAATACCAACTTTCAGGATTTCTATTACTTTCTTCTCATATTGTGTTATCTATTAATGAAAATATAAGTACAATTTAGCTCTTAATGCTAAATAATTGCAGACGTTTATATAATTCTTCTTGTTTTGCCTTTCGCAAAAATGTGACGTCATATAAAATAGGTGGAATATCATCACCGAATGTCATATGTCTGGATGCTTCTTTATTCCCGAAAACACTATCACTTTGATTTCCGTCCAACAATTCCCAGGAAATTTTTTCACGCAAAAATCCTTTAAAGTGCCTATTTTTTCTATGTACAACTTCCGCCGAAAACCCGATAAGACTACATTCAAATACTATATCATTTTTTTTTCATCGGCTTATTATACAGAACACTTATACGTTGCTCGTTACAATCTTTGCACATACTTTTCAAACGAGCATAACACTTGGCGTAGCTACTAGCAAAAACCTTAGCGCGTTTAAATATAAATGCACACGGTAATTTTCTTTGTTGCCATATTTTATCATCCAAAATGTTAGTCCATTTGCGAGATTTTAACGATAAATATTTGCGTTTGTTGAGACCATATGTTTGTCGCGTGGATTTTATTTGTGTACATTTTTCTCTGTATTTGCAATAATATACGAAATTTATTGGTGAAAGGACTATACGCAAAAAAAAAAAATCCAATTCAGTGCTCGCATCACATAACATTCATTTACCATACTACTTAGATTACAAATAGCCATATATGTAAATAAGGAAATGAGAGTAAAAGAGATAGACGGTAACACGAGCGGATCTACGGTGAGGGGAGGGGCTTCGGGGCTGAAGCCCTCCAAAAATGGTAAAATATAACCATGTTTTATGGAAAAAAAAATATTAAAAAATTATCTCTTAAAGTATTATTTTTAATGTAATTACATTTGAAAGGATTTTAGGAATCACTTAAACACCATTTCATAAAGGTAGTTAGTTTCTTTTTTTTTTTTCCAAAGTAATTATCGTTATTTTCATGCGAAAAAAAGATTTCAGACTGAAGCCCCTCCCCTCCCAAAATTAAATCCTGGATCCGCTAGTAGATGGTAAAACATATTCATTTAAAACAATTGATTACCATGCTTTTTGCACTCATCGAATCCGTTGTATTTATACCTTTGTGTAAGTTTCCATTTCATTTTTCTGTTTATGATACAATAAATATATAACGATTTTGAGGAAAATATATTTTTTGACGAAATTATGAGATTTATCGGAAACATCTACCACTTAACTCGTTTTAAAAAAGAATTCCAATATTAGCATACATTGTACATTATTATTATATTACTAGTTAATAATCTTGTTTTTTTTTATTGACTTTAATATTTTTAGTATTTATAATGCGAAATGGTTAATACTTTCATATAAACAAAATTAAAAGTACTTTAGAGGAAGAAATTTAAATAAATCGGCATTTAAGCCTGGCCAAGACTATTTCATAGAGTGTAATACCTTTCTGATTTTACATAACACTTTCTTTTACATTGACCTTAACGAGTTTTATTAAAATAGTTAGAGCCGTTTAAAAAAAAGAATGTTAAAATGTTTAAATTTGGTTATACATGGTGTCACATTTCTTAATGGCTCTGAGGCCTGTTTTTAGACAAATTTGTTTAAGGAAAATGTTCTTTTGATGCACGTACCGATTTCGAACGAAAAATGATTAAAGACCAATTTTGTATTTTTCTTATAGTGGACACGTTTTTTATTTATTAAGAAGGGATTGTTCAAAAACTGATAAAGATAATTAAATTCTAAGTAAACCATCGTAAAGAAGATAAAAATTTCTTTTAGAAAACAGAGATTAAATTTCGTAATGTCAATGATGAAAGAGGCTTTCAGGAGTTCCAACAGCGCAAAGCCTAAAAGTCTCTTTTATCATTGATATTAGTGAAATTAATCACTGTTTTCTCAAAGACAATTTTTGTCTATTTTACGACGGCGTATTCAAAATTTAATTATTTTGAACAGGTGTTAAGCAATTCCTTCTAATTCAATAAAATTAACAAATTAATAAACCTTGGCAATATTAAATAAAAAATTGGTCCTAATTTCTTACCCGTTCGAAATCGGCTCATGCATGTAATGAACTATTATTTTTTTTTGGAAATTTTGTCTAGAATCCCCCTCCAGAGTTTGGCCATTAAGAAATGTACTTAAATAAGTATATAATAAATAATGCATATAGTATTTCGATAATATGAATGTCAATTACTATAAATAACAAACATTGCTGTTACTTACTTATCTCGGCCAAGGTTTAATCCTTATAAGGGATTACGCAATGGCACTAAATACACAAGTTGTATCACAAATATCTTTGGACTTTTCAACATTAATAGATAATATATATCAATAGCAGATAAAGAAAATATCATTAATGCGCTTAAAAGCCTACAGTTTCAAATAAAATAGGATACACAGGATCGTCTCATTGATTTTTGTATAATATAAAATATTATATTGTTTATAGATAATAAAAATCATTTACATATACTATTAATATTAGTCTATTATTATAAAATAAGGCTGTGTTTATTTCTTCACCATATTTATTTCAATTTACATAGCTACGTTTCGGCCGGTAAGCCATCTATAAGATGAACACCATTAATTTTATATTTCGATTTAATTCTACACTCCATGAAGGTGGTATTGGCCCTATTTAATTTAATATTCTATAAATTGTAACTGTAATTAGATTAAGTCATTTTTTAAATTTGTAATCAACACTACCAGTTAATTTGTAAATTAACAGTACCACTAAATAGAATGAGGTTCCTTTTTCATTCAAATTCAGGAATATCAAGATAAGATCAACATTCATAAATTATTTTAGATTTTAATACATTCTTAATTTATCCAACCATGCATGCATGTAGTCCAAAGTCAGATTAAATTATAAGTGTGGTTGGGAGGTTGCACATTGTTATATATTCGTTTATACTGCTCATTTATTAAGGGTTATTATTAAAACGTTTGATTAATTAAAATTTAAATTTTGTGATTATATTGGTATATGTGCTGTTTAGTCCTTTTGTAGCTTGGAAATTACATACTTTGTCTTAATTTTTAGAAATGTAAATGGATTCTAAAACTTTTCTTTTAAAGCTATTTTTTTTTTTTTTCACTTATTAGTATTTTAGTGTTGTTGAAATCAAAATTATGTTTTGTTGGGTGCTATGTGTTGCTAGTCCAATGCCGGTGTTATATTTTTTTGTTTTAGAATTACAATTACTTCTAAGTTGGTTAATTCTATTTTTTATGTTCTGTTTTGTTTGTCCTATGTAACATGAGCTACTTTTATTTCCAAAAAATATATTTTAAACAAAAAAATAAAAAAAATTCACCTAAAACAAGTACATATGAATATTAGTCTACATTTATTACAATCCAACAGAAGATTTAACTAAATTTAATAGAATTCACTACTGCCTCCTTCCTATCTTCCAACTATTTTTCCAATACGTTTTTTTTTCCTATGTTCGTCCAAGACTTCCTCCGAAGTCCTTTACTGCCCCCATTGTTATAATATCAAATAATTATGGAAGTAAATTAGTTTATTTTTTTTTTAAAGTCTATTTTAGATTCTTCTATAAATCTGCACAATGACTGAATGATATCTCTATATAAATCTGCCAACCTTTGAGGTTGACGCTATTGTTTTGGATGAGGGGATATTCATCCCGGAATTGGCCAAACATGCCGCATTTGAGTACAGTGTGTAAGGGGTCCTCTCCAATACTGAACCCTCCTCATTATCACTTGGATGATAAGGGCGGTGTGGCCGAATGGGCTAACGCGTGTGCACAGCACCGCCGTTGCCCGGCAACCTCTGATATATGACTCAAACGATATGAAAGTAGTCACGAGTTCGCGTCCCGGTACCGAGGGAGTCTTTTAAATCCCCGCTGTGATATCCGTCCGTCATTCAATACACACAGAATACGAACGAGTCCAACCCCAAAAGTTGTTTCTCCTTCCTTAAATGGGGCGTGGCTGAAACTTTTCTTATCAAAAGCGTATCTTGAAACGCCCCTTTAAGTCAAGCAGCATCTTCCCAACTTTTCCGCCATAGTTGACGAATAAAGACAATGAAAACAATCGTTCTGCCTTACAGAAAATATTTCAGAATAAATTCTTAAATAAATATGTGTAACAGCTATTGATATTTGAATCGTATTATTTATTGAGTACTTATAGGAATGCAAATGTTATCTTGCTTTGGTGAGCTCTCTCTTGTCGACTTCCGCCATCCATCGGAAAATCTTCCGGAAAATTTATCTGTTTAAACTATTCATCGGCCATTGTGGATTATCACACGTCTCTTGCACTGGTTAAGGGATCCCAGGCTTTACTTCAACGTTAGCCATTACCTTCTAAAATATTCATAAGCATAGTGATAACAGTTAAACAACCATCGATTAACTCATAAAAATGTACCGTGTACGATTTCATTGTAGAAGATCGGGACAGAACTGTGAATAGATCTGAAGAAGGACTTTGGCAGCCGTCTAGAAATAAATAGTAATCAAAATAAATGCTCGTAAAAAAGTATGTAGCAGAACCTCTAGGGAAGAAAATACTATTCATTGCTTCAACACCTAAGTAAAATTGATTCTAAACATTAACTTGATCGATGATATTAACGGAAGTCCATGCCTGTGAAAAAATTACCAGCTGTCACGTTAAAATTACCTATCTGACTTGATCATATACACTGCATTTGAATTTTCATAGCTTTTTCTTTCTTTCTTTGAGCGAAAATTATTTCGTACTCTAATAATCTGAAAAACAAGATGTCGAACGTATCTTAAGTGTTATATAAATTTACAATTAGAATACACATTAATTCGGATAATGAATGGTTCTAGCATATAATAACAATTCCTTACAATCTTTTAGGCCGCATTCGCCCTCCAAAAAATCTAATCTTTAAACGAGTTTCTTTAAACGACTTCGAGTTGTACCTTATCTTACGTAATTTAATTTAACTTTAAATATTATCAATGATATTTAATTATTCATTTGAAAGATGAGATTTTAACTTATCCGCTTATTTTAACTTTAATTAAACCGCTCTTCCGAGATAATTTCCCGCAACTTAGATATAGAAGTTCAGATCTGCAATAAATAAATACAAATCAGTATCATGTATTACAATATTTATAGGAAAAAAGAAAACCGTCAGTACTTTGAATCATTTATTAGATTATTACAAAACATTACGTTGTTGAATTGAAAAATCCAAGTGTGTGGAAAGACCACTGGTATTCCCGAAGATCAATTCACAACGGTGGCATTCGAATCTTTGATTATCTTTTTTTTCGCTCTCTGAGAATTTGAAAATGACCAAGTCGAACAAATATTAGGTAAATATATACTTAGAAAATACATTTTTTCGGGATTACGGGTCGTTCGAGCAGATAATAACAATTACTTCCAATCTTTTATGCCGCATTCGGTCCCTAATAGACCCTCTAGCGTGTCTTATCAGAGGCTTTTCTTGAAAGGCCTGATTGATTGATACTAAGGTTAATGTGTTTTTCGAATTCACATCTGTACTTTCAGTTTCTCTTTGATGATCAAAAATGTTTCCTTCTCTAAAAAATATAAATATCTTATATAAAACTGTCTTTTGTTAGATCGAGGGCAACGTTTACCTCTTTTGAAATTATTTTTTCGCATAGTAGATATAGATCACTTATAGACAAATAGAATACATCTTTTATAGACAAAAAAAAACAATTACTTAAAATCTTTTAGGTCCCATTCGGTCCCAAATAGATCCTCCAGCGCGTCTTATCAGAGGCGTTTCTTCAAACGCCGAATTGATTGAGGATAAGGTTATTCTGTTTTTCGAATTTACTCCTGTACAAATTGTGTACTTGCTGTTTCTCTTTGATGATCAGAGCTACGTTAAAAATAGGAGGAACTCCAACGCATTGACAAAAAATTTTTTAATTGAAGAATTTCATTCTCAACCACGACTAAACTCTATCTGGAATAGCATACAAATCACCAATTAATAAAATATGTTTTAACTGAAGTAAAACATGCAATGTAAAAATGGTGGTTATTAAAGATTAAAACTAAGTTCGAATACCTAAGTTATAATTGTTTGTTAGGTCGAAGGCAATGTTTACCTCTTCTTATTTTTTCGCATAGTAGATATAGATCACTTATAGAATGAATGAATACAAGTCAGTATCACGTTTTATAATATTTATAGAAAAAAAATCGTTAGTACTTTGAATTATTTATTAAATTATTAAAAGTATTTTTTCATCCTGTCTCTTATTGATTTTATCCCATGACGGATCATTGGCGTTTCAGTGGGTGAGACCTGGTCAAAAAGTTTAGAGGTGAGCTGACAAAAATAATTGATGAAAATATATATTCTATTAAAATTTGATGAAGTTGGTACCAACACAATCTCGGACTTCCCTTCAATCGAACGTCTACAATCTTAATAGTCTCTGTTTTATATTTACTAAGCGCTGATTAAAAAAATAACATTCCCCATGTTTATGCAGTTTTACCGTATCTAAAGGGTTACTGAAACGGAATAAGTTGATAAGAGAGATTTTTACGGCTAATTGTATGGAAAATGGATAAAGTTAGGGGTGCCCCGAAAGGGGTTTCATGGTTCGCAGTTGTGCTATCGAAATTTTTGAGAGGGCATATTTTAACGGTTTTTTGTATTTGTGAACAAGGGAAGGGCACATTTCGACGGGATTATGAATTTGCGGAAGAAGACATTTCAGACTAACGGACAAAGAGAAAACATTGAACAGATCGTAGCAAGAGTAATTGTATATCTGAGATTTTTCTAATTCTACCTTCGCTTATTCTGTTTTTAAGAAAACGTGGGTAATAAAATATCGAGATGGGCATCTCAGGAGATGGCTCTAGTTGCCTGGTTGTAAGATCGTTACTGAATTTTTTTATATTTTTTAGGTACAAATTAAAAAAGAAATTTTATTTAATATTATTATTCCTTCTATAAACATATTACATTAATATTTCTGATGTATAGGGCACTTACCGATGAGCTTGAAGAGATCTTATGTGTTCTTAAGAATTATTTTTAGGATTTCTAATCGCGACTCTGATTAATATGCTGAGTTAAAGTGGCATTATCCTTATGGCCGTTAGAGAAATTTCATTTTTTTCCATCTATTCAGGAATCCAACGAAAACATTAGATCTATATTTTCTTACCCTGCCTTCATTCAATCAATTGTGAATTATATCAATCCGCTGCATAGAACTTCCTTAGACAAATACTTTCTTGTTTATTCCTCCTCCTGTTCGAATTACTTGCGTTTCATCAATGACTCGTTACCTTCTTTCAGACATCAATCACATCTTAATCCTCCAATCTATAAAACTGCTCGGCACTCTCGTGCTTATTTTTCTGTTTTTTTTTTAGGGGAGTATATCCTTCAATTCAATATTATTTAACTATTTCAACGCAAGATGAGACTGTAGCTTTGTAACAGGCTGTAGCCTGTTACCTTGATTCTTCTGATATTAATAGTTATAACATTTATGTGAATAGAGGTAAATCTGAAATATTTACTGAGCCAATTTGTTATCCTTGTAATGTTGTGGGGATTATATATATTATTAAAGAAAAAAAGGAAAATGTTGGCCGGTGGCCACCGGGCGGTTGGTGACTGAGCGGACCCACAACAGCTTCTCGAGCAATGATTTTTGCTCCGGGACCGGTGGGGATTTGGAGTTTTTACATGCTACTGCCATAGTGTTAAGGTTTATATGTAAGGCATCGGCATGGTTTTTATCCACGTCCCACCTATCGGTCACCGAAGATAGGCCGCAACATGCAGCATAGTTGCCGATGTGGGCCGGCTTGGTCATCTGCGGGCCCAGTGGTCTCCGTTCGTGTCCAATTAAGTTGTAAAATCAATAGTAGTGAATCATTTTGTGATAATGGACAGTTTGGGATACAAATAAATATTAAAATAATTTCGATGTAATTATTAGTAAAAATCATAAATACAATTCTTATTACTTAATTATTAACGGGCCTTCACATTAAATTTAAATAATTCCAATAATAATATATAGGTAACCTCTCATCTCGACTACAACGCCAATTGTCTGTTTCAATGCTTTGTCTTCATCTATCTAATCTGTACTTCTCATACCGCAAAGATAATTAATTTCCTCTCCTCGGCGCTTCATACCAAGGTCTTTTTCCTTTATCTCGTTTCTTTTGTTTTTGTTTTTCTGTTCGTCAAACGAAATTCCTTAACCAATATCGTATAAACTTTAAGGATAGGATCTTGAAGACACCCCTATTTCACCATCTTTTGGCCGCATTTGGACTCCACGACGTAGGTTAGACCTCCAAACTTTGGTGTATTGAATAATTGTTGGATTTGCTTGCGTTCCGTCTTAATTGCAGAAGGAGGTACTTCGTCTGAGGTTCTATATCTGTTTCCAAATTTGGCGTTATGTCAGTGTGGTCGAGGGAAGTGGCAGGAGTTCAATTGTTTCAATTATTCCATATGTCTTGGTTTATCGATGTTTATTTTCATTGTGGGATGTTTTCTTTTTATATGAGTCCTCATATTTGTTATAGATGATTTAGAATATAATAGAATAGAAAATAGTTTTATTCTGAGACGAAGTCCCTTTAGAATAACAAAAAAGTACAAAATTAAAGTATTATATCTGGCCTAAGTAAAAACAAACATAAAACATAAAAATAAAGAAAAAAAAAGTAAAGAAAATATTAGTTAAACATACTATGTACAAAATAAAAAAAATCTATATACAAAACACTTGAAACAATGCCAAGACACTTAAAACTATGTACAGTGGTAAAATATAAGTATACACTTTTAAAAAAATAAATAAAAAATACATTACATTCTTCTTAGCAATAAACTCTACGTTTCTGCATTAAAAAAAAAAAAAGATGAATTATATGTAACTATATTATTATGTGAATCATTTTGAATAATATGTAAATTTACATAGAAGGTTAGCGGGGGGTGTCTGACTGTTTTGGGATAGAAATTGGAATAGGAGGGTTTTAAATGTAGATAGGGAGGGAGAATGCAGAATTTTGATAGGAAGGGAATTCCAGAAATAATAGAGCGAGCTGTCTGTTCTGTCTGTTCTGTGAGAAGGAATGTAAAAGTCGGAAGGTCGAGATCTTGTGAAAAGGGAGTGGACTGAGGACTTGAATTGGAGAAGGTTGTAGGTGTAAGAAGGACGATGATTGTTGATCATTTGATAGAGGAACGTACCTAGGAAATATTGTCTTAGAATGGAGGGGAAGAGCCACTTTAACTCAGTGTAGTGGTGAGAAACTTGGGAGTATCTCGGGGCACCAATTACAAATCTTACGCAGTAGTTCACAAGTATTTTCATTCTATCGCGGAGCTCGACCGAGATTCCATCATACACCACACAGCTGTAGTCAAAGTGGAGGAAGATGATAGAGAAAACCAGGATTCTACGCGTATGTTAAGGTAGGAGATTACGGAAGCGATGGAATAGTTTGAGCGTAGAAATTGTCCGTCGGGAGATGTGAGAAATATGGTGATTTCAGGAGAGGGTTTGATCAATGAAAAATCCCAAATTTTTGACAGAGGAGTAAAAGGAGATTGGCTGGTCACCAAGGTTTAGTATGGGAAAGTCGGTATAGGATCTAAGGAGTGGCTTTTAACCAATGACAATGGCCTGGGTTTTAGCCGCATTTAACCTTAATCCGTTCAAGTATGCCCAGGCACTAATTCGATTTACATCTGATTTTTCGTTTAAAAATATTACAACTTCATTTCACATCGTTGATAGATCTGAAAAAATTCCAAATTATTAATTTGTTTCTCTTGAAATCCATTCTATCTAGAAAAAACTATTTAAATTGAATCTGAGGACTCACCTTTCCATTATAATATTATATTTAATAATCTTACCTTAAATGGTGTAGGATATAATCCGATATATAGACTGATTAATAAAGCTAAACAAACAAATTGATTTGAAACTCACTTTTCAACCTAACTGAAGGAAATGAAGAGAGAGAGAGAGAGGGGCACTAAAAATCATATTAGGAAGGAAATTCTCAGAAAATCAGTCACGGAAAAACGGAAAACCAACAATTTTTTTTAATGTGATAAATAGAGACCGGATTTTCGTGCAGTAACAATTCGGAAAACGTGCAGTAAAAAACTCAAAATGTGCAAAATCGTGAAATAAAAATCCAAAACTCGTAAAATTCTGCAATTAACACCTAAAAATGTGTAATTTATAACATTAATACATCGAAATCTAATCAGATCAGAGATGTTACATTCAAAATGAAATTCTAGATTATAATCAACCATTATAATAACGATTATTATCAAATAATCCAGAACATTGAAGGTTTGAAGGAATAAATGAACGCTTTATAAAGACCAGACCAATTTTAGATATTTAACTTTTATTAAAAATAATAGTAAAAACTTTATTTTGTAATAGAGATAAAATTTCAATATTATACATTCCAAAACGCTTTTACTAACACAAATAAAAGTTAAATATCTAAAATTGGTCTGGTCTTTATAAAGCGTTCATTTATTACTTCAAACCTTAGAGTTTAAAAAAATTGTAGTATAAATAGGAGAAAAATTGAAATAAACTAGTGTTTGAAATTTTCAAGTGTTCAAATATTAATGTTGAAGCTGTTTTTTATATCACTAAAAAAAATATTTTTGGAGATTACGCTATTTCTAGAAAAAAAAAAAAAAAAAAAAAAAAAAGCATTTTTCTTTGATAGCAATATTTTTTTCTTACTTGATCCACAATGAGCGTCTATTAGTGATTTCCTATTATCTAATTGGTTTTTCATAAGGTGTATAGAACTTTCTCATCAAATTCTTTGTCCTCTCTTTTCAAATCGCGGTATTTTGATATCCAGATTTTAATTTTGGACTAGAGACTACATTTTACTTTCAGCGTTATCAATTTTTTTTTTTTAAGAATGAAATTTCTACAAATCAATTCAAAGCCGAAAGAGATACTGAAAGCCAAAACAATAACTATAAATGACTTAATAACTGCTAATTCTAGAATAGCAGCTTTTTATTATCGAATACTTTTGGCAAGTTCTACTCCAAGCATAGATCTCACTTGTATTTACTTCATCCTTTTGTTATGAATACGATTTTTGCTTCACACAGAATTATCTTTCCTCATATTTTTCTATTTTGAATGATGAATTTAATTTGAACAATGTAGTAAAATAAAAAGTAATAGTAAAAATTGATAAAATGTGCAATTTAATCCCAAAACATGCAATTTCGTGCAATATAAAATTTAAATATACTATTCTACAGGTATTGAAACGGATAGATTTTCGGGCCCGGAGTTACACGCAAGCGAATAATAAGTGCAATAACATGGGAATCCGGTATCTAGTGTTCACTTCACTATATAAATATTGTGACCAATATTCCATAGGATCTTTTTTAAATAATCTGCAATTAATGTAAGTGAAACAAAAAGTTTTACAGAGTATTTAAGTTTTTTTTTTTTTGCTTGTCGGTTTCGAAACAGTCATATCTGTTTTTCGAAACTGTTTTTCATTAAAGTAGCAGAAACTTTTTCAACTGTTAGTGATATTTAAGAGCTTTTCCAATAAATAGTGCTGACAAGCTTCTATATGAAACTGAAGTCGTATCACTCTATTCAACTTTCATCTTGTCTGCAACGCCAATGTCTCCTTCCTATATGTTTCTTCCTTATCTTATCTGTACCTCTCATACCGTAAAGATCATTAATTTATTCTTCCCGGGGCTTCAAACCAAGGTTCTCCTTGACCTCTTTTTTTTTTGTTCATCATACAAAATATATTTTACGTCTCATAACCTCATTTGGCCTCCGTTACGTAAGTGAGTCCTCCCAACGTTTTTGAGCGATATTTATTGATCTAGCCTTAATAGAATAAGTTAAATTAACAGAAGTTTATCATATGTATTTGGGTGTGTGTTTAGTGATAACTAAAATTGGCAAAAACAAAATATTCAAAAATTGTTGCAACCTTCATTAGAGATGCCTAACCTCACTTGGGCCTCCATTAGCAAGGCCTAAAGCAGACCCTACACGGTAATTCATGAATGAACGTCACAAGAAGTTCCAAGATTGCCCGCTATCGCTTTGATCATGAAGACCCTTACACGTTCAATCATTACTGATCATTACTTATCGTTGCTGATACCAATTTAGCTCAGTTGTAAACAAAGAAACAGCATAGATATGCTGATTTGGACATTGTCATTTATGATATTGGGCATCAAGATAAAAACGGAGATATAATAATTACTTCCTAGTGCCTGAAAATCGTTTAGACCAAAGTTAGAAAAATATAAGTCAACTACATACAAAAATCTAGGAAAAGTATTGCGAAAATAATCAATTTGTTAAGAAAAATGGAAAAATTAATGGCAAATAAACACAACAGTTAAAGATTTTTTTCTATAAGTAAATTGTGAAGTTTCCACTTTGTTTTCTCTCCAATTTATTGCCTACTTGACTATTTAAAGAAACAATAGTTGAAAATGGTTAATAATAATATAGACTAGGGATATAAACAACTATTTACTTTTATGAAATTATTTACTTAATAACGAGACCTAGGTAAACTAACCTATCTAGTAGTAAGGTTAGTCTCATAGAAAATCGTTTTGACAAAAGTTAGTAAAATATAAGTCTACTACTTACAAAAATTAAGGAAAGGTATTGCGAAAATAATAAATTTGTTGAGGAAAATGGGAAAAGAACTGACAAATATACACAACGTTAAAGTTTTTTTTTTCTTAAAGTAAATTGTGAAGTTTCCACTTTTTTTTTTAATTTGTTGCCCACTTGACTATTTAAAAGAAATAGTTGAAGATGGTTTAAAAATATAAACAAGGGATATGAAAAATTATTTAACTATTTACATATAATGAAAATCAGAAATTTATAATGGTTGTGAGGCCTAGGTAACCTAACCTATCCAGCAGTATGGTTAGTCTCCCCACTACTTTTACCTCAGTCCCCCCTCCACTTCTCGTGAATGAACCTTTGATTTCCGGATGTTCGGAAATCCGCAGCGCACCACCATCAGTACTTCATTCACTACCTTACACGACAATTCGGAACGTCATTAGTGCAATTCCGATTGACCGTGTAGGGTCCCCTTAACCATGCTGCGACATCCATTAGCGCTGTGTAACCTCACTACTGCCTCTTTTGGTGGTGCATAATCTCATTGCTGCCTCCATAAACTTACTGCGGTTTCCATTAGCGCTGTCTAGCCTAACTTCGGCCTCATTAGTACTGTCTAACCCAAAATCTATAAAACTATCAGGTTCGCTCACTCAGAGGGAAAATGGTGGGGAGGAATCGAGCTCTGGCATAACCACTAGACCGATAATAACCCCATCCCGGCCCTTGTTTTCCGAAGTTCTAAGATTATTATTTATTTTTCTACATGAAATCAATACTTCAAGGTATAATGGACTACTAATTTATTAATATTAATAAATTTAAAAAGTGAGAGAAACACGCGGTGGGTCATACCCCCCTATCGTGTACCCTCTCCCCTCCACATCCCTATAAATTGCATATCGTTGTGTTTGTAAATATTTATTTAAAAAAACCAATGTCAATTTTTTTAACAAACAGATTTTCTATTTGAAAATCACGCGTCGTTTGTAAGTACACGGTAAACAATATCTCAAACCGTGCAGAAATAAAACATCTGGAGAATATATTTTTCTTTCTAAAAGACTGATTACTTTTTAAAATATTTGAAACATTTCCGTAGAAAACGCACTAGGACAGAAAAGCCGTACTGGCGTAGGTGCCTTTAGGTCTCTACCACACAATTCAATACTCATAAATGGCTTAGTTATTGTATTATAATGACGTGTTTGGTACACTATAATGATTGTATTAACGAACAAATATTAATACAATAATTATATTTTTTAAATTTATATTATTTTTTCTAAAAATTTCATTATCATCATCATAACCCATTCACTCTCTACCGCTACTCAGTGTAGAGATGTCCTCTGTAGAGTTGACCCATGTGTCCCTCTCCTCCTCCAGTCCAGCCCTCGCTTCCTGAACGCCTCCCGCACGCCTTCTTCCCAGGTGATCCGCTGTCTTCCTCTTGATCTTCTACCGCCCACTCTCGTCTCATACGTTAACCTGGCCGCACTTTCCATGTTCATTCTTAGGAGATGCCCGAACCATCTAAGTTTATTCTCTTCTAGTGTGGCTTCTACCGGCCTTACATCGAGGTTTGATCTTATTGGCGTATTGCGGATCCACCAAGGACTTCTTTTAAACCTAGATCCTACCCTTTTCTCTCCGCATACTAGTCTAGCAGCATCGAGAATAATTTTCTTAAATGATGAACAGCTCTGTTCTACGTCATCACTATCCCATGGATTGGTAGACTCTCTTGCCATCTTGATTTCTTCTTGGAAGTGTTAAGCCATTTCTTCTTCTTTTAGCCTGTAGGACTTTATTATCTTCTTTTTATCCTTCTCATGGTGCCTTTTCTGAGGAGTTTCTTCATCCCATAGTCTGTCAGCACCAGGAGGTAGTGATCGCTTTTAATCTCATATCCTCTCTTGACTGTTGTATCCATTACTTCAACAACCTCTTCTTTTCTTATTAGAAAATAATCTATTACTGATCTCTCACTTTTTTCTGGCTCTTCTCTGGTGAATCTATGGATTTTTCTATGTGGGAGAGTGTTTGTGGTTTTTAATGCATTTGAAACACAAAAACTGAGAATTCCTTCGCCGTTATTGTTGACACTGCATTCGCCGAACATTCCAACGACTCCTTCCCACCTTTCCTTCTCACAGCCTACCCTGCCATTTAAATCTCTAAACATCATTGGAGTGAATTCATAATCATCAACTTTCCTTAGCAGGTCATTAAAGAACTTTTCTTTTTCATCCTGATACTATAAGTGAATGTATATTATCACCTTCCAGGATATCCAGAACCATTATTCTATCATTCACATATTTCATACCTCTGACAGACAACATAAGTCGTTGTGGTTTAGAAATCCTACTCCACTTGCCGCCCTCTCGCATTCACTAACACCCGAGAACAGAAAAGTGTAGTTTAGGATTTTGATTTCACCCTTGCCTTTCTTCTTTGTTTCTGTAACGCAAGGATTTAAAGGAGGACCTTTGCCCTCTTCATTTCTTTCACCAGTTCACACTCCTTTCCATTCAGGCCACGTACGTTCCAGGTTGCAAGTCGAATAAACCGTTTTCCACGCCGTGTCAAATTCCGCTAAATCAGTCCAGCTCTATTTGTAACATTGTTAGTGATTTTAATTAATTTAAGGGGAGTGGGATATCAGCTCACTATCCCCGAATCAGATGGAGGGATTGCCTCCTCATGGCTTTCTGGCAAGCTTCCCCGTCCGAAGCGGCTACCTAGGGGAGGTGCTATAGTTGATATTTGTAGTAGTGTCAAAATTTTCCTTCCTCCAGCGTGGAGGCCCAGCAGCTGATTGCAGTCTGACGACTGCACGATGGGGTCGCTACTTCCCTACGCCTTCGGAAAATAGTATAGCAATAATATTAAAATATATCTGTGAGGAAAGCCCATGAATGAGTTTTGGTGAACTTCAAATAAACTTTCTTCTCATTTATTTTTATTTTCATCTTCATAGCTCAGTCAGCAATATCTCAAGGCAGTTTTGCAGAGGAGTAGTTGTTAGCAGGTTTGTCTCATAACGAATATATTATGATATAAAACCCTTATAAATAATTTCTTAAAGCAAAAATATTTCTTAAGTATTAAGTTGCTACCATATTGAACTTCTACAGACATAATTTTAGGTATTGATAAATTTTGTCAATGATGGATACTTTCTTGGAATAGTGATATAGAGTATAACTGTTACCGGCCAAAATAACCAACAACATAATTGTGTTAACAATGCTTCTTTTTCTATTGAAGACTTACCAGGTAGTCGAGATTTATATTCTACATCAGCTTCATTGCAACTGCTGTAACAATCTTATATATTATAATATATATAACCCTTATGAATAATTTCTTAAAACAATAACATTGCTTAAGTATTAAGTTGCTTCCACATTGAACTTCTTCAGACCTGATTTTAGGTATTGATAAACTTCTAATTTTTTATATCAATCATAATAATAGTCTTTAATGTTACACAATGGTAGATTTACTGGGTAAAATACATTCATTTCTATCAAAGTTGACAGTTAAAATTAAAATAGAATAAAGGACCAGGAAAAAACAGCCGATCTTTTTATCGAGGACGAATTCATTGAGAGCCTCACTGTAGATCACTGTGATAATGACTAAAGCTTCATTGCAACTGCTATAACAATCTGTTCTTAATACATAGTTTTTATCAGAAATATATATATATAATGTGAAATGATACTATTTAAAAAAAAAAAAAAGTATTTAATCCAAAATTAAAGAAGCACGTTTTGTTTCTATGAATGCTTCCACTAAAAAGGTTTCTAAAGATCTTTCTTTTTTATGAAAATGAATAATAACGAATTTCCTATTACTTTAATTGCCTTGGCTTTTGAATTATCTAAAATTTAATCAAAAAGTATTATCTTGGCTCTAGCATGTGTATGTATATATATATACTATTTTAAGCATATTAAGCATATATATACTTAATATGTATATATATATATATATATATATATATATATATATATATATATATATATATATATATATATATATATATATATATATATATACATGATATATATATACACATATATCAGTGATATATGTGGAGAATTATCTTTCTTCCCCTTCATTTATACAATAATATAACATCTTGTTTTTTCTTCGCAAATATTTTTACAAAAGTATTCCTATAACATAGGTGAAGTATACAATAACCATAAAGAGAGACTTATACAACTGGACATATTCTCCATGGACACAGAATATTAGCATGCAAGAGAAATACAAAACATTAATGCATCTCTTGTCAATGGCCAAATATCTGTTCGGTTTTCATGGTGAGATTTTGTTAGGAAACCACATATACCAGGAATAATGAGACAATTAAATGTTTCGGATCCCACTATGGCTTAAGCTACCACCCCACCCTCTATCCAAAATTCGCTACCATATTTTACTTCTACAGACATGATTTTGGGTATTGATAAACTTCTAATTTTTAATATCAGTCATAATAATAGTCTTTAATGTTACGCAATGGTAGATTTACTGGGTAAAATACATTCATTTCTATCAAAGTTGACATTACAACAAAAATAGAATAATGGGCCATTCTTTTTATCCTGTGCGAATTCATTGAGAGCCAATGAAGCGTAGATCACTGCGATAATGAATAAAATAATAGCACAATTGTCCGCCAAACCCTCGCTATTTACCCAGATACTTTGGTTGTCTGAGATCAACAGCTTGATCACCATAGCAGTCCGAGACAGAGGAGGATGTTAAAAGTATTTGAGCCAAATGCATTACAAAGGGCCATTGTATATTTCTCTGTTTTTATAACAATTCAGGAATCCCTAAACCCAATCCAAGAACAGTGAGGGCCATTAAGGAGTCTGATATATTTAAGTTGTAACCTATATATAAATCATCCAAATTGCGATGTAACTAACAACTGCTATCCAAGTTAATGGCATAAATATTGCCAATGATGGATACTCTTTTGGAATAGTGATATAGAGTATAACTGTTACCGGCAAAAATAACCAACAACATAATTGTGCTTACGATGCTTCTTTTTCTATTGAAGACTTAGCAGGTAGTCGAGATTTATATTCTGCATCAGCTTCATTGCAACTGCTGTAACAATCTTATATATTATGATATATAACCCTTATCAATAATTTGTATTAAGTTGCTACCATATTGAACTTCCACAGACATGATTTTGGGCATTGATAAACTTCTTATTTTTTATATCAGTCATAATAATAGTCTTTAATGTTACGCAATGGTAGATTTACTGGGTAAAATACATTCATTTCTATCAAAGTTGACATTACAACAAAAATAGAATAATAGGCCATTCTTTTTTTTCCTGGACGAATTCATTGAGAGCCAATGAAGCGTAGATCACTGCGATAATGAATAAAATAAGAGCACAATTGTCCGCCAAACCCTCGCTATTTACCCAGATACTTTGGTTGTCTGAGATCAACAGCTTGATCACCATGGCAGTTCAAGACAGAGGATGTTAAAAGTATTTGCGCCAAATGCATTACAAAGGGCCATAGTATATTTCCCTGTTTTTATAACAATTCAGGAATCCCTAAACAAAATCCAAAAACAGTAAGGGCCATTATGGAGTCTGGTATATTTAAGTAGTAACCTATATGTAAATCATCCAAATTGCGATGTAACTAACAACTGCTATCCAAGTTAATGACATAAATATTGCCAATGATGGATACTTTCTTGGAATAGTGATACAGAGTATAATTGTTACTGACCAAAATAACCAAGAACATAATTGTGCTTACGATGCTTCTTTTTCTATTGAAGACATAGCAGGTAGTCGAGATTTATATTCTGCATCAGCTTCATTGCAACTGCTGTAACAATCTTATATATTATGATATATAACCCTTATGAATAATTTCTTAAAACAATAACATTGCTTAAGTATTAAGTTGCTTCCACATTGAACTTCTTCAGACCTGATTTTAGGTATTGATAAACTTCTAATTTTTTATATCAATCATAATAATAGTCTTTAATGTTACACAATGGTAGATTTACTGGGTAAAATAGATTCATTTCTATCAAAGTTGACAGTTCAACAAAAATAGAATAAAGGACCAGGAAAAAACAGCCGATCTTTTTATCGAGGACGAATTCATTGAGAGCCTCACTGTAGATCACTGTGATAATGACTAAAGCTTCATTGCAACTGCTGTAACAATCTGTTCTTAATACATAGTTTTTATCAGAAATATGATATATATATATATATATATATATATATATATATATATATATATATATATATAATGTGAAATGATACTATTTAAAAAAAAAAAAAGTATTTAATCCAAAATTAAAGAAGCACGTTTTGTTTCTATGAATGCTTCCACTAAAAAGGTTTCTAAAGATCTTTCTTTTTTATGAAAATGAATAATAACGAATTTTCTATTACTTTAATTGCCTTGACTTTTGAATTATCTAAAATTTAATCAAAAAGTATTATCTTGGCTCTAGCATGTGTATATATATATATATATAGTATATATATATATATATATATATATATATATACATGATATATATATATATATATATACATATATCAGTGATATATGTGGAGAATTATCTTTCTTCCCCTTCATTTATACAATAATATAACATCTTGTTTTTTCTTCGCAAATATTTTTACAAAAGTATTCCTATAACATAGGTGAAGTATACAATAACCATAAAGAGAGACTTATACAACTGGACATATTTTCCATGGACAGAATGTTAGCATGCAAGAGAAATAAAAAATATTAATGCATCTCTTGTCAATTGCCAAATATCTGTTCGGTTTTCATGGTGAGATTTTGTTAGGAAACCACATATACCAGGAATAATGAGACAATTAAATGTTGCGGATCCCACTATGGCTTAAGCTACCACCCCACCCTCTATCCAAAATTCGCTACCATATTTTACTTCTACAGACATGATTTTGGGTATTGATAAACTTCTAATTTTTAATATCAGTCATAATAATAGTCTTTAATGTTACGAAATGGTAGATTTACTGGGTAAAATACATTCATTTCTATCAAAGTTGACATTACAACAAAAATAGAATAATGGGCCATTCTTTTTTTCCTGGGCGAATTCATTGAGAGCCAATGAAGCGTAGATCACTGCGATAATGACTAAATTAAGAGCACAATTGTCCGCCAAACCCTCGCTATTTACCCAGATACTTTGGTTGTCTGAGATCAACAGCTTGATCACCATGGCAGTTCAAGACAGAGGATGTTAAAAGTATTTGCACCAAATGCATTACAAAGGGCCATAGTATATTTCCCTGTTTTTATAACAATTCAGGAATCCCTAAACCAAATCCAAGAACAGTAAGGGCCATTATGGAGTCTGATATATTTAAGTTGTAACCTATATATAAATCATCCAAGTTGCGATGTAACTAACAACTGCTATCCAAGTTAATGACATAAATATTGCCAATGATGGTTACTTTCTTGGAATAGTGATATAGAGTATAACTGTTACCGGCCAAAAGAACCAAGAACACAATTGTGCTTACGATGCTTCTTTTTCATTGAAGACTTAGCAGGTAGTCGAGATTTATATTCTACATCAGCTTCATTGCAACTGCTGTAACAATCTTATATATTATGATATATAACCCTTATCAATAATTTGTATTAAGTTGCTACCATATTGAACTTCCACAGACATGATTTTGGGCATTGATAAACTTCTTATTTTTTATATCAGTCATAATAATAGTCTTTAATGTTACGCAATGATAGATTTAATAGGTAAAATACATTCATATCTATCAAAGTTGACATTACAACAAAAATAGAATATTGGGCCATTCTTTTTTTTCCTGGACGAATTCATTGAGAGCCAATGAAGCGTAAATCACTGCGATAATGAATAAAATAAGAGCACAATTGTCCACCAAACCCTCGCTATTTACCCAGATACTTTGGTTGTCTGAGATCAACAGCTTGATCACCATGGCAGTTCAAGACAGAGGATGTTAAAAGTATTTGCGTCAAATGCATTACAAAGGGCCATAGTATATTTCCCTGTTTTTATAACAATTCAGGAATCCCTCAACCAAATCCAAGAACAGTAAGGGTCATTATGGAGTCTGATATATTTAAGTTGTAACCTATATATAAATCATCCAAGTTGCGATGTAACTAACAACTGCTATCCAAGTTAATGACATAAATATTGCCAATGATGGTTACTTTCTTGGAATAGTGATTTAGAGTATAACTGTTACTGGCCAAAACAACCAAGAACATAATTGTGCTTACGATGCTTCTTTTTCTATTGAAGACTTAGCAGGTAGTCGAGATTTATATTCTACATCAGCTTCATTGCAATTGCTGTAACAATCTTATATATTATGATATATAACCCTTATAAATAATTTCTTAAAACAAAACTGTTGCTTAAGTATTAAGTTGCTACCATATTGAACTTCCACAGACATGATTTTGGGCATTGATAAACTTCTAATTTTTTATATCAGTCATAATAATAGTCTTTAATGTTACGCAATGGTAGATTTACTGGGTAAAATACATTCATTTCTATCAAAGTTGACAGTTCAACGAAAATAGAATAAAGAACTAGAAAAAAAACAGCGAATCTTTTTATCGAGGACGAATTCATTGAGAGCCAATGAAGCGTAAATCACCGTGATCATGACTAAAATAAGAGCACAATTGTCCGCCAAACCCTCGCTATTTACCCAGATACTTTGGTTGTCTGAGATCAACAGCTTGATCACCATGGCAGTTCAAGAAAGAGGATGTTAAAAGTATTTACGCCAAATGCATTACAAAGGCCATAGTATATTTCTCTGTTTTTATAACAATTCAGGAATCCCTAAACCAAATCCAAGTACAGTAAGCGCCATTAAGGAGTCCGGTATAATTAAGTTGAAACCTCTCTCTCTCTATATATATATATAATTATCCAAGTTGCGCTGTAACTAACAAGTGCTATCCAATTAACAATGCTAGTTAATGATATAAATATTGCCAATGATGGATACATTGATGGAATAGTGATATAGAGTATAATTGTTACCGGCCAAAATAACCAAGAACATAATTGTGTTAACAATGTTTCTTTTTTTATTGAAGACTTACCAGGTTTCCGAGATTTCTATTCTACATCAGCTGCATTGCAACTGCTGTAACAATCTGTTCTTAATTCATTTTTTTATCTCAACAAAGTGATATATGAGAAGTATTTTTTCTTCCTCTTCATTTTTCCAATAATATAATATCATAGTTTTTCTCTGAAATGCAAAACATTAATGCATCTCTTGCCAATGGCGAAATATCTATTGTTTCCTCATGATGAGATTTTGTTAGGAAACCACATATACCAGGAATAATGAGACAGTTAAATGTTGCCTATCCCACTATGGCTTAAGCTCCCACCTCACCCTCTATCTAAATTGTGCTGACAAGACTTATAGCAAGTTCTGGGGTTGCAGCTGCAGCTGCCATAATGTTAGCCCCGATCACATCAGAAGTCACAGTCATTCCTTAAAGTGAGTGCAACCAGATGTAAATACACAACTACCACGAGAACAGTCAACACTTTCATATCAACTTCCGAACCTATGATTACTATATTTTTTAATTTAACTTCCTTTATTCTATACGGAGGTCCTTTAAGAAGGCCTCTATTATAAAAATTATATAATTATAATAATAAAATTTAATTCTAAAATACTTTGCTGAATATCTTGAATTGACTACCCAGCATTTGATTCCCTTTTAGCAGCATCATGAAATATTCTGTTCATCTGTCTACTATATATTCGTTAAGCCATATAATGGATAATGATCCTTGTTTTCTTTTCCGAGATTTTGGGCCTTCCCGTTCCTTTAATGTATTTTTCCAATGTTTGGGTTCAATTTCGCGTTTTTCCTCATTTTGAGACCAAATACTAATAATCAGTTCCTGTTCACTTGAAGAACTTATAGCTTCGCCCTTTCCACCTTTCTTTAATAAAAATGATAAATTTAATAAAATAAAAATGATTTTTTCAATAGTGATGTATGAATTTCACTAAACAACTATTCAACTATTCATTATATGTAGTTCAGATTAGCTATATATTATTTTAGTTTATAAAACAGGTATTGATATGACTCATTTCTGGGGAATATACAATTTAAATTACTTTTAAGAATTCAATTAATATACGAAACAGTGTTAAATTGCAATCGTTAAATAAACAATTCAAGATATTCATCAAAGTATTTTTGAATCAAGTTTTATTATTATGATTCTATAATTTTTATAATATAGGCCTTTTTAAAGGACCTCCGTATAGAATAAAGGAAGTTAAATTTAAAAAAAAATAATAATAAATTTTAAAAAATACTTTTTTGTATATTAAATTATTGTATTAATATTTTTACGTTAATACAATCAATATAATGTACCAAAAACGTTATTATAACACTATAACTAAGCCATGTATGAGTACTGAATGGTGTGGTAGAGGCCTCAAGGCACCTACGTCAGTACCGCTTTTCTACCGCTTAGTACGTTCTCTACGGAACTGTTTCAAATATTTTATAATGTGATCAGTGTTTTAGAAAGAAAAATATATTCTCCAGATATTTTATTTCATCACGTTTTGCGTTATTGTTTGCCGTGTAATTATATGCCGTGTTAAAAAATTGACTTTACTGGTGTTTTTTATTGCTTAAGCCACTTAGTTTTTAATATTTGTTCATGTTCAATTATTTTCTCACTATCCAGCTTTAATAAAACACCAATTGTGATGAAATTAAGCCAAATGCAAATGATTCTGAGTAAGCAAAAAACTAACTAAAGTCAAAGCCGTCGTTCACTTTTGGTTTATTATTTTCAATAATCAACCATTGTGATCGACCGAAAAATTCAAAAACTTAACCCCCTCTCAAAATTTGAAGTTTCACGTTTCAGAATGCGTAGAATTCGAAAAACAAATACAAATTTTTTTGTCCGTCCGCGCATTTTCTCCGAAACTACTGGACCGATTTTTTAAAGATTTGGATATAAAATCAATGGTCACACGAGGATGATCCTCCTTCATCGACATTACTATCCGCCTTTTACTTTCAAAATAGCGGCCGAAAAACCTGCGTTTCTATAGACTGTATTAATACTAGATATGTAGATATGGTGGTAAATAAAAATGTAGCTGCTAAACGAATGTACCGATTTCAACGAAACTTCGCCAAAGTCATTTTCTCGACGCCCTTTAAATTTATATATATAACATACTTCAACGAAAATAAGCTGGAAAAAGTTACGAGGGATGGTAAAATTAAATTCCGAATAACTCAAAAAGTTTACACTTTTTTGTCGATATTGTATATTGTTTTTTAAAAGTTTACGGAATTTCTAAAAAAAAAAAATCGTTCAAATTGGACAATTAAGAGCAAAGATATGGCCTTCAGTTCTTTTTTTATACGTCCTTTTCCAAACGATATATGCTTTGTTTGGTTTTTAAATTTTTAATGTATTACTGAAGTAAATGCTATTTTCTTTAGCTTATTACTAATAATAAAAAAAAAGTTTAGTCCAATAATTGGAATAACCTTTTATTTATTTTTCTTTGTAACTAGGAAGGTAATGTTACTTTAGATGTATAATTGTTTGGAAAGAATAAACCATTGTGAAATAATTTGCAGCATTTTTTTTTTTTTTTTTTTTTTTTTTTTGTAGGAACATTGGCTTTTTTTATTTTTTATATATAGTTACAAGGAACACAACGATATGCAATTTGTAGGGATGTGAGGAGGGAGGGGGTGCACCCACAGACTAAAAGGTTCATTTGCTATTTTGCTTATTTTTAACAAATAAAATGCGATTTTAGATGTTGATGCAAGTTTTTCATCTTGATCCCTCCTGGGGCACACCCAGCCTCTATAAAATGGGTACCCTTAATTAAATAATTGATTATGGGGGAAAAAACCTGGCGGTCGAGCGTGATCTAGGTCAAATCACCTCCTTGCACAACCGTTGACCTAGAAACAGTGCTTTCCCTAAGTAGTATTGAACCTCAGACCCTTCATGGGTTGTAGTGGTACAGGTATAATTATCGTATATAATTAGCTGCCGTTTGATATTACATAATATGTAAATAATTACTTATAATAAGTTATTGAAGAAAGTTAATCGACTGTTCTACATATCATTGGTGATAAGTATTCAGGACGCAGTCATTGCAAAATTTTTATTAGTGAAGACGTTTTAACCCAAACATGTGTGTCATTATCAGGGCGTGGTTCTAGCACTGAAATTGTTCAAGTACTGACAGTTCAAGTGCACACGCCTGGCGCCACATAAGTATAATGACCCACATGTTTGGGTTGAAACGTCGGCACTAATAAAAACTTTAAAATGGCTGCGTCCTGAATATTTATCACCCATGATATAATAAGTTATATAATTTATAAACTCAACAAACATTAGAAGCACAGATAACTATTTTATTTGACTAAAAGCTTTTTTTCCCCTTTATGCGTGGAAATATTAGCCAAGATATAAGATTTGACTAAAAGTTTTTTGGAGAAGAATACTGATATAAAAAACACCGTGATTATTGTCTATAAAGTACCTGTACCTGTAGCTAAATTAAAATTATATATTTTAATTAAGTATTATTATTACTCAAATCGAATGAAAAACAAATTAGGGGGTATGTCGAATGTAGTGTTGACCAAGGCCGCCTAACTGTTGCAAGACCAAGACCAGGATAGGTAAACAAAAATCGATTTTTTAAATAAAAATTAAGACTAAATAATTACTAATACTAGAAAAATTTAGTTGCTATATGTTAATAATTGGTATAACCAACATACTTCTAATTTTTCATATGGGCTTAGTTAAGTTTCTTCTATCTAAAAACATACACTAATATCTCTATAGTAATAAGCTAATAAGTAACTGCAAGACTATTGCGAGACTCTTGCGCAAGACCAAGACCATGACCAAGACTGAGTTTGCAAGACCAAGTCTTGGTCTTGCAAACTCAGTCTTGCTTTAAGTAATTATTTACATATTATGTAATATCAAACGGCAGCTAATTATATACGATAATTATACCTGTACCACTACAACCCATGAAGGGTCTGAGGTTCAGTACTACTTAGGGAAAGCACTGTTTCTAGGTCAACGGTTGTGCAACGAGGTGATTTGACCTAGATCACGCTCGACCGCCAGGTTTTTTCCCCCATAATCAATTATTTAATTAAGGGTGCCCATTTTATAGATGCTGGGTTTGCCCCAGGAGGGTGTCCCGACCCAGGGTTGTACCCTGGGACCTTTGCATTACAAGCTGACTGAGCTACCCCAGTCCCTACAATAATTACAATATTAGAAATATAATAAATTAAGTTCAAAAGACTCATGAAGAGAAATAGCAATATCATTCTATTTTAACATTTACAAATCATATTGGAAAGAAATATTAAAATGTAACGAAAAAAATTGTTAAATATATTTATTTATTTTCGAACATTCATCAATATTGAACAATCTATAAAAATAATGAATGATAAAATACTGGATTTATATACGTGGACTAACTTAAATATCTACACTTAAAATATTTAATAGACTTAGCAAATACCAACTGTGAGATTTATACATATATTATATAAGATTCAGTATAAAGAATCTAATGGCAACATGATGGCTGATCGGCTCTATCAAACGTTTAGTCTGCAACAAGAAATGTAGTTACTTTAGATGTCATACTCCACGGAATAATTTATACCTAATGAGCATATATTGAAAATTTAAGAAAATTACCTGTTAAATCTATCATTGCATATCCTTCTTCGGAAATGGACTCTTGGCGATCTTCAACGTATGTCTGCAATAAATAAGACAAATCATTAACAGTTCCGCAAAATATCTAGCTAAAAAATAATTGTTTAAATAAAAATCAAATATAGTACAATAGGAGAAATACTTGTACCTTGGGTCACTTTTTTTTAAATCTCCATAACTTCTAAAATAACAATGATTTTTAAAAATGCAAAATACAATTTTATTTGACATGCTTTGAAGATACTAAGCTAATTTTTAAATTATTTTATCACCTGATTTTTACTATGAAAAAAAAAAATGATTTTTAAAAATAATATATGAACCAAAGTACAATTACTATAGTTGTACCTTGGTCAATATTTGTTGTAATAGGAATTATAATTGTTATTCGATAATAAGTATCACTTGTATACACTAGTAAACTAACTTTTTCATGTCATCCATTGAAAGCTATGATAAAATATATTACGCTTGCAAACGTAATCATTTAATAAATAATCATTTATTAACTTCTTCAGTAAAAACTATGAATCAAGGATTTATTCTCACGAGAGACATATTTTGAAATTATATTGAAGTACCTTGGGCCGACCAAGTCACATTATAAAACAGTGGCCCAAGTGATTTTTTTGAATTTGATTTTTTAGCCATATCCTGAAGTATTTTGCTTAGAACTTGCCTTATAAAAAGAAGTCAGAGAGATTACAATACATCGATCGACTAATACTTTTGAGTATGTTATGTAATGTTTTGATTAAAATTATTATATCAAGTGAAGAAAAATTACTTTTCAAACACTAAAACACTCTTATAAATATTATCAAAAACGGAGCGAAATAGAGGCACCAAAATAAGCTGGGGAAAAATTTAATCAGGGTGGCCAAATATACATTGTTGCCCAAGGTGCCTAAAGTATTTCCCCTATACCAGGAGAGAACATTCGTAAAGGTGTAGTGATTTGATACTCATTATAACTATTTTATTTATTCGTGTTTCTTCGTCATTATTTTATCTTCAATCTATGATTCGTTATCATAAAAGGTTCAGCTTAAATCTAAGTTATGCTTAAATCACGTTTAACATTAAAAATTAGTAAAATATAAAAGTATGTTTATTTTATTATTTTTAACACGCCGGTAGTTTGAAAACGGCTTGTTCGATTTCACCCAAACTTGTAGGTAATTTGGAAAATAGTACATAAATTGCTTGGTAACAATTCGATTTATTAATTAAAATTAACGTAAATAACTTTTAATAATATGGGTCTGTTCCAAAAAGCAGTCTTTTTAGGTGTTGTTATTTTAAGTATAGATATTTAAGTTAGGCCATGTATATAAATTATGTATTTTATCATATATATTCTAGGTGGTTAAATATTGGTGAATGTTTGAAAATAAATAAATACATTAAACATTTTTTTTTTAAACATTTAGACCCTCCTGGGGCACACCCAGCCTCTATAAAATGGGTACCCTTAATTAAATAATTGATTATGGGGGAAAAAACCTGGCGGTCGAGCGTGATCTAGGTCAAATCACCTCGTTGCACAACCGTTGACCTAGAAACAGTGCTTTCCCTAAGTAGTACTGAACCTCAGACCCTTCATAGGTTGTAGTGGTACAGGTATAATTATCGTATATAATTAGCTGCCGTTTGATATTACATAATATGTAAATAATTACTTATAATAAGTTATTGAAGAAAGTTAATCGACTGTTCTACTTATCATTGGTCATAAATATTCAGGACGCAGTCATTGCCTAGTTTTTATTAGTGAAGACGTTTCAACCCAAACATGTGTGTCATTATCTGGGCGTGGTTCTAGCACTGAAATTGTTCAAGTACTGACAGTTCAAGTGCACACGCCTGGCGCCAAGTATAATGACCCACATGTTTGGGTTGAAACGTCGGCACTAATAAAAACTTTAAAATGGCTGCGTCCTGAATATCTATCACCCATGATATAATAAGTTATATAATTTATAAACTCAACAAACATTAGAAGCACAGATAACTATTTTATTTGACTAAAAGCTTTTTTTCCCCTTTATGCGTGGAAATATTAGCCAAGATATAAGATTTGACTAAAAGTTTTTTGGAGAAGAATATTGATATAAAAACCACTGTGATTATTGTCTGTAAAGTACCTGTACTTGTAGCTAAATTAAAATTATATATTTTAATTAAGTATTATTATTACTCAAATCGAATGAAAAACAAATTAGGGGGTATGTCGAATGTATTGTTGACCAAGGCCGCCTAACTGTTGCAAGACCAAGACCAGGATATGTAAACAAAAATCGATTTTTTAAATAAAAATTAAGACTAAATAATTACTAATACTCGAAAAATTTAGTTGCTATATGCTAATAATTGGTATAACCAACATACTTTTGCATTTAGCTCTTCTAATTTTTCATATGGGCTTAGTTAAGTTTCTTCTATCTAAAAAAATACACTAATATCTCTATAGTAATAAGCTAATAAGTAACTGCAAGACTATTGCGAGACTCTTGCGCAAGACCAAGACCATGACCAAGACTGAGTTTGCAAGACCAAGACTCGTCTCGCTCTCGCATTTGGGCAACACTAGTCGGATGTTAATGCCCGAATAAGGTGGTAATAAGAATAAAATAATTTCGGTAATGTTTTCTCTCCATTTGGAATAACCCAAAATAAACAGTGTTTCATAATAAAAAAAATATATCTTTTACTTATGCTTATTTGTTTTTATCGTCGATTAATAAGTATTGAACTGGCATACCCCAATCAGATCTCTCACATATAGCTATCCTTCTTACTAATGCATTCGACGTAGAAGATTACCCTCGCAAAATATTTTTTATTTAGTCTATTCAGCACACACAACTGGTGAAGTAGCTATAGTTTTAATCTTGTCCCCACTGGTTTAATAGTTAGGAAATGTGAGAATAATAGAAAATACAATGATCCATTATTTTACACGTTCACCAATTAATTTTTTTTTGGTAGAGAATAGCCTTGGTTTGCTCCATTTATCCAGTCATATCTTATTTATTCAAACATAATGCTACCTTTGAAATTATTGGAGTTTGTAAACCTTGCAATTTTTTCTATTACTTTTATTGTATTTGTAGAAAAATTTTAAGTTTTGAAATTGGCTTTCCTCAATTCTCCATGAAATTCCCTTTCGTTTTTGATACCTTATTCATGAAAATCCGTCGCTCCTAAGAAACTTTATATGTAACTAGTTGGCCCGTGCGAAAAATTCGCAGAAAATTTTGTGTAGTGAAGAAATAGGAAAACAATGCGGATATAAGTAGTTTCTATATATTATGTAAGGAAGGAATTAACATTTTTTCCTTAGTCGTTTACAATATTCCATTAAACATAATATACCAAAATATTTGTACAAATTGCTTTGCTAGGTCCTATTTTTAAACACTGACTGGAAAGATAATAAAAGTAATAAATACAAAATAATGCCCCGATCATAGGATATTCTAAATTATTAAAAAAAAGTAAAATGTAAGATAAAATGTCTTTAAGAAGTAATAAAGTTAATATAAAAGCCATAAAAAAAATTTAGTAGACTATACTCCTAAATGCAATATCTTTAAACAGGAAGACATTATTAAGTATACCAAAACTAATAGACTGTATTTTTGTTAATAATTGTCCGATTTTTTTTTTTTTTTTTTTTTTTTTTTAGAAGTTTATTAATCTTTCTAATTACCATCGGTAATGGGTAACAAAAAAAAATGCATACTTTTTGAGTTATTCGCAAATAAATTTTTTTACCTCTATAACTTTTTTTCCAGCAATTTTGGGGGGATGAAACTATTTTTCGCATGTGAAGGAGAAGAATACCTTTAAAATGAGTGGTCAATCATTGGATTTGAGGAAGCATTGACAAAGTTATGGCGTACCGACTAAAAAAAACACCTTTTAGAAATAATATATAGGATATTAAATGGCAGCCAATTATACACAGTAATTATAATAATAGGAATATAATGAAATTAAGTTCAAAAGACTCATAATGAGAAATAGTATCATTCATCTATGTTATCATTTATGAATCATAATAGAAAGGAATATTAAATGGAAAAAGTTTATTTACTGACGCGCTCTACTGTCCGAGATGTACCTTGGCCTCCTTTACGATCTTTTTTCCAGTCCTCTCTATCTTTCATTCTTATCCTCCAATTCCCCTCTCCCATTCCCCTCAAATCCTCCTTCTGGTAACGCCAGATGGTAATTTAGCATGCCGAATTAGACAAATATTGGGATATGCTGGCGACATTGCAGTTATAGGTAGAAGCAGAGCAGCAATAGTTGAGGTTCTATCGACATTGGTTGTAGAATGTAAGAAGGTTGGATTAATAATTAACGACACAAAAACATAGTATATGGTAGTCTCGACCTCGGATTCAAGAAGATAGCCAAATTGGTTTTGTTTTCCAGGTATACTTTTTTGATGCAGTGGAAAGTTTCACGTATCTTGGAATGCAAGTCAATAGCGAAAACTTGATTAGCCCGGAAATAAGAGGAAGAATCATGGTAAGCAATAGAGCATACTTTTGCTATGTTAAAGCTTTTTAAATCGACACTCTCGTCCAGAGTCACAAAACTCAAAATGTTCCATTCCTTGGTTCGACCAGTTGTGTGCTGTGGAGCCGAAGCCTGGACGCTGAAAGTAGCTGACCAGAAGGAGGATTTGAGGGGAATGGGAGAGGGGAATTGGAGGATAAGAATGAAAGATAGAGAGGACTGGAAAAAGATCGTAAAGGAGGCCAAGGTACATCTCGGACAGTAGAGCGCGTCAGTAAGTAAGTAGTATTTAGGGAGAATAAATTTTATTAGTTCAGAAGAATGGTAACTGAAAGGCCCATAATATTTTTTTTTTTCAGATAACATCCCCAATCATCTCATTTTTGACAGTATATAATATCATCATTCGAATGGTAAACACCCGAGAGATAAACCGAAGCGAAGATGGGAAGATTGCGTTAAGATTGATCTGAAGGGACTGGGTTTGGATGGGGACCGGTGGAGGGTGGTATACAGACAGTGATTGGTGGTGTCGGCATCGAACCTTTGGGTTCGGGCTAAACCTTTTATTATTATAATATCATCATTATTATTTCATTAAAAAATGACAAAATTGAAAAGCCAAACACTACTTTTTTATGCGGTGTCCGATGGACGTCCATATGTTTTGAAAGGCCTTCCGGAGAGGCGAAGATCATGTCACAGACTTGGCACGTGAATCCTTCCTCGTTACTGCTTTCTTGATTTTCCAGGGTCCCAAAGAAACAGATGTCATCCGAAGTCTCTTTTTGGTTTCTATTATGTGATAATTTCTCTTCTTCCATCTTCAAACAAGTAAATACAAAATTATAAACAAGCAGAAAAAAATTGGTTAATCAAAACGTAATTACCACCTAGCATTATTTTTGTTACCCATAAAAAAGGTTTTATCCAGTAACTTATATCGTGGATTTCATAATGACTTTGGAGGCATTCCAGAGATTTAAAAAGCCTGTCGCAGAAATTACAAACAAACTTTTTTGAAGTTTTGGGACGGTCACAGAATCTGGAAATGGATAAATCAGTACCAACTATTCAAGGAAAAGTTAAATAGTAATATTATATGTGTGTGTATATATATATATATATATATATATATATATATATATATATATATATATATATATATATATAATGGCAACCTTTTCGTTTGCATTTCAACTTCATTAGTTTCTTGTAATCTACTGCCCGCAGTTTGGTATTTGCAAAGCTGAAATGATAAAAATAATGGATATTTATAAAACAAATGATTACATTTTAGTTCCGATTACATTTATTAATTTCAATTCATTTATTGATTTTATCACTATTAATATTTTTTAAGTTTGTTTATTTATCTATTGTATCTTATTATTCTCTTTAGGTTTATTTGTTTTATTTTTATAATTGTATAAAAGTAATAGTATTCAGTTGATCGGACGCTGATAACTTAGATGTTTGGCGCCTAGACGCCAAACAAACAAGCAAAAACAAACAAACCATGGCTTAAAAATATTACAAATTTAAAATTAGCTAGGATCGGTTAATTCTTTGAAACCGCTTGTTTCAAATAATAAAAATGAGACTCCACAAGCTTAAAATACTCACGTTTTTGTTTATCGAAATATTCGGATAAGAAGTGGTACTTGGGAGCAATGGATTATATCTTTCTGAACAGGAATAAATGTTTTTCATCTTCATTGTTGGATGGTAAGAACATCTTTTTTTATAAGATTTATTACAAGTAATCTGAAAAAAAAATTCAATGTTAAATTTGTAATGGAATTTTAAACATTTACCGATTTTATCTAATATATTCAGCATGTTTGTGCCATGCGCTTACTGTAACCCCACTTCTGGCCAATTTTTCAACTACAGATGTCATACTATTTTTGCGTAAAATACTAAGATTTGAGTTTTGTTCTGCAGAAGTCATCTGAAATCGTAACATCCCATTGTATTAATTAAATATATAATTGCTGTCAATTGAGAGAAAACAAAAATAACATTTAAAAATCAAAATCATCAATTTAGAGTAGAATTTAAATTCAATCTCACCACTAGAGTATTCTTGTCAAAAGTTTCAAGATCCTCTGTCTGTTTTTCTTGTAGTAGTCCACGTTTAATCTCCGGCGTTACGATTACAAGGGAACCATTAATCTGAATTACCGTATTTTGCTTCACTGTTGGCCTAAATTTAATACCAAATAATAACTTACCTATTCAAATAACCATCCCTAAATATATTCAATACCATATAAAACTAGTTCACCATTCTGTCTGTGACGATTTGCACTCCGATTTCGCATAGAATTCCTCGACATCGTATGAATCTTCATCTCCGATACTGTGTATATCTTCGAAGCCTGAGAAGATGAATTAATTATAATGAAACTGTTCAACACAATTGTAAATTAATAGTTATTAATAAATAATTGTATAACTTTTTGGTGAGTTCAGTTCTCTCGACAGTGATGGTGACGAAAGGAGAGAAGAAGTTGGGTTGTTTCTATCATCATTTACGATCTATGTAAATCATATTATTAATTTAAATAAGTATAGAAATATTAAAAATCCTAATATTTCGAAATTCGATAAGCGAAACATTTCCGAATCCATACTTACCTCAGATTCCGGAGAAATTTCGATCGATGATGAACCACAACTTACTGAACTCATTCTTAGGAATATTATTTCGTCTTAGCTAATGGTATCTATGAAAAAAAGTTATTAAAGCATTAATTATCAATCATCTATCAATTAGTCATCATTACAATCAATCACCGTTATTAAAATAACTAAAATTATGGATGGAAGGAGATGGTCCGGGGTGGAGGTCATAAATAGGCTAAATAGTGGTAAAACCTTTTTATTAAAAGGTTTCGACGTTTCGACCCGACTTTGCAGGTCTTCTTCAGGGCTAGAACGGACAAGATAAAAAAAGATAGAGAATGGTGGCAATTACATAATATTTAGATAAAATTTGTAAACAATGTTAACTATTATAAAGAAAAAAGTGAAATACTTATTGAATATTATATTATTGGAACTAACCAGGTCAAAAGCAATAGATATATTCCTACTCAAATAAATTCTGATTGATGATTAACGGATTCAATGAAAAACACCGGTAAACGCATCTGTGGAACAATGAATGAAAGCCTCGAGGGCCATTAGAGGTGGCAATGTTGTTGTCACTTGCTGTATCAATCACTCATTTTATCAACTTTGTATTCATTAATGGTATCCTTACCTTTTGACAAAAAATTACAATATAACATCCAAAAAAACAAACATATAATTTCATTTAAAATTAATGAATAAATAAAACGCATCTATCACAAAATAAAGTTAGAGGCTTGAAATATTGGATTTAAATTCAATTGGTGTCGGTAAAGTGCCTGTTGGAAGTCTCCAATTTTTTTTACTCAATTCTTATTGTATAAAATTTACTAATAAATATCAAAATATTTAAAAAAAGAATATGAAATATACATTCAGCTGTCTAATTGATTTCAAAGTTGTATCCAATGTCCAGAAGTAAGCATGAACGAAACAACTGGAAGATTCAAGGTGAATTTTTTCCTCATTGGACCACATTAGCTTCTATGAGTTATTCGTGAATATTTTTCAAAAAATGTTTGAATTAAAAAAAAAAAACAGCTACAGAAATTCAACTTCATTACGTTGATTTTCATATCCATAACATTCAGACAAAATGTGCCTGATTGTTAAATTGACCCCGCAGCAGAGACACTGAGGGGGCGTCCCCTTTCTCCTCAGGTGCTCATGAGTTAGCCGTGAGTGGCCAATTCGGAACCTTGTCAGGATTATTTCTTCTCTTCTTTTTAACTGAAGGTCCGCTCGATTGGGAACTACAGAGGGCTAGATCACTCTCAACTCATTGTCTCTTAACACATGCCAGAGACCCTGCCATCTTTCCAGAGCCTTTCTCTTTACCAAAGCTATCACTTCTTTTGGAAAAGCATCCCCTACTGGAGTTCCTTCTGTAATTGCTTGTTTTGCCATGATATCGGCTAGCTCATTACCTCTGATACCTGAGTGACCCGGTAACCACAAAAATTGTACCTTACATCCTACACCCTCCAATGTTTTTATATGCCTAACCGTGTCTGTGACGAATAAGTTTGTTGAAAACGAGTTTTTAATAGCTTTGAGTGCAGATTCCGAATCTGTACAAATATAAATTCGTTGTTTATCGCAGGTGAGACTACAAACGGCATGATTTATTGCAAACAGTTCTGCATGGTAGGAACTGCAATAAGGGGCAATGAAAAAATTTCCACATTATCAGAAACAGTGGCCGCACCGACTTCATCTTGAGTTTTTGACCCATCTGTGAAAAGATATTCCCTATTGGAATGTTTCATTTGGAAGTCCGTAAATTCTGCCAATCCTAACTTTGAAGCAAGGGCCTTCTTACATTTTACTTTATGTATTTTTGGAATTGGTAACAGCCAGGGCTCTGTTTGCAATTGCCGAACTTCTAGAATGGAAGGAAAAGGTGCGAGATCAAAGTCTGTGATGTGAATTGAGCACCTTTCTGCTAAAGATAATTTAGTTGGTGGGTTTACGAGAACTGTAGTTGGTACAAGTGTGTTTTTTAAAGGGTGAGTGGGTCTAGAAATTGTTTTTATATAGAACACCAAGTCTAAAATTTGCCTTCGTATAGCCAGTGGCATTATACCAGCTTCGACTTGAAGGCTCGCTATGGGGCTTGATCGAAAAGCACCAGTGGCTACTCGAAGTGCTATGTTTTGGATCGTATCCAGCATCTCAAGTGTCCTTTTGCTAGCGGAACCATATATTATACACGCATGATCTAATTTGCTCAGCACAATGGCCTTATACAATCGAATTATACTGATTCTATCAGCTCCCCAGTTGTGATTGCTTACCGTTTTTAGGATATTTAAAGCCTGTAGACAGTAAGCCCTAAGCTGTTTTATATAGGGTGTCCATGTAAGAGCGCGGTCTAAAGTGACACCAAGATATTTAATGTTCGTTGAATACACTAAATCCTTCCCGTCAATTTTAATATTTTTAATGGTAAAATTTCGTTTTCGCGTAAATAATATTGTCTGTGATTTGTTGATGGAAATTTTAAAACCATGTGTATTAAGCCAAGATGTTACACCTAATAAAGCTTCTTGTAGAATTTCGTGAATAAGCGTAGTATCTTTACCCTTAACATAAATCACTACATCATCAGCGTACATCAAAATGTTAGCCGGGAATCTTACTTTTGTGGCAACCCCGTTAATTTCCAGGCTAAATAATATAGGACTAAGTACGCTGCCTTGTGGGACACCACTTATTTTTCAAATTCATTTGATATTGTGTTGCCGGATCTTACATAAAACGTCCTATTGTTTAGGAAGATAAATATAAATTGAAACATTTCACCGTATATCCCAATTTCAGTCAACGCATTTAGTAAATATTTTATGCATACAGAGTTGAATGCATTTTCGATATACAAAAATACCGCTAAGAGGAATTCCTTTGATCGAAAAGCTCCTATTACGTCAGCTTCTAATTTTATTAGGTTGTCTAGTGTACTTCTGCCGCTTCGGAAACCACTTTGCCATAAGCAAAGAATGTTTTTACTTTCCATAAACCATTTTAAACGATTGGCAATCATTCTTTTTAACAGCTTGCAAACACAACTGGTTAGCGCGATAGGTCGGTAACTGGACATCAGTTCTTTCAGTTTATCTTTTTTCAAAATGGGTATTATTTCGGATTTACGCCAATCATCAGGAAAAATTTTGAACGGTATGTATTATTCAGAATTATACAGAGTAATATTTTGCTATGATAAGATAAATTTTTTAACATACTATAAGAGATGCGGTCTGGTCCTGGAGAGACTTCTTTACATGGTTTAAGATCTGTACTAAATTCAAAGAAAGAGAAGGGAAGATTAAGGGCATTATTTTCGGCGCTTATGGATTCCACTTGAGCTGTACTCATTGAGGTTGGAATGTTTTGTATTTGAGTCGAAAATGTCATACTAAAATATTCTCCTATCGCATTAGCTACGGTCTTAGGGTCTGCGATTATTTCGTCAGCCCTATTGAGCATTTTCAAGGAAAAATTTTGTTTCTTACCTATTATTTTCCTTAATGTATCCCATACATCAGCGATCGGAGTATTAATATTTATTCGCGATACGAATTATTTCCAGAAATTGATATCTAAGCATTTTTCAACTTTACACTTTACTCAGTAAATTGCTATAATTTTAAGCTTGAATTATTATTAGCCGTTCTCACAAAAAAACGTTACATACATTTAGCGGACACCCCAAACACATGACCCTCGTGTCGTTTCGCTTTCTGAACACTCGCGGAATCTCGCCGAATAATGTAATATATCAAACTTAAAAATCTATCTAGCCCTTCACTCAAAAAATCATTACACATGTTTTAGTAAATCGATTAAACACATTCTATGTAATAACAGGTCAGTATTTTTAGCTCAAATTATTTCAAAACACTCAGGAGATCTCGCTGAATAATTTGAGCCATCAATTTAAAGATCTATCTAGCCATTCTTTCTAAAAAGTGCTAAATAGCTTTCAGCGGACTGCCCAAACACATATCCCTCGTTTCGGTTAGCTTAGTCGCATAAAAATCACTAGTTCTTTTTTTTTTTTTAATTAGAACAGAAGACAAATGAGCCATTAATATGCACTTAAAGAGAAATTTTCAACATTAATGTGAACCACAGATTTAATTCTGATTGTAGATTTTTGAAAACGGGATTAATTGTCAACATATTATTTTATATTTTTTACCTTCAGTTAGTTAATTATTCATAAACTAATCCTGACATCGTATATTGCCTCAGTAATAAACATCCAGGTTTTAGGATCAACTGGTTTATTTATATGATTAAAAGCCTGCATTCTGCACAGTTTTATACAAAAATAAATGGAAAATTATTAATAAATGAATCAAAATAATTCCAAAGCTTCAAACATCTACAAAAAGTGAATGTCTGCTGAGTAAGGTCAGTATAGCTTCCTCACCGTTTTCATTGTATATTACAAGGCATACAATTTTTCGTATGGGAATAAAATCTCTGGGAAAAGCCGATTCGGAAATACAGTTACCCTTTAATATTCAACAAAAGAGTGCCGTATTTGAAGATTCCATATTTGATTATCCTTAACATAAAAAATAAAATAAAAAAAATGCATACCGAACATGAATTTCAATACTGTTCTTTTTAATCATTAGTAATATGCTAAAAAAATAGTGTAACATCAGTAACAAATTCAAAATTTTAAAACCAAAACAAAAGATATATGTATATATAGCAGTAGAACAATCAACCTTTGCAGTAGAAGAACTAAAAAAAAACTAGAGACCGTATCTTCGCTCCTCATTGTCCGATTGTAAAGAATTTTTTTTTGTTTTTTTAGGTAATTCCGTAAACTTTTAAAAAACATTTCAACCACCATACCCAATTTCAACAAACAACTGTATACTTTTTGAGTTCCCCTCGTAACTTTTTTTTCCAGCATCTAATCTTTGAAGTATGTTATACAGATAAATTGAAAGGGCGTCGAGAAAATGACTTCAGCGAAGTTTCATTGAAATCGGTACATTCGTTTAGGCGCTAGAGTCCACTAGCGGATTCAGGATTTAATTTTTTTTTTGGGGAGGGAGCTTCAGCCCGAAAGATTTGTTTTCATATAAGTATAAAAATAATTAATTAGAAAAAAAAAAATTAACTACCTTTATGAAATGGTGTTTAAATGGTTCTTGAAGCCCTATTAAATGTAATTACAAGAGCAAAAATAATCTAAGAGAGATAATTTTTAATATTTTTTTCTGTAAACATAATTATATTTCACCATTTTGGGGAGGGGCTTCAACCCGAAATCGCTCTTCCACCGTAGATCCGTCTGTGCTAGAATCTATAGCAACTATACTTATACAAGTATAGTAGTGCATATATAAGAGAAAGTAGTCGACAGAATTCAATAAAATAGACACTACGTCATTTTTTCACCAATATCTACCTTTTATCCAACTTTGAGCCAAATCGAACGAGCCCTTTTTGAAATATTGGCATATTTAAAAAACGTTTGCGCGGGCGTAAGCGGAAGTGCAGGATGGAATTTGATAAAATTGATATGGGACCATCTAGGCACCAATCGGCATAATCCCTGAAAATTTCATGAAAATCCGATGAACGGTACTAGGACAATAACTTATTTCAAAAGTTATATTTAGCATTTTTTCGTAACTGTTAATAATGAGAGATAGTTAATTATTTAAAATAAACCCTATTAAAGGTGCTTTAGAGGAATACGCATATGGACATTGGGCATTTAAGCAATGTAAGGTGACATCTGCGGGGACAAGACATAATACACATGATATTAAAGCCTACTTAATTATAAAATGTTACACCGAGTTTGATCATAATCGTTAGAGCCGTTTTCGAGAAAATTGTAAAAATGAGTTTCAGCGTTGATATAAAGTGGCACTTCCGGTCAGCCGATTTTAAGGGAAAGTTTCTGTCACATTTAAGGCATATACTTATCTTAAATACGTAATATCAGATTCGTACGATTTTTTGTTTTTGAGCTAGACTGCTAACATACACACACACAGACCATTTTTTCGGGACTTGGTTATTTGGACTCGAAAATTTTCACGATCGCTTATACTTACCCTTACTATATATTACATATATACGTAAGTGAAAGTAATACAATCTCACTGACGGAGTTCTGTTACTTTTTTTTTCTATTTAAAGAAAGTATGACGATGTTGAAGGTTGAGACATTAGAAAACATTAAAGATGGCGTGTTTTCAATGGCGGCGTATTAGAAGTGGAGGGGAGGGGGTCAGCGGAGGAGGGAGTGACCTTATCGCTGGATATGGGGGGCCGTGTATTCATTGGCTATACTACTAATTATAAACTAAAAGTACTATTTTTTTTCTGAACTGTATGCTATCTTAACTCACGTTATTTAAAGACCAATTGTTATAATATTTTAAATAATAATATTATATTTTAAACACTGTCTTTGTTTAATCTATTATTCAAATTGAAAGTCAAAACATATAATAACTACCAAGCTATAGTTAAAAATGTTAAAGGGACTGATTTAGAAAATTTCTCTCGAAAATTTTTACTAGTAATGTACCGTAATGTCTTCAAATCTTTGTTTTGACCATTAAACTTGATTAATTCCAGTTTTCAATGTTTTATTACTCATGAATCAAGCCAATTATTTTGATGTTGTTTAATAAAAACGATGAAACCTTCCAAAAAAGCATCTGTTTTTCAAATTGATAAATATCTTGACTATGCTTTTTCATTAAGAATTAAGTCTTTTATCATATTTAATTTGTAACCTCATTCTATTCATAACCTTCAAGTTAAAATAAAATTAACTGATAGCACATAAAATATTTAGGATCTTTAAAATATAGTCATTATTTGACCTTTAAAAGAGTCAAGATAACAAGGAAAAAAATATAGAATTGGCCCAAATTAGTAAACAAATAAAAAAAAACTTAAAGCTAAAACTTATGGTTTGATGAGAGAGAACTCAGCTGGGACAACCTTTATCTTCAAACACCAGGAACTGAATAAAAATCTGTTTTTAAATTTCTAAATACGGTTATGATTCTTATCGTAACAATGTTTATATTATAGTTTTTAACAAATTGGTTTGGTACCAATATATTATAAGTAGCTATATGTAATATACCTGAAGATGGAGGCCTGACACATTTCTATACACCATAAATAAACCAATGATACTTAAATGTAACGACAAAAACAACACATCTATTTTCAAATCTGAAATTGCACGTTTCAGAAAATTACATAAACTATAATTAAAATAATGAAAAATTATTCTATATCCGCTAGTTGGTAGTAAATACAACTTTGCTAATAAACAAAAGTGGTACAGTTATGTTTTAAAGTTATCACATATTATGCAAACGATTTTTTTTTTTTTATACTCCATTTTATTATTATTTGAAAATAACATCTAAAACTGTAATATAACATTGTTAACTCTAGATGTTTCGACAATATTTTCAATGTAGATTTTTAAAATCAAAACTATATATTAATTAATAAAGTCCAACAGTTTGTTAGATTGAAAGATCAGATTTCAAGAACTACCAGTCGATATAAAGATCAATAATCGATTCAGATAAATTAGAGATTAATTGCGTTATTTTTTGTTTTGTTTGTTTCCAAGTCATCAATGTAAATGATAACATCTTTTCAGGAAACATAAAAATATATTTCATATAAATGTATCGACGGATGTGGTTGGAAATCTTTTTTTAGAACTCGAAAAAAAAAAATGTTTATATATATATATATATATCTTTGTAGGAATTTTATGTTATTTCATAGTAATAAGTTGTTGCAATATCTTTTAGAAGAAAATTGCATCTGGATGGATTTATTGGAATTATTATAAATTATTACAAACTTATATTTAACCTGCTAAATTTGTTTAATTTTTTAACGGTTAAGTGACAGGTATACTTCATTTCATAAACTTATTTAATTTAAACTGTTCTACAAAATGCACATTCATCATTATATTAATCTTATTTCAATTAATATTATATTATATAAATTTGTTTTTTTTTAGAAAAAGTGTTTCCATCGAGGAAATAAATAAAAAACTGAGTGCTGTAAGGAAAAAATATTTAATAGGAATGACGAAAATGGAAAATTCTATAAGCAGTGGAATAGAGACAGATATGGTATGGTTATTAATACTTATTTACCATTGTTATCATTCTGTAATTTTCATGTTTTTTTTTTCTTCTTTCAAATTTAGTCTCCATCTTTATATTATTTTAAAGAAATGTCCTTTTAACAGGACTCAGTAGATCCTCACCAACGATATATTAACATCTATTCTCATAAAAATACTTTTTTTCTAGAAGAAAAAGGATTATAGAGGTTTTGCTCCATTTGCCTATGCTGTCGGTGGCGCAATTTTATCGGTTTCTTCCGTAAGTAAATTTATTATCACATATAATCAAACATTAAATATAAATAATTATAGCATTTTATTTATTTATTTTATTTTATTTGATTTTAGTCTTTGAAAAGTGTTAGTAAAAAAGAGTTTGATTGTCAAAATGACGAGTCTAGGAAGTACTCAAAAATAAATTATTTTTATTTTCTTTGTGGCCACGTTTTGGCTGTTCATTTTCCGTTCATATAATAAATACTTGGAATGAAAAATATATGATATGTGATTGTTGGTTGTCGTTACTTTATAACTTTTTAAATTTATATATCATATATTTTCCATTTCCTATATTTATTAATGTCACGTTTAACTATCTAGTCTAATTATTTTTAAATTTTCCTGTCTATTATTTTCTCACTATTTTTTATCTAGCATTTGCTTAATTAACACTGATGAAGGCCTAAAACTTGGGCCGAAACGTCGAAACAAAATAAATAAATATAATTTATTTCGTGTACTTCAATTTCCTCGTATAAGAATCTATTGTTAACAATTTTTCCACCATCAAGGATGTTACTTATATTAAATAAATAAAGTCAAATGTATTTAATAATCTTACTAATATTTCATGTTTCATATCTTATACGTTTATAATTATTAGTACAAGTATGCCCAATTTTAAGAAACTTTGAGATACTGATATTAACTATTTGTTAATTCGTCTTGAAATTAATGTTGCCTAAATGCGAGACCGAGACGAGTCTTGGTCTTTCAAACTCAGTCTTGGTCTTGCGCAAGACTCTTGTAACAGTCTTGAGGAAAAGGCGATGAAAATTAGGAAAATTAGCTAAACTATTTTCTTATTTTTGTCTACTTCTACATTGCGGAAAAATTGTTTTAACAGTGAAAAACAAGGTCTTCATTCCCCAGATTAAAAAGTATTAATATACACATATATATATATATATATATATATATATATATATATATATATATATATATATATATATTGTAGCTAAAATCACATAAGACACACAGTTCGAGTGTGTCTCGACTCTTTGTGTTGGCGAAGCAAGCGAGTTTTGACGAGTATGACGCACAGTTCTCCTCAATTTTTCTCGCCTCGAGAGCGGAGGGCCTTAAATTTACAGTGCATATATTTCTTATTCATTTAATATTAAAATATTTAAATTTTAATGAAAATCGCTTATTAAAATTTAACAATTTTATGGAACACAAACATTGAATGCAACATGGAAATATACTTTTGTATAAAAACAAATATATATTTTATTAAGATAAAATTAAGGACATATCCAATATTGAAATTATTATTATCAAAGATAAAGACGTCGCTATCACAACATTTTTGGGAGATGAACGGAAGGAAAACTTAAATTTTCTCAACAATTCCAATAGATGGGGAAAAAAAAAATCGACGTAATTATTTGGTAAATAAATGCTTTAATTTTTTCAACTTTCTTTTTGTATTCGCACTGTTGCGAACGTTAACAATGTAAATTCTAAAGCTAAGACTTTTTTTATTGGGTTGGAGAATCTTTCCTCTTTGTATAGTCCAATCGGATGCCCAGTCCATTCCGACCCTCCCGAAACCTTCTCATCCCCACCCCTTCAGGCGTTCTTCATTCAGTCAGTGACCATCTCTTGGGTATTGCAGTTCTCTCTTTGAAAATCTTCATAATGGATTATCAAGACAGCGATTCAAAAATGGTATGCATCACAAAACATTTATATTTAATTTAATAATAATTAAATATTATATATATATATAAATAATTGTGGAAAGTTTTGATTAATTTTAACTATGTGATAGGTTGCATTTTATAAAGATCTGCTGGGTTGGGAATCTTCACCACCCTCAAAACCAACGTGTAAGCCTTCGCTACATTCAACAAGATCGCTACCACAACAAGAACCAGTAAAATTACAGCGATACACAACATGCAAGAAGAGTTTATCAGAAGTCTTTAAAAAATTAGCCAGCAACGGTGTCACAGTAAGTATTTTTCTGTAAATAGAAATATTTGAATTATCAATATCTTTATATTTTTAATTGGGAACTTACTAAGAATAATTTTTTTTTCAGATCACTGGGAGAGGCACTGTTCAACAAGAATTCCAAAATAAACAAACCATTCTCACCAGTTCTACAAGATTCCATCCATTGCCAGCTTCTCCGAAAAAATCATCGAAAGCGCCGATTCTGATAAACGAATCAGGGTCCATAAAAAAAAGGATGCAGCCAAAGATGATGTAAGTTATATTTATTTCGTTTCCGTACTATTCGTTGAAGAAATCACAAAATAATTTAGCATTTAATTGTTGTATATAGTTTCGATATTTACACTTACATTGCTTTCAGATTTTCAAAGAGACGGAAAGTGCCGTTTAGGTGTACTTTCTGTACCAAGCGATTTAAATCTCAGGAACGCCTGAAATTCCACCACCAAAGAATGCATGGTATCATTTACTTGAGTACTTGGTTAGAAATACGGTAATGAAAAGAAATACGACGCCTCTTACGAATTAGTTTCCGAAGAGGGACATGTTGTCATTGATTTAACCTAATAAGATTGTATAATATTAAAACATTGAAGATCGTATACATTTTTACTGGATATTATTTTTCAACAATAATATATATTATTGTAAATATTTTTTATTTTTATCATATTTATATACATATATTGTAGGATGTTTTACTGTAGATATTTGCACATGTTGTGAGATGAAATATACTCGTACATTATTTAAATCATTTATCATGATTTAACCTAATAAGATTTTATAATATTAAAACATTGAAGATCGTATAAATTTTTACTGGATATTATTTTTCAATAATAATATATATCATTGTAAATATTTTTAATTTGTATCATATTTATATATATATATATGTTTTAGGATATTTTTCTGTAGATAGATGTACATGTTTTGAGATGAAATATACTCGTACATTATTTAAATCATTGTTCATATATTTTTTTAATCCCAATAAATACCCAAAATTGAATAATTAACACTTACTAACGTGCATAATCATGTATATTGTTTAATTTATAATATTCAATTGATATTTGAATTAAATTTATATTAATATTATAAAGTCTGATAAGACTTCGATGTATTAATACATCGAAGTCTTATCAGATCATGTGCTAAAAATGAGATAAAATAAATTTTAAAAACCAATATTGAAAATGAAATTCAAGATTATAATCAACAAACGGCAATGATACATAATATAATACTAAATAAATTACATGGGTGATAAATATTCAGGACTCAATCTTTTTTCTTAATTTTTTTTATTATTTTTTTAAAAATAATTTAAAATAAATAAAAAAACATAAAAAAGGTAAAAAAAAAAAACTGAATATTTATCACCCATGATATGTAGAACAGTCGACTAACTTTCTTAAATAAATTACAATTAACTTAAATCTTAAAGAAAGAGAAATTTAATCAATAAGGATTACATAAATCTATTGGGGTTTCGGGATGAAGCTCCCCAAAATGGTAAAATATAATCATGTTTTATAGAAAAAAATATTGAAAAACTACATATAAAAAACTGGACTTCACTTAAGCACCATATCATTCTGATACTGCTCCTGTTGAAGAAAGATGCCGAGCAGATGTCTTAATGCTCAAGGAAATCACATTGACCAACATTCGATATGAATTTGATGTTAACGTTTAATTAATAAAGTAGTTAGAACAAATAGGTAAGTTTTATTTATTTAATATAACGTAAATAATTCATAACAATGAAAATCGTTAGGTGAGAATATCTCCTAAACAAAGAGGTGGCTCTAGATATTATATACCTAGATTTATTGTAACTGACGATGGAGCATATTAGATTTAAGACATGCATCCCAAGATCATTGGAATTATGGTTCTGAAGATGGGAGTAAAAATTCAGAAACGTAAACTTGTAAACATGCATTTCTGATAATACAACAAATAAATTCAATTGTTGTTAATTGGAAGTAATCATTGCCAATAACAAAGATTTTTTTTTTTTTTTTTTGACTCAAATATATTTATATTCATAAAACGAAACATGAAAACAGAGGAAACGTATTCACAGCTGTAAATATAAATACGGCAGTATTCACCACTTTAAAAGTGAATACGGCTGTATTGACAGTTGTACAAGTGAATACGGCAGTATTCACGTTAAGTAAAATGAATACGCTTAAATTTACAGAACTGAATGAAAATATTCAGTCTTTTTGAAAATCGCTTATTAAAATTTAACAATTTTATGGAACACAAACATTGAATGCAACATGGAAATATACTTTTGTATAAAAACAAATATATATTTTATTAAGATAAAATTAAGGACATATCCAATATTGAAATTATTATTATCAAAGATAAAGACGTCGCTATCACAACATTTTTGGGAGATGAACGGAAGGAAAACTTAAATTTTCTCAACAATTCCAATAGATGGGGGGAAAAAAATCGACGTAATTATTTGGTAAATAAATGCTTTAATTTTTTCAACTTTCTTTTTGTATTCGCACTGTTGCGAACGTTAACAATGTAAATTCTAAAGCTAAGACTTTTTTTATTGGGTTGGAGAATCTTTCCTCTTTGTATAGTCCAATCGGATGCCCAGTCCATTCCGACCCTCCCGAAACCTTCTCATCCCCACCCCTTCAGGCGTTCTTCATTCAGTCAGTGACCATCTCTTGGGTATTGCAGTTCTCTCTTTGAAAATCTTCATAATGGATTATCAAGACAGCGATTCAAAAATGGTATGCATCACACAACGTACATATTTAATTTAATAATAATTACATATATAAATAATCGTGGAAATTTTCTATTAATTTTAACAATTTCATAGGTTGCATTTTATAAAGAACTGCTGACGGCGGAAGACTGCGATTTGGAACCAGAAGTGGTATGTATCACACAACATTTATATTTAATTTAATAATAATTAAATATTATATATATATAAATAATTGTGGAAAGTTTTGATTAATTTTAACTATGTGATAGGTTGCATTTTATAAAGATCTGCTGGGTTGGGAATCTTCACCACCCTCAAAACCAACGTGTAAGCCTTCGCTACATTCAACAAGATCGCTACCACAACAAGAACCAGTAAAATTACAGCGATACACAACATGCAAGAAGAGTTTATCAGAAGTCTTTAAAAAATTAGCCAGCAACGGTGTCACAGTAAGTATTTTTCTGTAAATAGAAATATTTGAATTATCAATATCTTTATATTTTTAATTGGGAACTTACTAAGAATAATTTTTTTTTCAGATCACTGGGAGAGGCACTGTTCAACAAGAATTCCAAAATAAACAAACCATTCTCACCAGTTCTACAAGATTCCATCCATTGCCAGCTTCTCCGAAAAAATCATCGAAAGCGCCGATTCTGATAAACGAATCAGGGTCCATAAAAAAAAGGATGCAGCCAAAGATGATGTAAGTTATATTTATTTCGTTTCCGTACTATTCGTTGAAGAAATCACAAAATAATTTAGCATTTAATTGTTGTATATAGTTTCGATATTTACACTTACATTGCTTTCAGATTTTCAAAGAGACGGAAAGTGCCGTTTAGGTGTACTTTCTGTACCAAGCGATTTAAATCTCAGGAACGCCTGAAATTCCACCACCAAAGAATGCATGGTATCATTTACTTGAGTACTTGGTTAGAAATACGGTAATGAAAAGAAATACGACGCCTCTTACGAATTAGTTTCCGAAGAGGGACATGTTGTCATTGATTTAACCTAATAAGATTGTATAATATTAAAACATTGAAGATCGTATACATTTTTACTGGATATTATTTTTCAACAATAATATATATTATTGTAAATATTTTTTATTTTTATCATATTTATATACATATATTGTAGGATGTTTTACTGTAGATAGATGTACATGTTTTGAGATGAAATATACTCGTACATTATTTAAATCATTGTTCATATATTTTTTTAATCCCAACAAATACCCAAAATTGAATAATTAACACTTACTAACGTGCATAATCATGTATATTGTTTAATTTATAATATTCAATTGATATTTGAATTAAATTTATATTAATATTATAAAGTCTGATAAAACTTCGATGTATTAATACATCGAAGTCTTATCAGATCATGTGCTAAAAATGAGATAAAATAAATTTTAAAAACCAATATTGAAAATGAAATTCAAGATTATAATCAACAAACGGCAATGATACATAATATAATACTAAATAAATTACATGGGTGATAAATATTCAGGACTCAATCTTTTTTCTTAATTTTTTTTTATTATTTTTTTAAAAATTATTTAAAATAAATAAAAAAACATAAAAAAGGTAAAAAAAAAAAAACTGAATATTTATCACCCATGATATGTAGAACAGTCGACTAACTTTCTTAAATAAATTACAATTAACTTAAATCTTAAAGAAAGAGAAATTTAATCAATAAGGATTACATAAATCTATTGGGGTTTCGGGATGAAGCTCCCCAAAATGGTAAAATATAATCATGTTTTATAGAAAAAAATATTGAAAAACTACATATAAAAAACTGGACTTCACTTAAGCACCATATCATTCTGATACTGCTCCTGTTGAAGAAAGATGCCGAGCAGATGTCTTAATGCTCAAGGAAATCACATTGACCAACATTCGATATGAATTTGATGTTAACGTTTAATTAATAAAGTAGTTAGAACAAATAGGTAAGTTTTATTTATTTAATATAACGTAAATAATTCATAACAATGAAAATCGTTAGGTGAGAATATCTCCTAAACAAAGAGTTTGCGGACATACCTTCAAAGGGAATTTTTTTTTCATGCTTTTATGCACCCAATAATTAGTCTAAAAGCAAGATGTTGCTCTAGATATTATATACCTAGATTTATTGTAACTGACGATGGAGCATATTAGATTTAAGACCTGTATCCCAAGATCATTGGAATTATGATTCTAAAGATGGGAGTAAATATTCCGAAACGTAAACTTGTAAACATGCATTTTTGATAATACAACAAATAAATTCAAGTAATCATATCCAATAACAAAGATTTTTTTTTTTTTTTTTACTCAAATATATTTATATTCATAAAACGAAACATGAATACAGAGGAAACGTATTCACAGCTGTAAATATAAATACGGCAGTATTCACCACTTTAAAAGTGAATACGGCTGTATTGACAGTTGTACAAGTGAATACGGCAGTATTCACGTTAAGTAAAATGAATACGCTTAAATTTACAGAACTGAATGAAAATATTCAGTCTTTTTGAAAATCGCTTATTAAAATTTAACAATTTTATGGAACACAAACATTGAATGCAACATGGAAATATACTTTTGTATAAAAACAAATATATATTTTATTAAGATAAAATTAAGGACATATCCAATATTGAAATTATTATTATCAAAGATAAAGACGTCGCTATCACAACATTTTTGGGAGATGAACGGAAGGAAAACTTAAATTTTCTCAACAATTCCAATAGATGGGGGAAAAAAATCGACGTAATTATTTGGTAAATAAATGCTTTAATTTTTTCAACTTTCTTTTTGTATTCGCACTGTTGCGAACGTTAACAATGTAAATTCTAAAGCTAAGACTTTTTTTATTGGGTTGGAGAATCTTTCCTCTTTGTATAGTCCAATCGGATGCCCAGTCCATTCCGACCCTCCCGAAACCTTCTCATCCCCACCCCTTCAGGCGTTCTTCATTCAGTCAGTGACCATCTCTTGGGTATTGCAGTTCTCTCTTTGAAAATCTTCATAATGGATTATCAAGACAGCGATTCAAAAATGGTATGCATCACACAACGTACATATTTAATTTAATAATAATTACATATATAAATAATCGTGGAAATTTTCTATTAATTTTAACAATTTCATAGGTTGCATTTTATAAAGAACTGCTGACGGCGGAAGACTGCGATTTGGAACCAGAAGTGGTATGTATCACACAACATTTATATTTAATTTAATAATAATTAAATATTATATATATATAAATAATTGTGGAAAGTTTTGATTAATTTTAACTATGTGATAGGTTGCATTTTATAAAGATCTGCTGGGTTGGGAATCTTCACCACCCTCAAAACCAACGTGTAAGCCTTCGCTACATTCAACAAGATCGCTACCACAACAAGAACCAGTAAAATTACAGCGATACACAACATGCAAGAAGAGTTTATCAGAAGTCTTTAAAAAATTAGCCAGCAACGGTGTCACAGTAAGTATTTTTCTGTAAATAGAAATATTTGAATTATCAATATCTTTATATTTTTAATTGGGAACTTACTAAGAATAATTTTTTTTTCAGATCACTGGGAGAGGCACTGTTCAACAAGAATTCCAAAATAAACAAACCATTCTCACCAGTTCTACAAGATTCCATCCATTGCCAGCTTCTCCGAAAAAATCATCGAAAGCGCCGATTCTGATAAACGAATCAGGGTCCATAAAAAAAAGGATGCAGCCAAAGATGATGTAAGTTATATTTATTTCGTTTCCGTACTATTCGTTGAAGAAATCACAAAATAATTTAGCATTTAATTGTTGTATATAGTTTCGATATTTACACTTACATTGCTTTCAGATTTTCAAAGAGACGGAAAGTGCCGTTTAGGTGTACTTTCTGTACCAAGCGATTTAAATCTCAGGAACGCCTGAAATTCCACCACCAAAGAATGCATGGTATCATTTACTTGAGTACTTGGTTAGAAATACGGTAATGAAAAGAAATACGACGCCTCTTACGAATTAGTTTCCGAAGAGGGACATGTTGTCATTGATTTAACCTAATAAGATTGTATAATATTAAAACATTGAAGATCGTATACATTTTTACTGGATATTATTTTTCAACAATAATATATATCATTGTAAATATTTTTTATTTTTATCATATTTATATACATATATTGTAATATGTTTTACTGTAGATATTTGCGCATGTTGTGAGATGAAATATACTCGTACATTATTTAAATCATTTATCATGATTTAACCTAATAAGATTTTATAATATTAAAACATTGAAGATCGTATAAATTTTTACTGGATATTATTTTTCAATAATAATATATATCATTGTAAATATTTTTAATTTGTATCATATTTATATATATATATATATGTTTTAGGATATTTTTCTGTAGATAGATGTACATGTTTTGAGATGAAATATACTCGTACATTATTTAAATCATTTATCATGATTTAACCTAATAAGATTTTATAATATTAAAACATTGAAGATCGTATAAATTTTTACTGGATATTATTTTTCAATAATAATATATATCATTGTAAATATTTTTAATTTGTATCATATTTATATATATATATATATGTTTTAGGATATTTTTCTGTAGATAGATGTACATGTTTTGAGATGAAATATACTCGTACATTATTTAAATCATTGTTCATATATTTTTTTAATCCCAATAAATACCCAAAATTGAATAATTAACACTTACTAACGTGCATAATCATGTATATTGTTTAATTTATAATATTCAATTGATATTTGAATTAAATTTATATTAATATTATAAAGTCTGATAAGACTTCGATGTATTAATACATCGAAGTCTTATCAGATCATGTGCTAAATATGAGATAAAATAAATTTTAAAAAGCAATATTGAAAATGAAATTCAAGATTATAATCAACAAACGGCAATGATACATAATATAATACTAAATTAATTACATGGGTGATAAATATTCAGGACTCAATCTTTTTTCTTAATTTTTTTTATTATTTTTTTAAAAATAATTTAAAATAAATAAAAAAACATAAAAAAGGTAAAAAAAAAAACTGAATATTTATCACCCATGATATGTAGAACAGTCGACTAACTTTCTTAAATAAATTACAATTAACTTAAATCTTAAAGAAAGAGAAATTTAATCAATAAGGATTACATAAATCTATTGGGGTTTCGGGATGAAGCTCCCCAAAATGGTAAAATATAATCATGTTTTATAGAAAAAAATATTGAAAAACTACATATAAAAAACTGGACTTCACTTAAGCACCATATCATTCTGATACTGCTCCTGTTGAAGAAAGATGCCGAGCAGATGTCTTAATGCTCAAGGAAATCACATTGACCAACATTCGATATGAATTTGATGTTAACGTTTAATTAATAAAGTAGTTAGAACAAATAGGTAAGTTTTATTTATTTAATATAACGTAAATAATTCATAACAATGAAAATCGTTAGGTGAGAATATCTCCTAAACAAAGAGGTGGCTCTAGATATTATATACCTAGATTTATTGTAACTGACGATGGAGCATATTAGATTTAAGACATGCATCCCAAGATCATTGGAATTATGGTTCTGAAGATGGGAGTAAAAATTCAGAAACGTAAACTTGTAAACATGCATTTCTGATAATACAACAAATAAATTCAATTGTTGTTAATTGGAAGTAATCATTGCCAATAACAAAGATTTTTTTTTTTTTTTTTGACTCAAATATATTTATATTCATAAAACGAAACATGAAAACAGAGGAAACGTATTCACAGCTGTAAATATAAATACGGCAGTATTCACCACTTTAAAAGTGAATACGGCTGTATTGACAGTTGTACAAGTGAATACGGCAGTATTCACGTTAAGTAAAATGAATACGCTTAAATTTACAGAACTGAATGAAAATATTTTCTCACAACCGTGAGAATGAATACTCTTATTTATTAAATAAATATTAATTATTTTGTTACTTTAGATATTTTCCAAAATAAAACAAAAAAATAATACCAAAATTATAATAAAGTTCTGTACAGTAAGGGATTTTTTAAATAAATCTCTTATATAATGTTGGAATAATGTTAAAAAATTGTTATTTGCTAACCCGAAATAATGTATACATAAAGGTTTAATTTTATTAAACATAAAATTATAATTATGCATATGTCAAGATCTTAGGAGGTTCCTAATTATGTAAACTAAAGTCGACTAGATGCCTAGGGTAATATACATATATATTTTAACAAGTTCTATGTTCCGGTAGGAAATATGAATTGATGATTTCATCTCACTGACTCAAACCTTTAAATACAAATAAAACTATGAAACATATTCAGTTGGTTTGTTAACATGTTTTCAAATACAACCCTACACATACAAAAAAAAAAATTTACCATATATTTTATTTTTACATATAGTATTAAATTCTTCGTTTTACTATATGTTATTTGAATTATGTTACAATGTATTATGCTATGTTAATTAACACTCGTAATTTTTGTATCTAATATAAATTTCCAAAAACTTTTTTTTGGGAGTATCCAACGCCACTTCCTCCCCCCTACCTAAATGGAAAACCTGCGTCTTTTGTCCTTTCGGTACACTGTTTATTTCTGGGTGACTAATGGCAATAAAGATAACTTTAATGAAGATCAGGGTAGGCACAACAGTCGGGACGATACCCTGGAAGCTCTAGGGGGAATACAGGTACAGGGCGGCAACCTTTGGATGAAGGAAGGAGCAAGGGCAGTCAAATGTGGATTGTGATCGTTCCGTACCTGCCGTTCAGTAAAGTAATAAAGTAAAAGTGAGTAGTGAAGGTGTGACCAAATGTTTAAGTGTGTTAAGCTTTACATTTAGAACAATGTATGAAATTGATAGCTAAACAGAGTCTGTTTCTTTAACACAGGCTTTTGTAGTCTGGATCAGGATTTCGATTTTAGTGATTTCACAAGAAATACATAAATTTAATTCGGTTCGCTTTTTATGTTTAAAATTTTTTTTTTTGACTCAAATATATTTATATTCATAAAACGAAACATGAATACAGAGGAAACGTATTCACAGCTGTAAATATAAATACGGCAGTATTCACCACTTTAAAAGTGAATACGGCTGTATTGACAGTTGTACAAGTGAATACGGCAGTATTCACGTTAAGTAAAATGAATACGCTTAAATTTACAGAACTGAATGAAAATATTCAGTCTTTTTGAAAATCGCTTATTAAAATTTAACAATTTTATGGAACACAAACATTGAATGCAACATGGAAATATACTTTTGTATAAAAACAAATATATATTTTATTAAGATAAAATTAAGGACATATCCAATATTGAAATTATTATTATCAAAGATAAAGACGTCGCTATCACAACATTTTTGGGAGATGAACGGAAGGAAAACTTAAATTTTCTCAACAATTCCAATAGATGGGGGAAAAAAAATCGACGTAATTATTTGGTAAATAAATGCTTTAATTTTTTCAACTTTCTTTTTGTATTCGCACTGTTGCGAACGTTAACAATGTAAATTCTAAAGCTAAGACTTTTTTTATTGGGTTGGAGAATCTTTCCTCTTTGTATAGTCCAATCGGATGCCCAGTCCATTCCGACCCTCCCGAAACCTTCTCATCCCCACCCCTTCAGGCGTTCTTCATTCAGTCAGTGACCATCTCTTGGGTATTGCAGTTCTCTCTTTGAAAATCTTCATAATGGATTATCAAGACAGCGATTCAAAAATGGTATGCATCACACAACGTACATATTTAATTTAATAATAATTACATATATAAATAATCGTGGAAATTTTCTATTAATTTTAACAATTTCATAGGTTGCATTTTATAAAGAACTGCTGACGGCGGAAGACTGCGATTTGGAACCAGAAGTGGTATGTATCACACAACATTTATATTTAATTTAATAATAATTAAATATTATATATATATAAATAATTGTGGAAAGTTTTGATTAATTTTAACTATGTGATAGGTTGCATTTTATAAAGATCTGCTGGGTTGGGAATCTTCACCACCCTCAAAACCAACGTGTAAGCCTTCGCTACATTCAACAAGATCGCTACCACAACAAGAACCAGTAAAATTACAGCGATACACAACATGCAAGAAGAGTTTATCAGAAGTCTTTAAAAAATTAGCCAGCAACGGTGTCACAGTAAGTATTTTTCTGTAAATAGAAATATTTGAATTATCAATATCTTTATATTTTTAATTGGGAACTTACTAAGAATAATTTTTTTTTCAGATCACTGGGAGAGGCACTGTTCAACAAGAATTCCAAAATAAACAAACCATTCTCACCAGTTCTACAAGATTCCATCCATTGCCAGCTTCTCCGAAAAAATCATCGAAAGCGCCGATTCTGATAAACGAATCAGGGTCCATAAAAAAAAGGATGCAGCCAAAGATGATGTAAGTTATATTTATTTCGTTTCCGTACTATTCGTTGAAGAAATCACAAAATAATTTAGCATTTAATTGTTGTATATAGTTTCGATATTTACACTTACATTGCTTTCAGATTTTCAAAGAGACGGAAAGTGCCGTTTAGGTGTACTTTCTGTACCAAGCGATTTAAATCTCAGGAACGCCTGAAATTCCACCACCAAAGAATGCATGGTATCATTTACTTGAGTACTTGGTTAGAAATACGGTAATGAAAAGAAATACGACGCCTCTTACGAATTAGTTTCCGAAGAGGGACATGTTGTCATTGATTTAACCTAATAAGATTGTATAATATTAAAACATTGAAGATCGTATACATTTTTACTGGATATTATTTTTCAACAATAATATATATTATTGTAAATATTTTTTATTTTTATCATATTTATATACATATATTGTAGGATGTTTTACTGTAGATATTTGCACATGTTGTGAGATGAAATATACTCGTACATTATTTAAATCATTTATCATGATTTAACCTAATAAGATTTTATAATATTAAAACATTGAAGATCGTATAAATTTTTACTGGATATTATTTTTCAATAATAATATATATCATTGTAAATATTTTTAATTTGTATCATATTTATATATATATATATATGTTTTAGGATATTTTTCTGTAGATAGATGTACATGTTTTGAGATGAAATATACTCGTACATTATTTAAATCATTGTTCATATATTTTTTTAATCCCAATAAATACCCAAAATTGAATAATTAACACTTACTAACGTGCATAATCATGTATATTGTTTAATTTATAATATTCAATTGATATTTGAATTAAATTTATATTAATATTATAAAGTCTGATAAGACTTCGATGTATTAATACATCGAAGTCTTATCAGATCATGTGCTAAAAATGAGATAAAATAAATTTTAAAAACCAATATTGAAAATGAAATTCAAGATTATAATCAACAAACGGCAATGATACATAATATAATACTAAATAAATTACATGGGTGATAAATATTCAGGACTCAATCTTTTTTCTTAATTTTTTTTATTATTTTTTTAAAAATAATTTAAAATAAATAAAAAAACATAAAAAAGGTAAAAAAAAAAAACTGAATATTTATCACCCATGATATGTAGAACAGTCGACTAACTTTCTTAAATAAATTACAATTAACTTAAATCTTAAAGAAAGAGAAATTTAATCAATAAGGATTACATAAATCTATTGGGGTTTCGGGATGAAGCTCCCCAAAATGGTAAAATATAATCATGTTTTATAGAAAAAAATATTGAAAAACTACATATAAAAAACTGGACTTCACTTAAGCACCATATCATTCTGATACTGCTCCTGTTGAAGAAAGATGCCGAGCAGATGTCTTAATGCTCAAGGAAATCACATTGACCAACATTCGATATGAATTTGATGTTAACGTTTAATTAATAAAGTAGTTAGAACAAATAGGTAAGTTTTATTTATTTAATATAACGTAAATAATTCATAACAATGAAAATCGTTAGGTGAGAATATCTCCTAAACAAAGAGTTTGCGGACATACCTTCAAAGGAATTTTTTTTTCATGCTTTTATGCACCCAATAATTAGTCTAAAAGCAAGATGTTGCTCTAGATATTATATACCTAGATTTATTGTAACTGACGATGGAGCATATTAGATTTAAGACCTGTATCCCAAGATCATTGGAATTATGATTCTAAAGATGGGAGTAAATATTCCGAAACGTAAACTTGTAAACATGCATTTTTGATAATACAACAAATAAATTCAAGTAATCATATCCAATAACAAAGATTTTTTTTTTTTTTTTGACTCAATATATATTTATATTCATAAAACGAAACATGAATACAGAGGAAACGTATTCACAGCTGTAAATATAAATACGGCAGTATTCACCACTTTAAAAGTGAATACGGCTGTATTGACAGTTGTACAAGTGAATACGGCAGTATTCACGTTAAGTAAAATGAATACGCTTAAATTTACAGAACTGAATGAAAATATTCAGTCTTTTTGAAAATCGCTTATTAAAATTTAACAATTTTATGGAACACAAACATTGAATGCAACATGGAAATATACTTTTGTATAAAAACAAATATATATTTTATTAAGATAAAATTAAGGACATATCCAATATTGAAATTATTATTATCAAAGATAAAGACGTCGCTATCACAACATTTTTGGGAGATGAACGGAAGGAAAACTTAAATTTTCTCAACAATTCCAATAGATGGGGGAAAAAAATCGACGTAATTATTTGGTAAATAAATGCTTTAATTTTTTCAACTTTCTTTTTGTATTCGCACTGTTGCGAACGTTAACAATGTAAATTCTAAAGCTAAGACTTTTTTTATTGGGTTGGAGAATCTTTCCTCTTTGTATAGTCCAATCGGATGCCCAGTCCATTCCGACCCTCCCGAAACCTTCTCATCCCCACCCCTTCAGGCGTTCTTCATTCAGTCAGTGACCATCTCTTGGGTATTGCAGTTCTCTCTTTGAAAATCTTCATAATGGATTATCAAGACAGCGATTCAAAAATGGTATGCATCACACAACGTACATATTTAATTTAATAATAATTACATATATAAATAATTGTGGAAATTTTCTATTAATTTTAACAATTTCATAGGTTGCATTTTATAAAGAACTGCTGACGGCGGAAGACTGCGATTTGGAACCAGAAGTGGTATGTATCACACAACATTTATATTTAATTTAATAATAATTAAATATTATATATATATAAATAATTGTGGAAAGTTTTGATTAATTTTAACTATGTGATAGGTTGCATTTTATAAAGATCTGCTGGGTTGGGAATCTTCACCACCCTCAAAACCAACGTGTAAGCCTTCGCTACATTCAACAAGATCGCTACCACAACAAGAACCAGTAAAATTACAGCGATACACAACATGCAAGAAGAGTTTATCAGAAGTCTTTAAAAAATTAGCCAGCAACGGTGTCACAGTAAGTATTTTTCTGTAAATAGAAATATTTGAATTATCAATATCTTTATATTTTTAATTGGGAACTTACTAAGAATAATTTTTTTTTCAGATCACTGGGAGAGGCACTGTTCAACAAGAATTCCAAAATAAACAAACCATTCTCACCAGTTCTACAAGATTCCATCCATTGCCAGCTTCTCCGAAAAAATCATCGATAGCGCCGATTCTGATAAACGAATCAGGGTCCATAAAAAAAAGGATGCAGCCAAAGATGATGTAAGTTATATTTATTTCGTTTCCGTACTATTCGTTGAAGAAATCACAAAATAATTTAGCATTTAATTGTTGTATATAGTTTCGATATTTACACTTACATTGCTTTCAGATTTTCAAAGAGACGGAAAGTGCCGTTTAGGTGTACTTTCTGTACCAAGCGATTTAAATCTCAGGAACGCCTGAAATTCCACCACCAAAGAATGCATGGTATCATTTACTTGAGTACTTGGTTAGAAATACGGTAATGAAAAGAAATACGACGCCTCTTACGAATTAGTTTCCGAAGAGGGACATGTTGTCATTGATTTAACCTAATAAGATTGTATAATATTAAAACATTGAAGATCGTATACATTTTTACTGGATATTATTTTTCAACAATAATATATATTATTGTAAATATTTTTTATTTTTATCATATTTATATACATATATTGTAGGATGTTTTACTGTAGATATTTGCACATGTTGTGAGATGAAATATACTCGTACATTATTTAAATCATTTATCATGATTTAACCTAATAAGATTTTATAATATTAAAACATTGAAGATCGTATAAATTTTTACTGGATATTATTTTTCAATAATAATATATATCATTGTAAATATTTTTAATTTGTATCATATTTATATATATATATATGTTTTAGGATATTTTTCTGTAGATAGATGTACATGTTTTGAGATGAAATATACTCGTACATTATTTAAATCATTTATCATGATTTAACCTAATAAGATTTTATAATATTAAAACATTGAAGATCGTATAAATTTTTACTGGATATTATTTTTCAATAATAATATATATCATTGTAAATATTTTTAATTTGTATCATATTTATATATATATATATATGTTTTAGGATATTTTTCTGTAGATAGATGTACATGTTTTGAGATGAAATATACTCGTACATTATTTAAATCATTGTTCATATATTTTTTTAATCCCAATAAATACCCAAAATTGAATAATTAACACTTACTAACGTGCATAATCATGTATATTGTTTAATTTATAATATTCAATTGATATTTGAATTAAATTTATATTAATATTATAAAGTCTGATAAGACTTCGATGTATTAATACATCGAAGTCTTATCAGATCATGTGCTAAATATGAGATAAAATAAATTTTAAAAAGCAATATTGAAAATGAAATTCAAGATTATAATCAACAAACGGCAATGATACATAATATAATACTAAATTAATTACATGGGTGATAAATATTCAGGACTCAATCTTTTTTCTTAATTTTTTTTATTATTTTTTTAAAAATAATTTAAAATAAATAAAAAAACATAAAAAAGGTAAAAAAAAAAACTGAATATTTATCACCCATGATATGTAGAACAGTCGACTAACTTTCTTAAATAAATTACAATTAACTTAAATCTTAAAGAAAGAGAAATTTAATCAATAAGGATTACATAAATCTATTGGGGTTTCGGGATGAAGCTCCCCAAAATGGTAAAATATAATCATGTTTTATAGAAAAAAATATTGAAAAACTACATATAAAAAACTGGACTTCACTTAAGCACCATATCATTCTGATACTGCTCCTGTTGAAGAAAGATGCCGAGCAGATGTCTTAATGCTCAAGGAAATCACATTGACCAACATTCGATATGAATTTGATGTTAACGTTTAATTAATAAAGTAGTTAGAACAAATAGGTAAGTTTTATTTATTTAATATAACGTAAATAATTCATAACAATGAAAATCGTTAGGTGAGAATATCTCCTAAACAAAGAGGTGGCTCTAGATATTATATACCTAGATTTATTGTAACTGACGATGGAGCATATTAGATTTAAGACATGCATCCCAAGATCATTGGAATTATGGTTCTGAAGATGGGAGTAAAAATTCAGAAACGTAAACTTGTAAACATGCATTTCTGATAATACAACAAATAAATTCAATTGTTGTTAATTGGAAGTAATCATTGCCAATAACAAAGATTTTTTTTTTTTTTTTGACTCAAATATATTTATATTCATAAAACGAAACATGAAAACAGAGGAAACGTATTCACAGCTGTAAATATAAATACGGCAGTATTCACCACTTTAAAAGTGAATACGGCTGTATTGACAGTTGTACAAGTGAATACGGCAGTATTCACGTTAAGTAAAATGAATACGCTTAAATTTACAGAACTGAATGAAAATATTTTCTCACAACCGTGAGAATGAATACTCTTATTTATTAAATAAATATTAATTATTTTGTTACTTTAGATATTTTCCAAAATAAAACAAAAAAATAATACCAAAATTATAATAAAGTTCTGTACAGTAAGGGATTTTTTAAATAAATCTCTTATATAATGTTGGAATAATGTTAAAAAATTGTTATTTGCTAACCCGAAATAATGTATACATAAAGGTTTAATTTTATTAAACATAAAATTATAATTATGCATATGTCAAGATCTTAGGAGGTTCCTAATTATGTAAACTAAAGTCGACTAGATGCCTAGGGTAATATACATATATATTTTAACAAGTTCTATGTTCCGGTAGGAAATATGAATTGATGATTTCATCTCACTGACTCAAACCTTTAAATACAAATAAAACTATGAAACATATTCAGTTGGTTTGTTAACATGTTTTCAAATACAACCCTACACATACAAAAAAAAAAATTTACCATATATTTTATTTTTACATATAGTATTAAATTCTTCGTTTTACTATATGTTATTTGAATTATGTTACAATGTATTATGCTATGTTAATTAACACTCGTAATTTTTGTATCTAATATAAATTTCCAAAAACTTTTTTTTGGGAGTATCCAACGCCACTTCCTCCCCCCTACCTAAATGGAAAACCTGCGTCTTTTGTCCTTTCGGTACACTGTTTATTTCTGGGTGACTAATGGCAATAAAGATAACTTTAATGAAGATCAGGGTAGGCACAACAGTCGGGACGATACCCTGGAAGCTCTAGGGGAATACAGGTACAGGGCGGCAACCTTTGGATGAAGGAAGGAGCAAGGGCAGTCAAATGTGGATTGTGATCGTTCCGTACCTGCCGTTCAGTAAAGTAATAAAGTAAAAGTGAGTAGTGAAGGTGTGACCAAATGTTTAAGTGTGTTAAGCTTTACATTTAGAACAATGTATGAAATTGATAGCTAAACAGAGTCTGTTTCTTTAACACAGGCTTTTGTAGTCTGGATCAGGATTTCGATTTTAGTGATTTCACAAGAAATACATAAATTTAATTCGGTTCGCTTTTTATGTTTAAAATTTTTTTTTTTGACTCAAATATATTTATATTCATAAAACGAAACATGAATACAGAGGAAACGTATTCACAGCTGTAAATATAAATACGGCAGTATTCACCACTTTAAAAGTGAATACGGCTGTATTGACAGTTGTACAAGTGAATACGGCAGTATTCACGTTAAGTAAAATGAATACGCTTAAATTTACAGAACTGAATGAAAATATTCAGTCTTTTTGAAAATCGCTTATTAAAATTTAACAATTTTATGGAACACAAACATTGAATGCAACATGGAAATATACTTTTGTATAAAAACAAATATATATTTTATTAAGATAAAATTAAGGACATATCCAATATTGAAATTATTATTATCAAAGATAAAGACGTCGCTATCACAACATTTTTGGGAGATGAACGGAAGGAAAACTTAAATTTTCTCAACAATTCCAATAGATGGGGGAAAAAAAATCGACGTAATTATTTGGTAAATAAATGCTTTAATTTTTTCAACTTTCTTTTTGTATTCGCACTGTTGCGAACGTTAACAATGTAAATTCTAAAGCTAAGACTTTTTTTATTGGGTTGGAGAATCTTTCCTCTTTGTATAGTCCAATCGGATGCCCAGTCCATTCCGACCCTCCCGAAACCTTCTCATCCCCACCCCTTCAGGCGTTCTTCATTCAGTCAGTGACCATCTCTTGGGTATTGCAGTTCTCTCTTTGAAAATCTTCATAATGGATTATCAAGACAGCGATTCAAAAATGGTATGCATCACACAACATACATATTTAATTTAATAATAATTACATATATAAATAATCGTGGAAATTTTCTATTAATTTTAACAATTTCATAGGTTGCATTTTATAAAGAACTGCTGACGGCGGAAGACTGCGATTTGGAACCAGAAGTGGTATGTATCACACAACATTTATATTTAATTTAATAATAATTAAATATTATATATATATAAATAATTGTGGAAAGTTTTGATTAATTTTAACTATGTGATAGGTTGCATTTTATAAAGATCTGCTGGGTTGGGAATCTTCACCACCCTCAAAACCAACGTGTAAGCCTTCGCTACATTCAACAAGATCGCTACCACAACAAGAACCAGTAAAATTACAGCGATACACAACATGCAAGAAGAGTTTATCAGAAGTCTTTAAAAAATTAGCCAGCAACGGTGTCACAGTAAGTATTTTTCTGTAAATAGAAATATTTGAATTATCAATATCTTTATATTTTTAATTGGGAACTTACTAAGAATAATTTTTTTTTCAGATCACTGGGAGAGGCACTGTTCAACAAGAATTCCAAAATAAACAAACCATTCTCACCAGTTCTACAAGATTCCATCCATTGCCAGCTTCTCCGAAAAAATCATCGAAAGCGCCGATTCTGATAAACGAATCAGGGTCCATAAAAAAAAGGATGCAGCCAAAGATGATGTAAGTTATATTTATTTCGTTTCCGTACTATTCGTTGAAGAAATCACAAAATAATTTAGCATTTAATTGTTGTATATAGTTTCGATATTTACACTTACATTGCTTTCAGATTTTCAAAGAGACGGAAAGTGCCGTTTAGGTGTACTTTCTGTACCAAGCGATTTAAATCTCAGGAACGCCTGAAATTCCACCACCAAAGAATGCATGGTATCATTTACTTGAGTACTTGGTTAGAAATACGGTAATGAAAAGAAATACGACGCCTCTTACGAATTAGTTTCCGAAGAGGGACATGTTGTCATTGATTTAACCTAATAAGATTGTATAATATTAAAACATTGAAGATCGTATACATTTTTACTGGATATTATTTTTCAACAATAATATATATTATTGTAAATATTTTTTATTTTTATCATATTTATATACATATATTGTAGGATGTTTTACTGTAGATATTTGCACATGTTGTGAGATGAAATATACTCGTACATTATTTAAATCATTTATCATGATTTAACCTAATAAGATTTTATAATATTAAAACATTGAAGATCGTATAAATTTTTACTGGATATTATTTTTCAATAATAATATATATCATTGTAAATATTTTTAATTTGTATCATATTTATATATATATATATATGTTTTAGGATATTTTTCTGTAGATAGATGTACATGTTTTGAGATGAAATATACTCGTACATTATTTAAATCATTGTTCATATATTTTTTTAATCCCAATAAATACCCAAAATTGAATAATTAACACTTACTAACGTGCATAATCATGTATATTGTTTAATTTATAATATTCAATTGATATTTGAATTAAATTTATATTAATATTATAAAGTCTGATAAGACTTCGATGTATTAATACATCGAAGTCTTATCAGATCATGTGCTAAAAATGAGATAAAATAAATTTTAAAAACCAATATTGAAAATGAAATTCAAGATTATAATCAACAAACGGCAATGATACATAATATAATACTAAATAAATTACATGGGTGATAAATATTCAGGACTCAATCTTTTTTCTTAATTTTTTTTATTATTTTTTTAAAAATAATTTAAAATAAATAAAAAAACATAAAAAAGGTAAAAAAAAAAAACTGAATATTTATCACCCATGATATGTAGAACAGTCGACTAACTTTCTTAAATAAATTACAATTAACTTAAATCTTAAAGAAAGAGAAATTTAATCAATAAGGATTACATAAATCTATTGGGGTTTCGGGATGAAGCTCCCCAAAATGGTAAAATATAATCATGTTTTATAGAAAAAAATATTGAAAAACTACATATAAAAAACTGGACTTCACTTAAGCACCATATCATTCTGATACTGCTCCTGTTGAAGAAAGATGCCGAGCAGATGTCTTAATGCTCAAGGAAATCACATTGACCAACATTCGATATGAATTTGATGTTAACGTTTAATTAATAAAGTAGTTAGAACAAATAGGTAAGTTTTATTTATTTAATATAACGTAAATAATTCATAACAATGAAAATCGTTAGGTGAGAATATCTCCTAAACAAAGAGTTTGCGGACATACCTTCAAAGGAATTTTTTTTTCATGCTTTTATGCACCCAATAATTAGTCTAAAAGCAAGATGTTGCTCTAGATATTATATACCTAGATTTATTGTAACTGACGATGGAGCATATTAGATTTAAGACCTGTATCCCAAGATCATTGGAATTATGATTCTAAAGATGGGAGTAAATATTCCGAAACGTAAACTTGTAAACATGCATTTTTGATAATACAACAAATAAATTCAAGTAATCATATCCAATAACAAAGATTTTTTTTTTTTTTTTGACTCAATATATATTTATATTCATAAAACGAAACATGAATACAGAGGAAACGTATTCACAGCTGTAAATATAAATACGGCAGTATTCACCACTTTAAAAGTGAATACGGCTGTATTGACAGTTGTACAAGTGAATACGGCAGTATTCACGTTAAGTAAAATGAATACGCTTAAATTTACAGAACTGAATGAAAATATTCAGTCTTTTTGAAAATCGCTTATTAAAATTTAACAATTTTATGGAACACAAACATTGAATGCAACATGGAAATATACTTTTGTATAAAAACAAATATATATTTTATTAAGATAAAATTAAGGACATATCCAATATTGAAATTATTATTATCAAAGATAAAGACGTCGCTATCACAACATTTTAGGGAGATGAACGGAAGGAAAACTTAAATTTTCTCAACAATTCCAATAGATGGGGGAAAAAAATCGACGTAATTATTTGGTAAATAAATGCTTTAATTTTTTCAACTTTCTTTTTGTATTCGCACTGTTGCGAACGTTAACAATGTAAATTCTAAAGCTAAGACTTTTTTTATTGGGTTGGAGAATCTTTCCTCTTTGTATAGTCCAATCGGATGCCCAGTCCATTCCGACCCTCCCGAAACCTTCTCATCCCCACCCCTTCAGGCGTTCTTCATTCAGTCAGTGACCATCTCTTGGGTATTGCAGTTCTCTCTTTGAAAATCTTCATAATGGATTATCAAGACAGCGATTCAAAAATGGTATGCATCACACAACGTACATATTTAATTTAATAATAATTACATATATAAATAATCGTGGAAATTTTCTATTAATTTTAACAATTTCATAGGTTGCATTTTATAAAGAACTGCTGACGGCGGAAGACTGCGATTTGGAACCAGAAGTGGTATGTATCACACAACATTTATATTTAATTTAATAATAATTAAATATTATATATATATAAATAATTGTGGAAAGTTTTGATTAATTTTAACTATGTGATAGGTTGCATTTTATAAAGATCTGCTGGGTTGGGAATCTTCACCACCCTCAAAACCAACGTGTAAGCCTTCGCTACATTCAACAAGATCGCTACCACAACAAGAACCAGTAAAATTACAGCGATACACAACATGCAAGAAGAGTTTATCAGAAGTCTTTAAAAAATTAGCCAGCAACGGTGTCACAGTAAGTATTTTTCTGTAAATAGAAATATTTGAATTATCAATATCTTTATATTTTTAATTGGGAACTTACTAAGAATAATTTTTTTTTCAGATCACTGGGAGAGGCACTGTTCAACAAGAATTCCAAAATAAACAAACCATTCTCACCAGTTCTACAAGATTCCATCCATTGCCAGCTTCTCCGAAAAAATCATCGATAGCGCCGATTCTGATAAACGAATCAGGGTCCATAAAAAAAAGGATGCAGCCAAAGATGATGTAAGTTATATTTATTTCGTTTCCGTACTATTCGTTGAAGAAATCACAAAATAATTTAGCATTTAATTGTTGTATATAGTTTCGATATTTACACTTACATTGCTTTCAGATTTTCAAAGAGACGGAAAGTGCCGTTTAGGTGTACTTTCTGTACCAAGCGATTTAAATCTCAGGAACGCCTGAAATTCCACCACCAAAGAATGCATGGTATCATTTACTTGAGTACTTGGTTAGAAATACGGTAATGAAAAGAAATACGACGCCTCTTACGAATTAGTTTCCGAAGAGGGACATGTTGTCATTGATTTAACCTAATAAGATTGTATAATATTAAAACATTGAAGATCGTATACATTTTTACTGGATATTATTTTTCAACAATAATATATATTATTGTAAATATTTTTTATTTTTATCATATTTATATACATATATTGTAGGATGTTTTACTGTAGATATTTGCACATGTTGTGAGATGAAATATACTCGTACATTATTTAAATCATTTATCATGATTTAACCTAATAAGATTTTATAATATTAAAACATTGAAGATCGTATAAATTTTTACTGGATATTATTTTTCAATAATAATATATATCATTGTAAATATTTTTAATTTGTATCATATTTATATATATATATATGTTTTAGGATATTTTTCTGTAGATAGATGTACATGTTTT
>OV725079.1:116263595-116607465 GCA_928085145.1 Nezara viridula | reverse complement strand
CACACACACACACACACACACACACACACACACACACACACACACACACACACACACACACACACACACACACACACACACACACACACACACACACACACACACACACACACACACACACACCACACACACACACACACACACACACACACACACACACACACACACACACACACACACACACACACACACACACACACACACACACACACACACACACACACACACACACACACACACACACACACACACACACACACACACACACACACACACACACACACACACACACACACACACACACACACACACACACACACACACACACACACACACACACACACACACACACACACACACACACACACACACACACACACACACACACACACACACACACACACACACACACACACACACACACACACACACACACACACACACACACACACAACACACACACACACACACACACACACACACACACACACACACACACACACACACACACACACACACACACACACACACACACACACACACACACACACACACACACACACACACACACACACACACACACACACACACACACACACACACACACACACACACACACACACACACACACACACACACACACACACACACACACACACACACACACACACACACACACACACACACACACACACACACACACACACACACACACACACACACACACACACCACACACACACACACACACACACACACACACACACACACACACACACACACACACACACACACACACACACACACACACACACACACACACACACACACACACACACACACACACACACACACACACACACACACACACACACACACACACACACACACACACACACACACACACACACACACACACACACACACACACACACACACACACACACACACACACACACACACACACACACACACACACACACACACACACACACACACACACACACACACACACATATATATATATACACACTTATATGAAATATATAGTAAGGGAAAGTATTGCGATCTTGAAAATTTCCGAAACTCAGTTTTCAACGGAAATACTTTTGATGTCGGAAAAAATTTGATGTCCCCTGAGTCAGAAAATAACTAAGTCCCGCAAAATGGTCTGTGTGTATGTTAACAGTGTAGCTCAAAAACGAAAAGTCATACGAAAATAAAATGCATATTTAAGATTATTATATGCTTGGGACATTGCGGCAACATTATTCGGCAACTTTTTCTTCAAAATCGGATAAACACATTTTTACGATTTTCTCGAAAACCGCTCTAACGATTTTGATTAATTCCTTAAAATCAATGTAAAATTAAGCAGCTTTAAATAAAGTTTAGTTTTTATTCTAATTAATGTTCTCTAGCAGGGCTTAAATGGCTAATTTTCAATATCAGCTTCCTCTAAAGTACCTTTAATTGTTTTTGAAGCAATTGACCAATTCACATTAGTCTACAATATAAAAAATAGTTCAATTCGAAATATGAAAAAAATCGATAATTAACTAAAGGTGATATTAGAGATCATAACGGAGAATAGTTGTAGTTCAGGAACCAAAGGAATACGAGCGCATTCGAGCTCACCCGAGCTAGCCGAAGATTTGAACACGCTTTCATACGCAACATGAGCTTAATATAATAATTACTGCGACAATATTATGTAAATATACATATGTGGTTTTCATAAATACTATTGTTGGTATTATTTAATATTTAATTGCATAGATTACAGCTATGTAAATATTAAAATTTGTATATATAAGGGTACTTATACAAATAAAAATACCCACAATGAAATATAAAACAATATAACATTTATAAATTATACTTTCACTTCCCCTTTGTCTGAAAAATACTTATTTCTGTTAAAAAGAGGGTGGTATGTGAAGGTTGTGTGATGCGCGCACCGGATCAGTTTTTATATTTTAGTTTTAGAAATTTATTATTCGATTTCTAACTGTTGTTTTTATCGTGGAAAGAGCTTATTATTTAGATGGAAAAAAGTAAATATCCTAGTTATATGTAAGAAAATTGTGTGCCATGACAATACCTGATATTCGTATTTTTGTCAATGCAACCTGATACAATACCTGATTCCTCTCCTCTAGATCTAATTGAGACCAACCTTCCGCGCTTATCGGCGATAAATGAAGTTTGTAAGTTAATTTTGTAACATTCTCCGAATTCTAACCATTTACTGAACCAATACACTTTATTTTTTATTCATCTCATTGGCTCGAATGCATAACTATTTGCTGTGTAGTTGAAAAATGAAAATTCAAATTTGATAATAATCAGAACAAAGGTAAACCGTAATTTACGATTTCATATTATGTTTATTATATTATATTATGTTTAGTATACTAACCAGCACCCTAGAAAAAAGTATTGACAGATTCGAGAGAAAAACCTTCCGCACATTAACCGGAGCAATCTGTGATCAGAATCTTAACACGTGGAGAAGAAAGACCAACAAAGAGTTGCTTACAGAAACTGGTCAATTAATGTATCATGTTATTAATAAATAAGGCATTGAGTTTGAGTGCTTTTCAAATAAAGCAAAGAGATTAAAATTTGTGGGGCTGTAGTAATGTAGCTCGTAACAATCGATCTGGAAACATCTACTCAACAATGAATGCCTCAATAGTAGGTAAAATGCCACGTGGAAGGCCAAAAACCAGTTGAATAGATCAAATATACAATAAAGCTACATATAGGAAACTGGAAATAAATTTCTCAAGATAGGCACAGATGGAGAATCGTAATGCCAACAAAAAATAAAAAAGAAAGTACCATGTTAACAATAAATATACAATATTTATTTGTGTCCTATAATGCAATTCACATAGGAGATATTATCAGAGCACCAATGCTATTCTACTTTGGTTAACCCATTGATTAAAATTAAGCCCGTTCTTTTTCTCTCTCTCTCTCTCTCTCTCTTCCCCCACAAACACCCATACCTCCATCTCCATTAAGATATCGCAATATATAATTTATATCAAGTAATGCGATACGCTACTGTGTCATTACCGAAATTTGATTTATATTCATAATTTAAACTTGTTTAATCAGCTCAAGTTTTGAGATCAAAGTAATATCGCTAGTGTTAGTTTATGGCATATGTAACAATTTTACATGTTTATTCCCTTTGCATTAAAGATGACATTTTGTAGTCTGCTGAATAGGAAAATAGCAGAGGGAAATAAAATATGAAATTATACCAATAAATAATAGATTTTTATGCTCTGTATAACAACTCAATTGTTACATATGTCCTTTTGCACTAAGAGTTGCAATATGTTATAATAAATATTTTTTTTATGTTAGAATCTACATTTAAGGAACTCTTCCAAATAGTTTAATTAGTTGGGAATTTATTGGGAGAAGGAACTTCTGCCAATTTTGTGCCTAACTTAAATATAATTTCACAAAATGTTTTAATGGCTAATTTGACTTTGGTTCTTTTGAGCAGATAATTTGGTTTTCATTCTGCTAATCATTGTGTTTCTCTATGTGTGTGAAGACCTTTTAGTCCTGAAAATGTTTGTTTAGGCTTTAAGGCCTAAAATTCTAGAGCCATCATCAACGCATGTGAATCGGTTATTTTTGTTATCTGTTGAGTTATTTTTGTTTCATATTCTCTTTAGAAGAGATAAAAAATAATGAATAATCAAAAAATTAATAATAGATATATAGAATAATAAATGAAAAAGGCATTTAAAAAATATATATAGATGAAATAGATGAAAAAAAAAATGCACAATAAGTTAAAAATTATATTTATTCCTATATTTTATTAGGAATAAAATAGCCTATGGATTTTAAGAAAATTTATTACTGTTTTTATGTTTGAATCGTTATTGTTTAATACTACTGACATATCCGATTTTAGAGATGATCTAATTAAGGCTGAAGTATAATAAGGGCATTCCTGGATGATATGATTGATAGTGAGAAGGCTATTGCAGTGTTGTCAATTTGGTGGTGGCTGCTTAGTGATGAGATGTAAATGAATTAGATTTGTGTGTTCTATTCCTAACCAAGTCACAGCGACCTTTTCTCTACGATTAGGACAGTTTTTCGTCGTCTAGATCTTGGCCTGAAAATGTATTATAATCTTTATAGAATTTATTCTTTATGTATTGAATTTGGATTGTGTTGTTTCTTCCCAACTAAAGTTTCTTCAATGTCTTCATTTCAGAGTATCTTTGTACTGAAAACTTTGGAATTCATCTGCAAGTGCGAAGCTTTAAATAATAAAAAGAAAGTTTCCATTTACCATTTTTTTTTAACCTATTGGCTAAAACTATTTCTTTTAAATAGCATTCGGTGTCTAACGTAAATATAGTTACATATAAAATTTGGTTAATTTGCCTTTGGTTCCTACTAGCAGATAATTATAGAAAATAACTCTTTAACGATCCTATGTTTCTTACCAGTTGATAGTGAATGGGATCTTTGTTCCAAAGATGCACTATGCGGATTGGTCTCGTTCTGATTATTACCGTTCATATTATTCTATGAGACATATACAAATTTGTTAAAACATTTCCTCTGTTATCGTTCAAATAATCATTATATAAAGCTTTCTTTTTAGTACAAACATTATGAAATACACAACAGCTAAAATTTGTGTAAATAAATGTACGCCTCCTAAACAAAAAAGCGTTTGTTGGCAAATGGATAGTGGTATACCGCCCGCTTGGGGAATTATTTGAATGTTTTAGGAGTATATTTGCCTTCCCAAAGGGTTTATGTTTTATTTTTTACATATTGCCACTGGCCAACACAGAATATCACTGGCTCTTTTCCTGGACATAACCAAACATGTTTATTTTTATTAGGTATCATTATTTTCCTTTTTAATTTATTTCATTAAAAAATAGTAATTTCATACAATATTACAATAGCAAAAAAAAAAAAAATAAAAAAAAAAAAAACCCCGCTAATTATCACACAATGGTTTATTATTTCAAATAATTAAGCATTCATATTTAAGATTCCAAACATTGGCCTAAATAATTTTCTTTTTAATCATTAATAATGTGCTTGTAAAAATAGATAATATTGATTCAGTTGAAGTAAAACTGTAAAACCACGATTTTTTAGATTTTCTAAAATTTTAAAAAACCATATACATCAATAAAAAAATGTATACATCTTGAGCTATTATATATATATATATATATATATATATATATATATATATGTGTGTGTGTGTGTGTGTGTGTGTGTGTGTGTATGGGTTGATCAAAAATAAACTTAATTCATGATTGTTTTTTTTAATCAATTAATTTTTTTTTCAACTTAGAATTTCTACATAAGACAATTGAAGCCAGAAGATTCTTTTCAGTCAAAATTAGTAAGGATTGATCTCATCCAAAACGTTTGCATTATTTGTCGATTAGTTCTGTCTCTGTAAATGCTGTCCAATTTAGTTTGGTTTGTTCCCATTCACTATCAAACTGATAAGAATTATAGGATCGTTAAAGAATTATTTTAGAGAGAGAGAGAGAGAGAGAAGCTATACTATATAATTATACTTATAACCCATTTTATTTTTAACACTTTGGATTTAATGTTTATTAACTATATATATTATATGCACACATTTTATTATTAGATTTAAGAGTATACTAACCTAAAACCACAATATATTTTACTTTACTAACATATATTTACATTAATAAGTTAAGCTATACTATATAATTATACTTATAGCCTTTTTTTTATTATTAGCACTTTAGATTTAATGTTTATTAACTATATATACTGACAAATACTTTATCCTAACCTATTGTATTTGTATTCATTATATTTTATCCTAACCTATTGTATTTATATTCATTATATTTTATCCTAACCTATTGTATTTATATCTGCTTTTTAACAATTGTGTATATTTAAATGTTTGGACTGGTTGATATGCTTTAATCAAATAACTATTATTATTTTATTCACTATTGTTAGTTTTAGATTTTTTAGATAATATTTTTAAACTTGTTTACCATTCTGTCTTCATGTTTGGTCTATGTTTTTAATCCATTTTAACTATTATTATTTTATTGAATACTTTGTTCTAACACTGACATAGAGTTTTATACCTTTTCACTATTTTGTATGTATGTTTAGACTGCAATAAGTCAGATAGAAGTATATTATACTTATAGCAAAAGTCTATTATCCAAATTGATTGATTGAAATTTTCACTTGAGTAGTTTTATTCATCACTTTAATATTTAAGATCTCTAGTTCTCAACTTAACCTACTGCAAGTTGCTTCATTTGGTGCTTCTGTTATATTTCCTCTTGAAGATTACCTTGCACCATATCCCCTATTACTACTGCAAGAAGTACAGAAATGGAGGAAGGTGAAAAACAAACTCCTTTTCAATCACGTAAAAAGCTGCATGTGTCTCCAGCACCCGATAGAGCAATAGTAAATAAAGGAGCACTGACAAGTGGCGGGGAGAGCAGCGAGATAGGAGGAGCCAAAGAGACATCACACAGTCAGCCTAGTTCTTTGAATAGTAACAGCCAATGCATCCGTGACGTCACCGAATCATATCACGATACTTCGCAGCAAACAATTACATCACCTGATCGGAAACATACGTGTCATGAGGCTATCGCAGAGAAGAATTTAAGTTATAAGAACGTAAATGAAGAAAACAGCCGAATAATAATAAAACTGCAAGAATTTTTACTGAATGCCCAAGCAAAACAAATAAGGAAGACGGCAGTTGAGACGGTTCTTGCGGCGGCACGTAAACTGGAGGATAACTGTAACAAGCTCATAATTGAAAATGCAGAATTAAACGGCGAAATAACAGTATTAAGAAACCAAGCCTTCTGCCCTACACCTGTTACTTTCGAAACGCATGGTCTAGAGACATTAAAGCTGGTAATGAAGGACATACTAAATGAGGAGGTTAAGCCTCTCGTCACTGAAAAGGTCGATACCACGAAAAAACAATCTTATGCCTCTACATTAGTTGGGAAAAGACAGGAAACTCCTATTGAACCTCCGAGTTCAGTGTACATAGCCCAGACAGACCTAAGCAGGGAAAAATATCCCACTGTACAGGAATTGAAACAGGGGATAAAGAAAAGTTTCACGCCTGCTAAAGAAGGAATCAAAATTAGAGGACTGGTAGAAACAACAAGGGGTGTAATAATTAGGACTCAAACAAAAGAAGAAGCTACGAGGCTCGCTCAGTCGGAGAGAATAAAAGAACTCGGCGCTAAAGTAAACTTGGAGAATAAACGGCTTCCAAGAATAATTATATACGATGTCCCAAGTGACCTGGAGCAAGAAAAGATTGTCGAACTGTTCTGGACCATAAATGCAAAAAAATTAGATCCTAATAAGCAGCACTTCAGCCTTGTTTTCAAGACAGGTCCAAGAGGAAGAGATACAGTTCATTGGGTGGCGGAAGTGTCCCCGGCGGTGAGAAATGAAATATTGGCAGAGGGAAGAGTTTTCCTGGATTGGTCATCCTGCAATGTGAGAGACTGGGTGGCAGAGACACGATGCAATAAATGCCAGGGTTTTTCACATATAGAAAAATTCTGCCCCGCAACTGTCGTAAACTGCGGCTACTGTAGCGAAAGAGGACATGTTTCAGGAGACTGCCCAAAACAAAAGACCGGCGGACCGCCGAAATGCATAAACTGCAGTAAAACCAACTCAGCATCTAACCATCCGACAAATGACAAAGACTGCCCATCATACAAAAGAGCAATTGAAAGGTTAGTAATGAGGACAAAATATAACGACAATGAATAATAATTCTGCCCTCCGGATAGCCCAACACAATCTAAACAAGAGACCGCTTGCAATGTCAGAATTTAGACGCATGGCCTCACTAAATAACATAGATATTGGTGCTCTTCAGGAACCTCCTACTAAGAGAGGGAAGGTGTCTGGAACTGAACCGCAAGACCGCACCATTGCTAGCAATGGAAGTGGGTTACACGATGCACCACAGAGTGCAGTAGTGGTGTTTAATCATTGCCTTACAATTACATCACAGCCTGATCTGGAAGATAGATTTATTTCAGTTGCCAATGTAGATTACGTAGGCATTAACTTTGACTTGATCAATGTTTATGCAAAATTCGCACTCCCACTGGAAGACATACTGACAAAATTGCAGCTGGTAGTACGGAAGCTGAGTAAGAACATCTTAATAATGGGCGATTTTAATGCTCACTCAATTTTGTGGGGCAGCCGAAGAACCGATAGAAAAGGCGTATTGCTGGAGGATTTTGCTGCAAGGAATGGCCTAACCATTGTAAATGATCCCACGGCCTTGCCAACGTTTTCGGGATCCAGCGGAGAATCATTTATCGATATAACTCTGGCATCACCTGGCATTGGCCAGCTTATTAGCTTTTGGAAAGTCGAGGATTGGACCTGCAGTGATCACCGGGTGGTTTTATTTGAAATAAACCTAAACAATCGAGAAAAGCGATACCATAAGGAACGTTTTGTGACGGAGGGAGCTGAGTGGGAGCGTGTTGCTGAGAATATTGCATGGCACCTAACAGAGCTGGAGCAACACCATCATATGGAATTAGAAAAAGAGGCAGCGAAAATTTCAACAGAAATTTTCACAGCGGTTAAGGAGGTGTTGCCCATAACACGAGAGTCAATAAGAAATGGACAAGTATGGTGGAACACACAACTCACAAGCCTGAAGCGGGAGACGTACAGAGCAAGACGCCGATTTCAGCGAGAAAACGATGCTGTTACCAAAAGAAATGTCAAAAAAGCATATTACGAACTTAATAAGAGTTTCCAAAAGGCAATAGGAAAAGCAAAGAAAGAGACATGGCACCGATACCTAGACCAATGCAAAAGCCCTTGGGGACTAGCCTATCGGAGAGCCCTTGATAAAATCTCAAATAGAAACTCCTTCACATCGTTTATGCATAACGGGGATGCAACCAGAACGGCAGATGAGGTTGTTAATGCTATAATGGTGAGATCTTTCCCTGAAGACGAACTAACTTCGGACACAGAAGACCATGCTCACAAAAGAATTGCAATGTGTGAACTTCCGCAAACCGAAGATGCGCTTTCATGGGAAGAGGAAGACGTGAGGTTGGCTATAGGACAACTCCGATTGGGAAAGGCACCAGGACCGGATATGATAGGAGCTGATATCCTTAGAAATACAAAAAACGCACTGATTAAGCCTTTAACTACGTTCTACAACCGATGCTTCAATGAAGGCATTTTCCCCTGTATCTGGAAACAGGCTGAGCTGGTTACTATCTTGAAGCCCGGTATAACAGAAGTCACTGCTAAATCTTACCGCCCAATATGCCTCCTAAATGTAATGGGGAAAGTTCTGGAAAGCCTAATGCTGCAACGCCTAAAAGACGTGACCGATTTGCTCTCTCCTGATCAATTCGGAGGTCGAAAAGGACAGTCGACAACGGATGCCATCAACCAGCTCATATCAACAGCTAAGGACTCGCCCTATAAATATTTTGTAGTCCTCTTCTATGATGTTGCTGGCGCGTTCGATAATATGTGGTGGCCTGCTATTATGGACGAGCTAAAGAAACTAAAATGCCCCAGAAATATATACAGGCTCATATTATCATTTTTATCGGGGCGCTCTGTCTACTATCAACTTCCGGGAAGGAGAATAACGAGGCCAGTCCAGAGGGGTTGTGCTCAGGGATCAGTTTTGGGACTCCCCCTATGGAATATCAACATGAACCCTCTCCTTGTTAAATTGAGAGCTGCCGGGTATACGCCATCTGCTTACGTGGACGATTTTGCTGTTGGAATAGAGGCAAAATCACGACAAGATTTGGAAATAAGGGCAGCGGAAGTCACTGACATAATCTTGCAATGGTGCCAGGAAAATAAACTCTCTTTAAATTTTCGGAAGACTCGACTCCTGTTTTTGAAAGGAAAAATGGTAGGGTTTCTCCCCAGAGTAAAGTTAGGAGATGTCCTAATAAAACCATCTCAGGAAGTGAAGTTCTTGGGAGTCCTATTGGGCGAGAGGTGTAACTTCACTAACCACCTAAAAGAAATTAAGAGCAAAACTATTGTCCGTTACAGTTGCCTTAAAACGATGGCGGGGACCACCTGGGGTCTCAAATATGGTTACCGGGAAACCCTATATAAGGCTTCTTTCTTGCCTATTGCATTGTATGCGGCGCCGGTCTGGGGCCAGAAACTGAGACAGTCAGACATCAGTGTGCTGGAGCAAGCTCAAAGAAGATCTCTCCTACTGGTGACAGGAGCGTACAGAACGGCACCCACTTCGGCTTTGCAAGTAATTACAGGACAATTGCCTATAGACCTGAAAATACAAATATCTATAGCCAAATATAGAATAAAGAGAGGAGTGCCAGCAAATGTGGGAACAAGCTGTTTTGTGTGCCCTAGTGGAAGGTACGACGAGGTGGCCAACAGAATAGAAGAACTAGTCCTTTCTGAATGGCAGAGAAGGTGGGATGCATGCGAGACTGGAAGACTGACCCATGAGTTCTTCCCAGATGTCAGGAGAAGAATCAAGAATGACTGGGTGGAGACGGATTTCTGGACAGTTCAACTCCTCACAGGCCATGGAGACATAAATGAAAAATTACATTTTTTTCATAGAAGAGCCAGTCCGAATTGTCACTGCGGGGCTGTTGAGGACGCTAGACACATAATTTTGGAATGTCCAATGTACACTGGCGCCCGACAAGCATTGGCAGGAGAGTACTCCATGTTGGAATGGCCTCCTCAGTCTCTGGACAAGCTTGTGGAGACACCTGAGATATTTGATGCCTTTAAGAAATACGCCAGGAGGATATTCCATGAAAAAATAGCGAGAGAGGAAAGAATAAACCGGTGATATACCAAATACATACATTTATTGTTATCATAAGATTTAGAAATAGTATATATAAACTTAGTAATAGGCCCACAATAAGTAGGTAGGAAGTTACTGGAGTCCTGTTTGGTGGGAACAGCCCTCCAGTTGCAGGCAGCCCATTAGTGTAGGTTTACCCGTAATAATTAATGCCCCAATCAAACTAAAAGACCGAATTTTGCCTCACTTTGACCCAAGAATTTGGATCAAAGTGAGAGCAGACCTGCCCGCTTGGTTACCAATCCTGGTGACCGAGCCCTTTAAATTCGTGGCATATTTTTCAGTTAGAAAATTGGATGTACCGCTGGTATAGGGTTGCCCTAAGGTACAGCGGGGGGAAAGAAGGAAAAAAAAAAAAAAAAAAAAAAAAAGAGAGAGAGAGAGAGAGAGAGAGAGAGAGAGAGAGAGAGAGAGAGAGTGAGAGAGAGAGAGAGACTGTATATCGTTGGTTAAGAACCTGATCATCATGATATTCATTTATTTGAAATTTAACTTTGACAGTCTAGGATATTATTTAATACATTATCCTATTAAAATTACCACAACGGAAAATAATAATTTCATATTTCATTGGTTTAACATAAGTTGAAATCTATTGCATGGAATCCGCTTTTCGTCATAATGGAAAAAAAAATTTGATATCCAACTTCTACAACTTATTTAATAGACCCTGTTGGAAAACTTCCGTATAATCACATATATTTTTTCTAAATCGTAGTCAAAATTGTCACATTTTTTTTTATAAAAAATATTATCCGAAATTTGTTCTTACATTATTTATGTTTTATTGATCAATGACTTTTTGAAATTTACGATTATTTAGAAACTCCATACCGCTTTCGACATTATTTAATAATTATATTGAAAAATATGTGGCTTAGCTATACCTACAAATATATGAATATATATGGTTGGGTCTTTTTATTTCCTAATTTGTCGCTATTTTAACCACACGCTTTTAATATTTGTTTTTTATTAAATTTAAATTGTAATAATGTTACTAATTCATTCAGCTCACTATTATACGAATAACTTTATGATTTATGAATTAAAACCTGAATAGATTGACTCTTAATTGCTTAGAACTATAATTCTATTTCTATCGATAAATAGATTTATATTGATAGGCTATTTATAAGGAAATAGAAATATAGAGATGGATTTATGGCATTACTTCAATTATGACGTTTTCAGAATTACTAGTTATGTAGAAGCATGGCTACTTCAATATATGTGTCATTCCTAATATAATAAGAAAGATTCTCAATTCCCTTTCTTATTCAATTAACTTATTATGCAATACGAGAGGATGAATGAATAAATTTCCAAGAGCTAATCGATTCAGAATACTGATGACATCCATCCTGACTTATCTTTATTTTCTTATAAAATTAAAAAATATACTTCGTTTACTATGAATAAATTTGAATATAAAATTTATTTTCTTTCCACAGTTTTTAATTCTTATTATTTTTCATATTATCTTATTTTTACTAGAACCTTAAGTTATCAAAGTTTGAATATTCCGGATATATATTTTTAAAATTAATATTTTCAATTGAATTCACCAATTTATTGATATATCGATTTTTTGAAATTATATATATATATATATATATATATATATATATATATATGTATATATATATATAATAAATATGTTAAATCATTACATAAGTATTAAAGGTTTTTCAGAAAACAGTTCATTTAAAAAATCAATTACTCTAATTTTTGTAATAATTGTAGAGTAACATTGATTCAATAAAACTGTCTTTTAACGAGTAATTGAATAAGAAAGCGATTGCCTAACATCGCCATGAATTATTCCAAGGTAAAAAGATTTCCTCAGGAAAGAGGAAATCGGCTTTTCCTAAATAAGTCCGGAATCTTTAAGTTCACCCGCCTTGGAAATTTTCTCGATGGGTTCATTACAGTTCGACAGCTCTGCTCTGAGGTGGCCAAGGTTTTATTCTTTCATTCTTTTAGCAAGTTGAAACAGATGTTTTAACATTACTCCCCAGTGTTAAAATATTTCGATATTTTAAATAAACAAATCAGCGAATTGCATCTGTATTCCTGCAAACTGTCGATCAATTTATGTTACTGAAAAGTTGTAAAGAAACTTCACAGTTTCATAATTTTATGAAAAGTGGTAATGAAAAGCGTGATTAAAGCCTTAAAATTTTAATGTTTCAACTATGTCAACGTGGCAGATTTATCGTAATATTATTTTGAAGTGAAGTAGTCTACGATAGTTCAACCAGTTAACGAGTCGCACACCGTGAAGACTTTCACAAAATATGATGTGTTTGTAGTAATTGTTATAAGGGCATTATTCTTCTTAATAAACTGAGATATAATTATAAAGCATAGTTAAAATTTTAATTAGAGAATAATAACATTGTAAACCGTATCTTGGAAAGTAGGCTGAGATGGGTTGGACTTGTGGTCGGAATGGAGGATGAACGGGATGAAATACTAAACCGCACTTCAACGAGAAGAGGAAAATAGGAAAGCCGAGAAATAGGTGGAGGGATGAGACGCAAGGAAGCTAGGAGTCTGCAATTAGAAGATAGAAGATGAGGTCAGAAAGAAGTGGAGAAGAATAACTTTTGACTTTATAAACTTGTCAAACTCCATTGACCTGGAGCCAGGGCCGAAAAAGCCGTAGTGTTTTAAGAAAATTTTCAATCTCACAGGTTGATAGTACTCTGGTTAGGCATTACGGAAATGCACGTTTGCCGACTCAGACAGATCGATTTGGTGTTTTAGGTGCATTTGAACACATCAAAATGTTGAAAATGTAGGATTATATTATGAAAATTTTCTCTTGGTTGCTTTAAGATACAAGTTTGAATAATACTCATTCCAAAGAGGATGGTATGCTGAACATTTTTCTCACTTACAGCATACAGATTCTAATTTTAGTTTCTGAGATATTTAAATCCATGTCATCAATAAAACTCATTATCAGTTGGTTTTCGACATTATTTGTTCCCTTTTCGCCTCTCTAACACGGCGTCGCATTAAGATGAAGTTATGAATAATATGCCATTACAAAAAAGATGAAATTCTGCACATTCCCCTTCTTTACTGTTTGCAGGTCCGAACTTAAGAACTCCCGACAGGTTCGAACTTCCTCCGACCTACTATCTTATTCTTCAATCTTTTCTTTCTGACAGATTTTTCTCAGTTTGCAAAGGTACAGAACTATCTACTATTAAACCAGCCCTAGCAGCAGTGCCTCAGGGGTCAGTACTCGCTCCTCTGTTGTATTTCATTTACACATATGATACTCCAGTTTACCGTATGCAGGTCCGAAGTTTAGCTTCTGAGATATTTTAATCCACAAACGCGTTTTGTGAGTCAACCTACTATACTTGTAAGATAAGATAATGTTCAAAATTATTGCTCACCGGTATTTTATGAAAAATTACCGAAGATGTGGCGTACCAAAAAAAAAATCCTTTTGAAAATTGATATATGAAAATATCGGTAATAAAGTGATTACTGAGCTAATCTTAGGGTATGGCGTTCCACCCTCCCTTCGACATCCAACTATTGAACACTGTTATCATATTGCACAAACTTTCACTACCTCTAATCTTTCCGTAGTACCGGCTACTGTGGAACAGTATATTAATAATAATAATATAAATGATTAAATTTCATGATTAACTCTCACTGAACTAATCTGAAATCGTGCAATATGTTGCATACTGTAGTTACAACCATTTCAAACTAGTTACTTTCGGTAGTTATCGCAGTGTTCCAGTTTTCAACTGATTTTTCAACCGATGGCACAGGCGGATCTACGGAGGGTGGATACTTCCACGCTGTAGCTCCCTCCCTCCAAAAATGATAAAATATTACGATGAAAAAAAATATATAAAAATTTACATTTACCATGTAATTACATTTAATAGGACTTCAAGAATCATTTAAATACAATTTCGTATAGGTAGTTAGTTTCTTTCTTTTTCTTCCAAAAGTAATTATCGTTGTTCAAAAAAAAAAAAAAAAAAAAAAAAAAAAAAAAAAAAAAAAAAAAAAAAAAAAAAAAAAAAAAAAAAAAAAAAAAAAATCGCGATGAAGCCCTTCCCTAAAATGGATCCGCTAGTGACTGATGGTACTCAAACTTAGATACTAACCATCTTTGCATTGGGTGGTTTGTATAATGTCTGATCTTGCCCTTAGAGCTTAATTTATCTTTTAAAAAACTCCATCTATATCTGTATTGGCTTAATATTCACCAGAAATCACCATATTTTTCATATCACAGAGCTATCACTAACACAATCATATCTCAGAATTCTTTGTTTACTTTTTTTTTTCTTGGTCCTATAGAAAATAAAATGTTATCTACACAGATTTATTATTTATTTATTTTTTATTTATTTATTTTTTTTTATCTTTAACTATTTATCCGCACCTGTCATCGTATTGTCAATCAGCAGATGTGTTGTTGGCATAATCTACACAGATAAAACATACTTCTCAGTTTTCAAGAACGACTGCATAATATCTAACCAAACTATTTTCATTTACGTCCTTACTTGTTTAATACACGGCCATGTCCCTGAGACAGCGATACTAGGGTTGTTCAATTTATTTATACAAAGAATTATTCCGAATTCTTGATGAAGATCTGGGAATGGGAGCAAGAGACCGCCAACAAATGGGGAAATAAAACAGACAATTTAACCGAGTCTTACCGCGCACCATTAACCTTATTTCACGCTATTCAGTCTCTCTTGGGGTCCATCACTTTCTTTCAAGGCCTTCATTCAAGTAATATATCCTCGAAGGTCAACTGACATTTCCTAAAATATTTAAATTATTCAAAGTTTTATCTAATTGTATTTATCAGGTAAATATTTCAGGCGATGACTAATGCGTCTTTATTCTGATAATGGAAATGACAAATGAACTACCACTCCAAATTTAATTTATATAAGTTATATTAAATGAATTATTGAAGGAAGTTAGCCGACGGTTCATGGGAACATATCATGGCTGATAAATATTCAGGACGCAGTCATCATAAGATCTTTATTAGTGCCGACGGTTTAACCCAAACATGTTGGTCATCATCAGTGCGTGGTTTGAGCACTGAAGATATTCAAGTACTGAACCTATAAGATATTCCGTGCTCTAACCATGATGACCCACATGTTTTCATTGAAACGCTGGTACTAATAAAAACTTTATAATGGCTACGTCCTGAATATTTATCACCCATGATGTATTAAATGAAGTATCTATGGAAGAAGATAGTCTGAGTTCACTAACGTCAAACTTCGGATTATTATAACTTAAATAATTACAGAATTGTTTGGTATTTCTAATTAAATAATTTGCTATGCAGGGTGTTAATGTTTAAATTGAATTATATTTCATTAAATAAAAATAAATAGAATAAGCCTAGTAAAAAAAATTAAATATAGCAAACACAGAATATTTCAATATTTAAAAAAAAAAAAAAGAATTGTGATTTAAAAAAAATCAGGCAAACTTTGAAATATATATATATTCTCTCTGCTGTAGTAACCCTGCAGAAGTGTGCATACACCATGCAAAAGCATGTTATATGCATTACATTGTTATTTAATATATAACTTATTACAGTATGTGTTGGCTAAAGATATTTAAAAAGAACGGTACTTAATATGTATTACAAAGAGAATATTATAGATGTTTAAATAAAATAAATAACAATAAACGATTAAAAACAGTAAATAACAGTATCAGATGAATGAACAGTACCAAAATTTACTAAAAAAAAAGACAAAATATAATAAATAAATAAATAAATGAATAAAAAATATATGGTTAGATAAAAACAAATATAAAAATTATGCGGAGAATAAAGAAATATTATAAATCTACAATTGAGTCTACAAAATAATAGGTAATAATAATAGGTAAATAAAATACATAAGTCTAAATTTTTTTTTCTTTTTTTTAAGTTTCTTTTTTCGTAAATATATATATATATATTTGTACGAATTATATTTCCATACACACATATTTAATTAAAAACATACAGACCAATGGAAGTCAGCTCTTCATGAAATTTATTATTTATTCTTAATGTAATATTTTCATATCTATACCTGTCTTGCGTTTGATCGATATATTTGAAAATAATTTACTTTTTTTCTGAAAGGCATCCGAAACATGCCTTTGCAGTGTGGTAGCTGGGCTGCAAATATTTTAGTCGACCTTAAAAAATTAATTTTAAAAATAAAAATGTAGATTGCTGTTTGGCAAGTAATTAAGAGTAAAATTTCATTTTCCTCGAATATTAATTAGAATGCTTTTAACAATATTTACATTCATCGTCCTTCAGTCACATAAAAAAATATTTACAGCCGATCCTTACTATTTTTTGCGAATTAATTTATACGCCAATATTTTGCGATGTCATCATTAATAAGCAATAACAACGAATTTTCAATATCTTTTTTTTTCAATTATTGTTTTATTTATTTAATCGAAATATACATTCAGATCTTGATTTTTTTCAATGACATAAATATTTATACTGTAAAATCCTACATATACCACAAATTTCATTCAACTCAAAATCACCTCAATGTATGGCACTCTTACGTACGCAGCCGGAGGAAAGAAATTAAAAATAATGTGTAAGCACAGTAGACTATAGCCTATAGTACATTATTGAGGAGGTCATAGGAATAGATATTGCAGAAAAAAAGAGGAAGGAAATAGGGCGTGCCCATTCCTCCCCCAAGTGAGATGGCCCATGAACTTCACCCAGTCCTCATAAGAAATTTTATGGTTCTTCTCTACTTTAAAACTGTCCAAGTGAAAGTATAATTTGAAAACTCTTAGATCTTATGAAACTAAACTTACTGTGGTATGGTCCACGTTCTTCCTCTTGTACCCTTGTTTGAAACTTTTTACTCCAAAAATTCATAACCTCAAAATTGAGCCATCTCAAATATTTTGACGAAACCTTTTTCTGGGCAATAAGAATAAATATTTAACAAATTAGCCTTGTCTATTCTAACGAGACTGCAACTCCATATCTACATGACATCATTGGTAGATTGATAATGATGTTGACGTTGAAACTTGGTATAATTTTTAGATGCCTTCTACATCCTAAGAGTCAGACTTTTGTATGCAGAAATGCATTGATGACTGGGGCGAAATTCCAGATGTTACTTTCCAGAAACATTAAAGTACATACCCTAGGTGGGAAACGTTTTCATCATTAGTCTTACCCACAATCTGTCTTGGTCTTGCACTTTGCAAGACCGAGACCACGACTGGTAAAAAAATCGATTTCGTGAATAAAAATTAAGGCAAAATAGTTACTAGTACTTGATAATTTTAGTTACTACATGTAAAGAATTGTTATAACCAATATGCTTTTGCATTTAACAATTTTTCATTTGGGATTAGTTAGTTTTCTCTTATCTTATTTCTATTAATAGGCTAATAGGTAATTGCAAGACCAAGACTAATTGCGCAAGTCCAATACTTATTTTGGTCTCTCATTTGTATAACAGTATTTTTATACAACACTATTATATTATACTAAAGGCCACAGATAGTTTAGGCAGTGCTAATGGAAGCCACAATTTTATAATTTACTGATGCTATTTTTATTTATCACTAAATACGCTCAGTCATGTACATACCCAACTCATTCTACTAATTTTCGTAACCTAAATAATTATATATTAATAAATTCTAGCGATAGATTAATAAATATCGCGCAAAAACCTTTCTAGGACTCATTGGGCCTTTGGGACCGCTGCTAATTCATTGAGACCACTTGTTGCCTAGAAGCCGCAGGTTTCTCACCTGTCGTATAGAGAAAGGCACCCGAAAACTACTCCAAGTTTAAATATTTATAAACATCAACTTCTGTAACAATGTTCAATTATGTGTAAGTAGACAAACAATAAGTGTAAGTATAATATCCTAAGGACAGGTTTATCTACAGGAGAGATTTATCTCTCTCTCTCTATATATATATATGTATATATATGTATATATATATATATATATATATATATATATATATATATATACACACATATATACACTGACAGGCAAAAAATTCCACCCACTTGATTTTTTTCATGTTTTCATCTAAAAATATTTCTGCTTTGGATTGGTCTATTGTTTTTAATGAACAAATAGGTAATCTTTTTGTTTGTTTTCAATTAGGAATGTTAATGTAGAGGACAATAACTCTTAATCCTTAATTCAATGAAATGATTCTAGATTCCAATGTTTACTTTCTATGGAATCAAAATGTTTATTCAGTATCATTAGTTCAGTGCCGTTTCTTGCAGCACATTTCTTAGTCTCCGGCTTTTAATTTTTTCAATATTAAGTTTGAAAATTTTCATCTTAGTGCTGAAGATGTTGCGCGTGGTCTGGCACTTAAAGATGATGGACGTTCCATTAGATATGCAGCTAATGCCATCGGAGTTCCATATGAAATTTTACGAGACGTGTGCAAATTTCTGAACGTACCGTTCGGAGAAGATTAAATCAGTATGGATTAATGGCTTTTCGTCCAATAAGAGGACCAGAGTTGACCAGAACTCACAGAGTAACATAGCCAGCCGGCTTTTGATCGAGAACACAGCCATTGGACTATGGACGAATGGAGTGCTGTACTTTTTACAGATGAGTCAAGATTCTTCGATCTCCAGACGAGCGTGAAAGGGTGTGGAGAAGAAGAAACGAAAGATATGCAGCCTGTAATTTTTCCCAGAGCCAACCTTTCCAACGTGGTTCCTTAATGGGTTACAAGTGGGTGGAGTTTTTTGCCTGTCAGTGTATATATATATATATTTAAAATGAAATTAATTTTGTTTTAACGTTTTTAGTTTCTTAAGTATAAGCAATTCATCACATATATGTATTTACACAAGATATTTTTTTTAACATTATGTTTGTAACTGCGCTGTAACGCTTCAAACAAGTTTGTTGCCGTCTGTCTTTTTTCATTCTTGGTACTTGTTAACATTTTCAGGAGGTCTCTAGGCCATTGTCTTGATAGTCGTCGTTGAGGCTCACCAGGTAACATAGAGGAAGAAAGAGACAGGGCGAGTGGGTTTAGATGATTAAGAGTAGAAGAATGAAATGTTGTGTACTTGTTTTGTAGGCAGGATTTTACTTTTAATATTTTCATGGTATGGTGGGATTTGAAATAAACCAAGGAGCATTGAAATATTTTGGATTGTGTGGTTTGAATTTTGTTCGTGTGAAAGTGTTTTTCGGAATCCCTAAGTTCTGCTCCATTTGTCCAAATAGGTCTTATTTTGGTGTTGTAGATTAGTTGCTTGTTTTTTAAGTTGAGTAGATATCTGTAGTCCAAAAGATGTGACAGTTGGTTGTATCCTCTGTTCAGCTCTTGTTTTTTTAATTTTGTGTGTATGTTCCAGGTGAGTGTTTTGTATAATACAAATATAATCCGAGATGCCGCGCATGAGTTTTTGAGGACAGGAAATTTTCCTCAGAGAGGAACCAACATGACGACTTGCTGCCAAATCACAAGATATGAAACTAACAATTCTTATAATATTGCCATCAAACTTAAAAATTGGTCGACATTCGGTTAACTTCAGAACAACTGACTTAACACAGTAATTACTTTTGAGGCGGATATTTTACGTGAGATATATTTTTTTAAATACTTTTTTGGTTTATTACCAGAGTAAATTGCATATATTTGCTATTTTCTTTTCCTTAAATTTTGTATCAAATACACACGTTAATGATATTTTTCGTTATATTACTGTACATCCTGAAGCATAATTTAAAAATGTGAATGAGGGATATGAATTGAAATAAATGTAAAGTTAATTTGACTAACCCATTTATATGTAAAACAGATGACATGTTAACCACTGGCTGATGCATCAATTAATATGTGATAATTTGCATGCAAATTGCTGTTGGCGCAGTAGGTTACGTAATCCAGAGATTTTCTCAAAAGGGGGCGTACCTTTAAGATAGGACATAATGCAGGTACAGAAATAAAGATAGACGCAGAACAGTTTTTTTTTTTTAAATAATCAAAATTGAAGTTATCTAATATTTTTTAAATTGTGGAAGTTGGACGATTTTATTTTATTCTTAAAAATATATTTACTCTTTAATTGTAGGCTATAATAACAAGAATTAATTAATATAGGACTAGCAATGTTGTTAGATATGAAACTTGCTACTATTATCCAAAGTAAATGTCAAAATTCCTCGGACAGATAAAAGTCAATATTTTAGACTGACGAGTCATATAACAGAATAATTATATGGCACCAACATATCAAGAATAAAAGAAACGCCACCTATGATTAGGAGTATTATACTCATTCCTGTCAAGACATTAAAAATTAAAGCTTAGACATTGAGCACTTACACTAAACCAAATATGAAAACACTTAAAAGTATTTCACTATAACTTAAACAGACATACAAACGCATTGATTCAAGGCTACGCCGCAACCAACTTGCTCGATATCTCAGGTAGGAGGGACCAGGGGATCCAAGATTTAATTTTTTTTGTGGGGGGGGGGAGGCTTCAGCCTCTACTTACTGTGTATAAGGATAATTACTTTGAAAAAAAGAATGAAATTAACTAGCTCCATAAAAATCTGGAGTGTCCACTAACACGACTTTTCTACCTATTTCAGAAAAGTTTTTATATCTTTACATATGTCCATCAATAACAAAAAAAAAAATTAATTAGTCCGTTATAGCCGTGTTTGCGCTATAGCTATTGCGTATGGAGGATCCAAATTGTGTCACAAGCATCAGTAGTAAAAACCTACAAAATGAAAAAAGAAGCTACAAAGTCGGTTCAGTAGTTTCCGAGAAAATCTTGGCACAGACAGACAGACCAATGGCTAAAAATGTGTTTTTCGAACTCAGGGGGCTCTAAAACGTATTGATCCGTCAAAAACCGCATATCAGAAATTTGACCCGATTGCAATACTTTCCTTGCCTAATATCGGTTTGAAAGTAAAAAGGCTTTTAATAGGTTATAGACGTCCTATTCTATATTACCATTTTGGGTAAATTCTCACCCCTTTTAGATCCGCCTGTGATAGGAGGCACAGAAGAAGTTGGATGTGGGATCTCCTCAATTAGCTCAATTGCACTCAAGATAAGAAGAGATGCTGATGGGAACTTCTCTCCTTGTTGCCTTCCATTGGTAAATTATCGATTTCCACGTCAGGAGATTCATTGCTTGTCAATATTTTTTACATGTGTGAGCATGAAAAGCAAACATGGATGTACTACAGGCACATCCCGTATGCGGTATTAGCAACAGCTGAACCAAAAGATATATCAAAATAAATTAGGTAATCAGTAAGCTCTCTTGGGAACATATCAGGAAGTTTAGAAATAAACACACTCAAAGCTGTTCCTAGAAGGATCTTGTTCAAAGTGAAGTGTATTACTGTGGACTGTCGGTCACTCAGTAAGCACCTCTTTAACCTGAGTTTAACTAGGACAGGCTCTGTGATCTGGAAGATCTAACTTGCTACCACATTAAATGCAAATGTGGCTTTTTATAATTAAGTTAGGATGTGGTACTTTTATTTTGGATATGACTGCATCACTGATCCTAAGTTCTGCGAATTAATTGATCTCACTAGCTTATACAAGTTCGGAATGGCTTTTGGAGTATTTTAAGAGGGAATGGAACGACGTATAATTGGCATCAATGAGGCCGCGGTACCTTTTAGTCGGAAACAAAAAACAAAAAACCAGAAACAAAAGCAGAATGAATGATAGAAATATAATAAGTACAATAATCACAAAATAAGTTAGTATTAAATTGTAAAAATAAATAAATAAAAAACTAAGGTATGTGCTTTAGACCACACGGTAGAAATGAAAACATCAAAAGGACGAGATTAATAATATGAACTATAAATTATAAATAATAGCTCATTATTAAGAGGATGAAATAATGAACATTGCTTACAATATGCAGGTCCGAATTTTAGTTTCTGAGATATTTTAATCTATATACGAAAATACCTCAATTAGTCGACACCAGCCGACTATAACCGAGCGTTGCACATTGGAGATCTAACGGCTCAATCTAATTCACTCTCCTAAAAAAATGTAAAACACGCCTAAAGGAGTTTTCAATTCAAAAAGAATGAATTTTCTACCGATTTTAAACTTTTTTTTTCAAGTTTAAATATGTTCACTAAAAATAATACAATTGAATTAGACCTATTTTCCTGATATACGATCAGAGATATCATTAGAGTACGGTTTCTTTGACAAACTAAAGCAATGACAACGGGAAAATGAACAATTATGAAAATCAGTTTATAAAATTCAGTAGACAGTAACATTGCTAAAATCGTTTCGATTTAGACGATTTCTTTTTTTTAGTTTTGTCGGAAATTTAATAACTTTTTAATAACTGTTACTATTACATACTATAGATATTACTGTCATTTTTTAGAAAGGGGAAACCTAAATAAACCCCGAATGAAAAATTGCAAGAGTTAATTGCAAAATTATATTGGTTCTACCTAATCTTTATTTTTGTATTTACCTTTAAATTACTTTTGTTATCTATAGATTTTGTAACCATTATCTATTTATATATATCCTTTGATTGGTGAAGTCATACATTTTTTTACGTTTATCAGTATACTTTTATTTACTACTAATCGTTATTATTTTATTTTGAATATTTAATAGTTGACCGTTGCATAATTAAGTAAGGAGATTGTCCGGGGTGGCGGTCATAAATAGACTAAATAGTGGCAAAACTATTTTATTAAAAACCAACGTTTCAATCCTACTTTCTTCTTCAGGTCTAGAACAGACAAGATACAAAAAGATATAGAGAATTGTGGAAGTTACATGGTATTATATTATATATTATACTACAACAATTGTTACCATCTATTTACTTCAGTTTAGGATCTTGTTGCATAGTTTACTCTGTTTATATTTTAATGTACTTACTGTTTATAATTTTAATAAGCTTATTCACATTGTTTTATATTTTTTTGTCTAAATACCATGTAACTTCCACTTATTATTTTTATCTATTTTCAATTTTTATAGATTAATTAAATTTTAAGTATTTCGGCTTTGTATGATCTCTCTTTTATTTAAATTTTATATTCACATTCTAAATCAATTTGCGATGATCTGTTTTTACTTTGAATTCATTTTACTTTTTAACCATTCTGTGTCAATATTATCTAATATTTGAATGTAATTTTCTTACATATATACAAATATATATTATTATAATTATTCATATTTGTTTCCTCTCTATACTTCTGAATTAGTTATGCAATGTAGGGTCTCTTACTTTTATATTTATATTTTAATTTAATGTACGTTTTACTTCTTTCATTTTTGTTTTTATTCACATTGTACTCCTATCTATAATTTCTTAATTCTATTTTATATGTATATGTATATATTTACATTTTATTATTTCATAGATATTGTATTTTCCCTTGTATCCATCCATATCTTCACATTTTAGATACTGTAATTTTCCATTTTTTTTTTTTTTACTTTTACTACTTACTCCCCTCACCAGCCAGGTCATTAAATTTCCCCAATACCTAACCTTAACCTTATTTTTCAGTTCTATGAGAAACTCTTGTGGTGCTGAACACACCTGTAAGTCTGTATTTTTACTCTTCTAATTTTATTTACTTATTTTCTTTCTCCACACCCCTTTATGTCTATTATTTTATATTATATCCTTTTTCCTTTTCTTCCAATCTCTTCTGTAGATCTGCAGGAGTATATTCACAACTGTTTATAATTTTAATAAGTTTATTCACATTGTTTAATAATTTTTGTCTAGTACCATGTAACTTCCATAATTCTCTATATCTTTTTGTATCTTGTCTGTTCTAGCCCTATAGATCTGCAAAGTAGGGTCGAAACGTTGGCTTTTAATAAAATAGTTTTGATATTATTTAGACTATTTATGACCACCACCCCGAACCATCTCCTTCCTTTATTATTTTATATTTTATGGGTTCATTTTTTTTTATTATTTTCTTTATATTTTTATTACGTTCTTAATTACTTTCATTTATTTTTGTTGTATGTATATGTTGTCTGAGTGGATACTTCTAGATCTAATGCTATTTGCCCTTGAGTGTGACGGATTATGTTAATATTCAATAAATAATAAACTTATAAAAACGAGTATTAGTAAATATTTTACCTTAATTTTGAAATTATCTTGTCCGAAACGTGCAGAATCAAAACCGATTTTTGGTAAAGCTATTTTGGAGGTTGGAACTGATTAACATTCTTGTGAAAGACATACAAACAAGATCAGTAAAACGTACTGGTTTAGTCTTGAAGGACTATTGAAGAGCGTGAAATTTATTTTCCATAACAAATTACACTTCAATTCAATGGCTTAACAGCCAACAAAAGCTTATCATTCAAAACTGAACGGCGGCGAAACTTTGTAAGGGCAGGATCATTGAATTAGTTGAAGTTGTTCAAAGTTGTTAAAGAACTGTTATAAAGTTGGCTGAGGCCCTTTCCATTCAAAAGATCTTCCCCTTCTTGGTCGCGAAATAACTTCAGTGGTTTGGAAATCTTTTTTATATCACTTTCATCACAACAGGTGTTATTTTTTTTAATAAAGTAAAAAGAATACAAATACTATATATCGTTAAATTTATTTTTTATTTTACTTTCAGGTTATTTTTACGATAAAAAGATTAATAATAAAACTCTAATTAAAAACAAATGTAATGGCGGGTGTTCAGTTAACGGTTTTTTGAAAACTATTAGATGTAAGACCAATATCAATAAATAAAATTTGTAGATAACTAATAGATTTTATTGAAAAATAAAAAAAATAAGCACTGAAAATAATTTTTTGTAATTAATAGCTTATTTATTGAAATATATTACAATCTGTCTCAGGAACATTAATAATAGTGTTCACAGATCACATTCACACTCTATATACAGTAAATAAAATAAATTATACAGAAAAATAATATATATACAATAAACAAGAATAAAATAACCTAAAAATAAATAAATAAAAAGAACACATGCACACCTACATACAATATTTACAACTTGGCGAGAGAACTCCAAGCCAGACTTGTCCCTCCAACTGTGGAGGGAAAAGTATGACTCCAGGAGTTCCCTGCACTCCTCTCTCAACCGCGTCACTAGGGCTAAACCCAGTGGAGATTGAGCAAGAGTGCTTTAGCCACATACACTCATGTCGTGAGTGGAGAATCTGGCCATTGCCAGAACTCCAATATTTACAAACTATAAAAGATCGCGGGGCCACTGCCGTTTTAACCTCCTTGGAGGATTATATGGATGGGTGGTGCTGGATAGAGATTTTGCAAAGGGATTTGGATGATGGGTAAGGTTCTGGTGGAATTTGGAGAATTTTGCTGGGATAAGGTCTAGGACAAATGGGATATTAAGGTCATGGTGTAGGGTTTTGTTGGTTACATAGAAAGGAGCATTGACTATTGTTCGAAGGACTTTTGATTGGAAGGATTGGATGCGTTTAATGTTAGTAAATTTTGCTGTTCCCCACAGTTCAAGTCCGTAAGTCCAGATAGGTGTCAGTATTGTCTTGTAGATCAGTAACTTGTTTTCAATGGAAAGTTTTGATTTTCTGTTTAGTAGTCGGTATAGTTGTCCGTATCGTCGGTTTAGTTCCTGTCTTTTAAGTCTAGTATGAGGGTTCCACGTTAGTCGTCTGTCTAAGAGAAAGCCAAGGTACCGGACTGTGTCCGAGAAAGGAAGCTGAATGGAATTAAAGTGTACTGGTGGACAGGAACTGCGTCGGAGCGTGAAGGTGATGTGTTGGCATTTGGATTCGTTTACTTTAATTCGCCATTTATTACACCAGTGTTCAATCAGGGAGAGATGTCTTTGAAGGTTTAAGGATGCTATATCAGGATCTGAGTCGGATGATAGAATGGCGGTGTCATCAGCAAAAGTTGCCAGGAAGGTATCGGGATGGACAGGGATATCAGCGGTAAAGAGGATGTAAAGGACGGGACCCAATACGCTACCTTGAGGAACACCTGCCTCAATTGGATAGCAATTCGATAATTCACTACCGCAGCGAACTCGGAAGGTACGATCTGAGAGGTAGGAACGGATGACAAGGTACAAGGACTGAGGAAGATAGGTTTTCAGCTTGGAAAGAAGCCCGGCGTGCCATACCCGGTCAAAAGCTTGAGCTATGTCCAGAAATGCACCCGAGCAATATTTCTTGCTTTCCAATGCTGCGGAAATATGATCGACCACTCGGAGTCCTTGTTGGACTGTGGAGTGTTGTGAACGGAATCCGAACTGATGTGAAGGAAAATTTTGGGATTCTATAAAGGGTAGGATTCGTTTCAGGAGGATCTTTTCAAAGATTTTTGAGAGAATCGGAAGTAGGCTAATTGGTCTGTAGGACGTTGAGGTGTTGGGAGGTTTGCCTGGTTTCGGAAACAGGATAATAGTGGAATGTTTCCACAAAAGAGGAAAGTGGGTGGTTCTTAGGATGGCATTATATAAGTAGGTGAGAAATATAACAGCTTTAGGAGGAAGTTGTCGAAGGATTTGAGAGGTAAGGAGGTCGTATCCAGGAGATTTACGGAGAGGAAGTTTTTGTAAGTGATGTTTGACCTCAGAAGGATTAACTGCTTTAGGTGGCAAGGAAAGTGGAATGGGAGATGTAAGGAATTCTTCTACTGTCCTGGTATGGGTGAGGTTGGATTCCGGATGAGAGGTAAATGTTCTGGAGAGGTGTCTGGCGAATTCCTCAGCTTTATCTTCATCAGACGCTGCCCAGGAGCCATCGCTTCGACGAAGGGGATGGGAAATATGATGGGATTTTAGGATTTTGTTGGTGATCTTCCATAGGGAATTGTCATGAACAGAGAGGGAAGTAAGGTAGGAGTTGAAGGATTGGGATTTGAAGGTGGCCAATTCCTGCTTTAATTGTTTACTGTAAAAATTATAGGAACGACGATCGATGGGGTGTCTAGTACGTTGCCATAATAATCTGGCGCGGCGTTTGGTATGGATTAGGTCTATGAGGTGTTGAGGTAACTTATTTTTCTTGGGAGTTCTTGAGGAGTGGTTTGGAGAGGAAGCAGTCCAGATTGCTTGTTGGATAGTGGTGGTGAAAAGGTGTACGGCATTGTCAAGGTCATCTGGGGTTTTTAGGGTTATTCTGAGGTCAATTTTATCGGATAGGATTTGGTGATAGAGTTTCCAGTTAACTGGGCCTCTGATGAACGACGGTGGAGAAGACTTAGGAATAGGAGCAAGAGATAATTGGAGTAATAATGGACTATGATCTGAGGATAGTTCGGCAAGACGGGTAAGGGAATGATTGAGGGGACCTAAGCCACTGTGGATGAAAAAATCAAGGATATCGGGATTGCGGTTAGGATCTGTGGGCCAGTAGGTAGGTGACTTAGGAGGAAGGATACTGAACCGTTGGGAATTGAGTGCAGATAACAATGTTCTGCCACGAGAGTTCGTGGTTCTAGAACCCCATTGATGGTGTTTGGCGTTTAAATCTCCACCCAGGATGAAATTATGACCTAAGGAGTTGAGGAGAGAACTGAACTGGACTTTGGATATGGATCTGTTAGGAGGGCAATATGCTGATGCAAGGGTGACTGGAAAGGAGAAGGTTTTGATTACAATAGCGGTTGACTGTAGGAAATCTTGAGTGGGTAATGGGAGTAAGTGATGGGAGAGGGATTGGTGTACGATGACAGCAGTACCGGCATGTGCTCTGCCGTCAGGATGGTCAGTACGGTATGTTAAATACTGTGGGATTTTCAAATGCTGTTTTATGGTCAGTCGAGTTTCTGTAATAAGGGCTACGTCAATGTTCTTGTCTTGTAGTAAAGCTGTTAGTTCGTCAACGTGATTTCTAACACCATTCGCATTCCAAAGGAGAATGGATATGGGTTTTGGGATGTGAGTCATTAAGGATTTTTCAAAGGAGGGATTAGGTGAGATACGAGATTTGTAAGGAGTGATATGAGTGGAGTAACTAGGGATTTGAAATCGGTGAGGAAAGATGCTAACAAACTGGTGAGATCTGTTGCATTTGAAGGAGGAGGAATTTGAGGTTGTTGATGATTATGTGTGTTAGGATGAACAGAATATTGAGGTTGGGGCTGAGGTAGTTGCTGCGACAGGGCTTCACATGTATTATTGGGGTTCTTACCTCCAAGTAGTTCGGAGTATGATAAATTATTATTAACTATTCTAGAAGGTTCTCTTCTTGGTCTGGTTGTCTCATCTTGAATCCGGTTCTTCTGGTATCTGGATTTGAGGCTCTTATAGGTTTGGCAGCCTTTGTAGTTGGCCGGGTGTCCCTCCTGGCATAGTGCACACACTGCAGGATCTTGTATTGGTTTGGTGCACTCCACAGATTTGTGCTGTTCACCGCATTTCACGCAACGCGGCAGATGGTGACAATAAGTTTTCGTGTGGCCATACGCCTGGCAATTGTGGCACTGTACAATTTCCTTCTTGGGGTATGGCTTCTCTATCTTCACGATAGTGTAGTACAATCTCTTGATGTCATATATTTTTTCAATACCAGGTGATGGCTCTAGATCCACGAAAAATAAAGGTAGTGGAACCTTATTACTTACTCCTGGCTGCTCCTTATTCTCCTTCAGAACGTTGGTTACCTGACGCACTTTGAAACCAAGCGTCGCTAGTTCTTCTTTTATAACTTCAGTTGGGGTTGAGGAGTGTAAATTTCTTACCACCACTCGTAGCGATCTCTCCTGTTTCAGCTGGTATGTGTGGAAATTTGCATTCGTTTCGGACAGGTACTTCACAATTTTTCGGTAGGTTTCTGCAGTATCTGGTGTTATTTTCGTATCGTTGGTCCTATTGAGGCAAGAATAACTGCCAGAGCAGATTTCGTTTAGTTGTGTACACAGTAGTTGAAAATTTTTGATATTTTTTACAAATATCGGAGGAGGTCTTGGTTCCCTAGGTACTGCTGCTGACTCCATTACTTCTCTGTCATTATGAAGCACTTGGAACGGGTTTGGAGTGAAGAAAGGAGATTCTTCAACCATTTCTTGTGAAGAGGTACCTGGTTGAGGCTGAGGTTCTGTACCTGAAGTTTTCACTGTGGTTGGAGCAATTTCTCGCAGGCAGCGACGAGTTCTTTGTTTCGCTGGTGAATCACGAGGGGTACTAACACCGTCTGACCGAGTCCTTTTGGTGGGCACCTTACTGGACATCACTTGCTGACTATGCCGCTTATCATAAGAGAAAAAAATAATTAAAATTAAAAAAAAAAAAAAAAAAAAAAAAAATTAAAAATTAAAAAAAAAAATGTAGCAAACAGTAAATAACAACTGCTCTAGTGTACACTTCAACTGTATTGAATAAATAATCAAAGAGATTCCGCTGAAAAATAGGCATAAACTGAGAGAAGATTTCAGAACACGTGAAAATAATTGGGCAAGAAAATGATGGTCGGAGAGTCATTCAGAAAAAACATCAAATTTGCAGACGCTTCGATCCACATTTTAGGTATTAATCAGGGCTAAAAAAAATTAAATGAATGAATGAATTTTTTATTGAGTATTTATACAATAACAAACAACAAAAGTATCCAAACTCAATAAAAAATATTTACGGCTCGGTTTTGAAACCGTAAGCCGGAGGCTGGCCTTGGCAAAATAAGTATTATTCATACAATAATATAAACTAACCCCTACTATGTTAATGTTAATAGATACAATGTAAATGCTAAGAAATATAAAAACAAAATATATCAAATCTTAATATCACAATTTTAAATACACAATAAAATTGTAATATATAAATACATACAAATTTTTAATATAGATATTTTAATATAATTACATAAATAATTTTTTCGGGCTAAACATTATTCTTCAATTAATAATTAAATTCTTGGCATAAGGCATATCTGTATTGCCAGGCTGCTTTACATAATAGGATAGATGTAACCAATTTATTCCGTTCAAATGTGCAATTATTTCTCCAAATTGATTAAAAAAAATAGAAGGTGAAATTTTTCATAATTAATTTTATTTTCTTGTAGACGCTTGAATCTTCTAGTATCAGTATTAGAAAAACATAAAAAATAAATAAAATAAAATAAAAGCTTTGCAACAGTCAATTGTAGTCATCTTTGCAGAAAACATGGTTACTTTTAGGTGATAGGATATCAGACCCATAATTTTTGACACAAATTGAGGTGAACCTCAAATTATGTCGTAATAAACCTCAACTTAATTAATATTGACTTAAATATTATTAAACTAGGAAGTTTGTATAAAAGTTGGGTATAAAAAAAATCTTAAATAATTTATGATTTAAAGAAAAAAAGAGAACTTAGCTTGGTTTAGTTAGGCGTTCTCTGCAAATGGTTTTAAAAATAAAAAATCCTACTTTTTAACAAAATAAATTTTGCCTAGTTTACTGTGAAGCAATTGTTGATTACTTAAATATTTTTTTAGTTAGCACTTCCTGTTTATAAAAAAAACGTGATTTCTTTTAAAAAAACACAAAATTTAAATTTCCTATTTTTTTGCTGAACTTAGTCGTTATTTTTTTTCTTTCTGTTATTTTAAATTTGCCACTGCGTTGGAACACATCAAGGAAATGTGTTGGCGTTAATTATATCTTCTTGAATTCTTGATATTTTCTCAACTTTTCAGCAGATCTCTAGGCCACTGCATTTTTAGTCGTCTTTGAGGCTCACCAGGTAACGGGGAGGAAGATAGAGATAGAACGAGTGGATTTGGATGATTGAGAGTAGAAGAGTGAAATGTTGTGTACTTGTTGTGTATGTAGGATTTTACTTTTGGTATGTTCATATCTGTGTGTATCATGTGATTTGAATTTTTATAAATAAATAAATATATAAATAAGTTAATTTATATAGACTTATTTGTAGGTCCTGAGGACTGCTATTATCCCTTTAAATATTTCTCTCTGCTTGCGAGATACCTTGTCTATATCAGAGATCTAAATGTGTTCTAGGTTTTCTAGAAAGTTATAAAATGCTCCCCATGCTAGATTTTTCCCCACTATCCAAACAAGTCAGCTTCCCCTATACCTACCTGCCCTTACCCCTGGTTTTCCAGTTCTAAGTGAAACTCCTAGCTGAACACACCTGTAAACCTCTAATTTATTCTTCCATTTTATTTACTTATTTATTTAATTTTTGGTTTTCTTTCTTCTTTTCTTTCTCCACATTCCTTTATTTCAATTATTTCATATTATATCCTTTTTCCTTTTCTTTCAGTCTCTCCTGTAGATCTTTAGAAGTGTATTCACATTTGCATTTATTATATATTACACTACAACAATTGTTATCATCTATTTACTTCAGTTTAGGATCTTGTTACTTAGCTTACACTCTTCATATTTTAATGTACTTACTGATTATAATTTTAATAAACTTATTCACATTGTTTATAATTTTTTGTCTAAATATTATGTAACTTCCAAAATTCTCTATCTTTTTATATCTTGCCCGTTCTAGCTCGGAAGAAGACCTGCAAAGTCGTGTCGAAACGTCGGTTTTTAATAAAATAATTTTACCACTATTTAGCCTATACATGACCGCCACCCCGGACCATCTCCTTCCTTTATAAAATGCTCCCTTCTTCGGTCTGAAGATCATCGATACAAGTACGATTGTCTATTATTTTTGTGAAAAAATAAGAATAAGCAAATAAATTTTGTGCTCGATATAGAGATTATAGAGAAATGGGATACAGGTAACACTGATTGCGATAGAAGCTGTGAAATAGAAAAGAGGAACAGCTAGAGAAGTAATTGGGTGGGAGTGTAATCAACGTGTGCCATTAAAGAACCACAAGATTCGATTGGAATGGAAGGCTTTGTCCATCCCAGGCCAGGCAATAAGGTCACCATTGCTAATGGAGGTTGGTTCCTCTGTCGGCGGATAATCTAATTGTCAATCAAAGTACTCAGCTAGCTAGTGAAAGGGGAATGTACTTCACCTTTTGGAAAAAAAAATGGCCATAACGTACATTAAATGGTTACCATTCTATACACAGCTAAATCTATTTCTGAAGAGAAGGGTAGTTGGGGTGATCACTCAAAAATAAATTATAATATTTATTTGAACATTTGCCGACGTTTCGACCCGAAGTTCATTACTTCCTCAAGGCTGATCGCTATTGATCGAAGAGATGGCTATTGATAGAATGGCGGTATTGCCAATCAATAGCGATAAGGCCTGAACTTCGGGTCGAAACGTCGACAAATGTTAAAATAAATATTATTATTTATTTTTGTCAGTTTTATTTTTTACTTATCACCTCAATTATCCTTCTCTTCGTTATTCACTACAGTCAACCACCAACCCACAATTATAAATCTATATCTTTTTAATAAAGCTTCACTATCGCTAGAATAAGATTGAGTCCATGAACTATCTCAGAAATCGTTCAATTCAGGAATTTAAAACCGAGAGTACATAGTTCAGAAGAACTGGACCGGATCATGATGCCCGCGTCAAAATATTTAAAAGATAATTTATCCCGCCTAGATCCGTCAACTTTTGAAACCTTCAATTTTTTTTTTTAAATTGGAAACTTCTTTAGACTCTTTTTGCACTAAAGTTTCTGTGAAAAGTGAATTAGATTGAGATGTCAGATTTCCGACGTGTAACACTCGGGTAAAGTCGCCTGGAGTCGACTAATTGAAGTGTTTCTGTATATGGATTAAAATATCTATAAAACTAAAAACTGTGCCAAGATATAATTTTTTTTTTAAACTTTTATTGAGTATTAATACAGTCTGCCACACTGAAGGGCATTGGTACTAGGAATATAGTATTCATTCACACAATATTTACATAAGAAAGTAAAAAAAATATATATATAAATAAAAAGATAAAGTAATATACAAGATAATTAAAACAACTACAAGATAGTTAAAACAACTACAAGATAATTAAAACAACTAAGATTTTATTAGAGAGGAAAATGTTCATCATTTCATCCTATTATTCAAGATTGTATCTTATACAAATATTTATCAATTTCTATGACGGAAATCTGGAAGAAAAAATACAGTTCCATAACCACTTTAAGTGAAAAATCCCGGGACTGCTGTACAAACTCCGAAAATTCCCACCACCTACATACTTCCTCATTATCCGTTCCTACCTTAGTGATAGATACTTTAAAGTAAATCACAATAACGCCTATTCATCCCTTTTTTCCCAGTCCGCTGGTGTTCCTCAAGGTAGTATCCTAGGTCCTATCCTCTATACAGTTTATACAGCTGACATCCCTACCTGTCCCAACACTGTCATCACCACATATGCCGGTGACACATGTATCCTATCAGTAACTAACGACCCCGCAATTGCATCCCAAATGCTTCAATCACACATCATAAATCTAGAAGAAAGGTGTCAAAACTGGAGAACTAAAATAAACTCCAATAAATCCCACCAAATTACCTTTACCCTTCGTCGTAAACCAACGACTTCCTGTCCTACAGTTTCCTTTAACAATACTCCACTTATCCCTGTTGAGCAAATCCGATACCTAGGACTCCACCTGGACAAACGACTAACTTGGAATCCTCATACTGGACTGAAACGAAAAGAAACCGCTCGACGTTTCCGATTACTTCAGCACTTACTAGACAAACGCTTTAAACTTCCCATTAATTACAAAAGACTCATATACTTGACTATAATAAGACCTATTTGGACTTACGGAGTTGAGCTATGAGGCTCCACTAAACCATCGAATTCCTCTCGCATCCAATCCTTACAATCCAAAATCCTTCGTAAAATCCTCAATACTCCTGACTTTGTCACTAATAAAATTATCCATAAAGATCTTAATGTTTCGTCTGTTTCAGATCTGGCCCAATCCAGATATCTATCCTTCCATAATAAACTTCAGAATCATCCAAACCCTCTGGTTTCTAACCTTGCTTCCTCTTCAATTCCTGATAACCCCCCGAGGCGTCTGAAAAGAAGATGGCCCCGTGATCTCCTAATGTAGTCATATCATTAGAGTGCTACCATTGGGTAGTTACTCAGCAAGTGTATTCATGTCATTATATCAATCATGTCCAAATTTACTTGATGTATTTATGTAATACAGTTGTAAATGTCATAAAGAAAAAAAAAAAAAAAGTGAAAACTATTTGTAAAATAAGGTAATACTGATTTTTAGAGAGGTGAAAAGGAAAAGAATAGTATCGAAAATCAAACGATAGTAAGTTTTATTGAAGATATGGATTAAAATATCTCAGTAACTAAAACTTGGACCTGTATACTTTAAGCGAGGGAGAGATTTAGCATTTCATTCTCTCTGTAATTGGCAATTATTCACAATTATATCTTAACGCGACGCTATGTTATGGAGATGGAAAGGAAAACAATAGTGTCGAAAATCAAGTGATAACGAGTTTTACTGAAGATATGGATTTGAATATCTCAGTAACTAAAAATCAGACAGTCATAATTCAAGCGAGAGAAATGTTTAGCGTTTCATTCTCTTTATAAAAAGCTACTATTTATAATTTATATATCATATTATTAATATCACCTTGATGATGTTTTCACTTCTATCGTGTGGTCTAAAGCACATAACCTTAGTTTTTTATTTATTTATTTTTACATTTTGATACTAACTTATTTTGTAATTATTTTTATTGTATTTATTATACTTCTATCATTCATTCGTAGTTGTTAGCTGTTTTTTAATGACTTTTGTTGTAATTGTAGTAAAGTTTAAAGTTTTATAATTCATCCCTATTTTCGAAATCCTCTCTCTTTTGATACTTCATTCATCAAAATTCATCTCACTTGAGAGCCGGAATAGGGATCAATACTACCATTAATGATGAATTAATAATTTCTATATCAATAATATAACTGTTTGCTTTCAGTGGTCAGAATCTATATTAGTAAACAGAAACGCTCGCATTAATTTAAGCTATGCATAGGATGCCCAGTGATTCTCGAAGCATTTGTTGACTAAATTCTCCTCAATTTAATTAATTCTGTAAATTAGTTGGGTCTATGTCTAGTGAGTTCTGCAAGAGCTAACAATGATATATGGACTAAATGTTGAGGAGTATCAACACACGCAAAGGATGCGACCGTATCTCGTAAAATAGCTCTCAGGTTGATGAAAAAGTTAGAAAGAGGTTGGAATAATCTATTCACTGAGCATTCTTATGACCAAGTTTTCCCTCTTTATATTTAACAATTATTACATAAATGTCATAAAACTAGAAAAATAATATAAACAAAAACTTAATAATATTTAAATTTGTATATAAAATGAGTTTTTTTTACTACAGATGGTACATTTAACTTACAATTTAATTAGCTATGCTTCAACATAAGAGGAAATTGAAACGTCGAATTAATTAGAGAATATAATACTTTTTGTTAAATTGAGTAATTTACTATAAAAAAATCTTAATTTTTCTTTTATATAAACGACATTTATTGATAATTCATTAAAAACACTGTAGTATATATTATTTAAAAAAAATAGAGAACCAAAATAGGATAAAAGATTATGAATAACATGGTTATCAAACTAGATACGCAAGTATTAAAACGTAATGAAGGTGAAATGGATAAGGAATATAAACTAAAGGAATAAAATAGGTTTTTATCAATGCTTACGGAAGAAGAAATATTGTTTTGGAAAAAATTGAAAATGAAATTTAAGAAAAAAAAAAATGAATGGGGTCTAACTATGCCGGTAAAATCTTCAAAAAAATAACCGTCATTTTAAAAAAAATATTTTCTATTTAAGTATAAAATGTTAAAACGTGACCTACACCCCCAAAATGTCAAGTTAACGACGTTGTATTGGCCAAACGGACCAATATTTTTGTAGATATTTTTTCTGGATTTTGTGATCAAATTATCTTGCGATCCAAGTAGAAAGCAAATGGGTACATACGAGTTTTTACAAAGTTTGCCGTCCTCCAGATTGAAAACGCCCAAATTCCAAGAGTTATCGTAAATAAAATAGTTGTAGATTACGATGAGATCAAGCTATTCGCGAAGTTTCAGTCAGATGTTTATAATTTGGTAAAAAAAGCCTTTACCAAGGACTAAGTCTCGATATCCGAGTCGAATCTTTATAATTCAATTATTTCCTCTTCGATTCATCGACTATTAAATCCTCCCAGTTTTTTCGAAGACTTAAATAAATAAAAAATGAAATACATAGATTGTAGTGGAATAATGCAATGTAAGAATCATGTCCATGTGGATTGATTAGTATGCTGTGTGTAAAACAAACCTATGTAGTAGGACAGCATTATCATCCAAATCCACTTGCACAATCCATATCCAGTACCACCCATTCTTACAATCCTCCTCTTAGATTGAAGCGAAAGTGGCCCAGAGACCTTCTGTGAATAAGCATTTGAGTTTTGGCAATGGCCGGATCCTCCACTCAAGCCAAGTAAGTGTGATTTAGCGCCTCTCCTCAGCCTCTACTGGTTCTTAATACCAGTAATGCAGCTGAGTGCGAGGCGCTGGGATCCCCTAGAGTTCTGCCTTTCCTTCCACGAATGCGGAAAAAGACTTGGCTCGGAGTTCTTCGAAGTGAATGAATTCAGTAAATATTGTATAGTATGCATGTGTTTTAGTTGTTATTTTGATTAGTTTAGTTATTTTGTTTATATACATTTACTTTTATTATTATTAGTTTCTGTATTATTTATTTTTATTTATTGCAAATAGAGTGTGAATGTGCTCTTTGAACACTATTATAAATATCCTTAATTGTGACTGACTGTAATATCTCTCAATAAATACATTTTAAAAATAAAATCGTAAGTACACTTTTTATTTATTGCAAAAAAATAAAATTAAAAATAATTATTTTTCCAATATTTATTAGTTAGAATGGTAATAATTTTTTTTATTAGACTCTATTATAGAAATTTATCCACATTTATTAATGAACAATTAAATATTTCCAATCCTAATATTTACGATTTGGTGAAAATAATACAAGCAACAGCAAGCTTCTTTATTTTACACATAGATATTAGGACTAGTTAGTTAGGTGAAGGATATTATTATTAGTTTCTGAATCATTTATTGTAGAATGTGCTCCCTGAACACTATTATAAATGTCCTTAATTGTGACAGACTGTAATATTTCTAATAAAAAAAAAAAAAAAAAAAAAAGCATCATTACTTTTATCAAAGTATTTTTCTCTCTCTGTTGAATGGATTTATTTCTTGAAAATGGCATTCGTCCGTACTCAATGAAATTTGTTTTCCTTTGATACCTCATTTATCAAAACCCATCATTCCTGAGAGCCGAAAAAAAGGAATTTATACGAGCATATTACATATAATGTAGATATGTACGAGTGCGTGTGTTTATTAATCTTAGACTTAACGAAAGGTTTTTTTTTACATAATGCATGCAATTAGAACCCTAACGGAAAATTTAGGAGTCAATAAAATTCAGAATATAGAAAAGGGTCAAGGAGGAATAATGCATCAACCTCCTCCTTTACAACGAAAGGTAGAATAGGTAAGGACGTAGGTCCAGATAATAAAGAACTTATGTATAAATTCGATAAAACGTTAAGAGGATTTATTGTATGCAATAAATTGGTTTTAAAATTGTATAATTTATTCTTAACTTCGTTTTTAAGCATACCTAATTTTGTAAAGCAGAGTAACGTTTAACATGAAAATTTAACGGTAAATAACATTATTTTGTTTTCCTAACACGATATTAAAAAAATGTGGAGAAATATCTAACCGAAAAAAAAGATGAAAGAATAATATATAGGTACTAACAACAAAAATATATTTTTTTCGTAAATGTTATATAATTTGACAGGGTCATTCATTTCTCTTCTGCTCTGATTAGTCATCCGCACAGTGGACTGTTTTTGGGTCTAGCGATACAAAAGTCAAAATATGAATTTATATAAAAAAAAAATAGAAAATATTTATATCATAGCTGATTATAAGAGAATAAACCATTATTCAATAAAAATTCAACTTTTATTTTTTTTTAAAGAATATTATTTTTAATTAATTCTGCTTATGCCATCTGATTTTACTAAATAAGATCAAAAAGAAATTACGTGAGAAAAAATTTAAGGTTTTTTCGAAGGTGACTTCAAATATCTAAAAAATAAAAAAATATATTAAACAATCATTATTGCTATAAAATATTGTAATTAATTAACAATGACTTCACTGTAAACTAGAAAAAAATAGCTTCAAACGAAATTAGGGTTTGTTATTGTTTAAACTAAGCCAAGTGTCAACATATTTTCATTTAAATTACTATATCTAATTACTGCAATTACCATAATTGTTTACAGTTAGTTTTTATTAATTTAGCCTAATGTTCATATTTTAACATCTAAGTCAATGCTTTTCTCTTCTTACATTTGTTATTTATTTCATTAAGTTACATTAATTTTATTACTATTATTATTTTTCCTTTATTCATTATACATTTTGCCCCTTTCTGTTCCAGTCTATGTATATTTATTTTTTTCATTACAACTATAATTATTCCTGAGAAAATTTTATTTACATATTTTTTTTTTAGTATTTGCATATTTATTAGTTATCCTATTGTTTAGGTTTTATCACAAAAATCGATTTTATTTTCATTTGTTATTTGTTTTATTTTTTGTAGCGGTTTACATACTATTATTTAAATTACTGCATATATTGTTAGAATCTTCATTAAGTTAGTTTTTGGCCAGATATGTATATTAGTTTGTATTTGTTCATTATTGTTATTCTAAGGGGACTTAGTCATAGAATAAAGTTCAATTTTCTATTCTATTCTATATAAAAAAACAACGAATTATTCGCTATTTTTATTTATCACCATCTAACTAGATAAATATAGATATATTATTAAGTAGCCAGTTAAACGTTTCCAATACTAATATCTAAGTGTAAATTAAAGAAGCTTGCTGTTGCTTATGTTATATCCATCAAATCGTAAATATTAGGATTGGAAACATTTATTACCATTTGGGTCTAATAAAAAACACAATTTTATTACCATTTTAAATAATAAATATTTGAAAAATCATTATTTTTCAATCTTTTTTTTAGAATTTTTTTAAACAGATTTATTGAGATATATTACAATCTGTCCCAATTAAGGACCTGTATAATAGTTTTCAGAGAGCACATTCACACTCTATCAAAAATAAATAAAAATAAATAATACAGAAAAACAATAACACTAAAAGTAAATGTATATACACTAAAATAAACTAAACAAATAAAAATAACTACCCACATACACACATACTTCTATACAATATTTAAAAAGATAAATCATTCACTCAAGATCTCCGAGCCAAGTCTTTCTTACCACTCGTGAAAGGAAAAGGAGGACTGCAGAAGTTCCCATCGCCTCTCACTCAGTCGCATTACTGGCATTAAGGACCAGTAGAGGCTGATAAGAGGCACTATAATCACAAAGACATGGCTTGGGTGGAGAATCTGGCCGATGCCAAAACACCAATGCATACTTATTCACAAAAGCTCTCTGGGCCACTGCTGCATCAACCCTCGAGGAGGATTGTAGGTATGGGTGGTGCTGGATATGGGTTGTGTTAGGGGATTTGGATGATACGTAAGATTCTAGGGAATTTTTCTGGAATAAGGTCTAAGAAAAATGGGATATTAAGGTCATGGTGTAGGGTTTTGTTGGTTACATAAAATGGAGCATCAACTATTGTTCGAAGGACTTTAGATTGAAAGGATTGAATGCGTTTGCTGTTCCCCACAGTTCAAGTCCGTATGTCCACATAGGTTTCAGGATTGTCTTGTAGATAAGTAATTTGTTTTCAATTGAAAATTTAGAATCTCTGTTTAGTAGTCTGTGTAGTTGGCCGTATCGTCGGTTGAGTTCTTGTTTTTTGAGTCTAGTATGTGGGTTCCATGTTAGTCTTCGGTCTAAAAGAAAGCCGAGATACCGGGTTGTGTCTGATAAAGGAAGCTGGATGGAATTAAATTGTACTGGTGTACTGTGGCGGATCCAGGAATTTTCTCAGTGGGAGAGACGTACCTCTGTACCAGGTGCTTCCCCCACCACTACCCATCTCCTCCACTCCTTAGCTGAGTTTAGCCGCCAAAAGTCCTCTTTAAATGGTTTTAACAAAAGCAAACTCTATTTTTATTTGAAGTGAATTTTGTCTAGTTTACAGTGAAGCAAACGTTAACTACTTAAATTAAATAGTGTTTTTGCTATCATCTCCTATTCAACAAAAACCATGACTTAGATAAAAGATAACAAATCTTTTATTTCCTATTTTCCTACTGAAAATCGAACCATTATCTATCTAAACTTTTTTGTATTTATTGAGTTCTGCTATCACTCCTTTAAATATGTCTCTCTGGGTTTAGTCATGTAAAAAACTAAATTGCTAACACGGGTTACCAAGAAAAAACTTTTTGCAGTCAAAAATTCCAGATTTATCTGATTTTTTTTTTTTTTTGTATTGCTACTAAAGAGTACATAAAAGCAAACAAACGTATTCTTTAAGAAATTAAAGAACGCCAAATTGTTTTTCGAATGAGTACCTAAACTTAATAATTTGATTTGATAATGGTTCACGTCGATAACCACAGACAATGAACGCTTTTATTGAACTCAACGGTTGAACGGTTGAACAGATCCGGAACCATAAAGCTCCAAGTCCGTTTCTCGAATCTATAGTTAAATGTTTGTTCAAAATATTTGGTTTTGTTTCTCATATCATGCACATAGCTAATTTTCTTTTTAAATGAATAATCGTGGATAAATGGATGAATTAAGTAATATTATTTTGGCTAATTTGAAATTTTCATTTATTATTAATGGTTTTTTTATATAGTTTTTAGTGCTCTATTTTGTACTAACATTCAATCTTAGTATTGATTCGAACAATATTGACAATGCCTTGTACTCTTTTATTAATGACTCTCTCTTAAGTAAAACTTTTAGGCAATTAATTGATGAGAAATACAAAAAAAAAAAAATCAGAAATGGAAAGCCGTATTACATATATTTACTAAACAAAAGTTTTTCACAGAAATCATTAAATTGAAAAAAAAAATCATGAAATGGATTCGTCATTTCCAATTTATTTTATAAGGAAACGGTATTTCTTGCGGTCAACATAAATCGTGGTAACTGCAATGAGTGTTCTTGACATCTGTAAAGAGTCCTTTTAATTGCCTTCCAAGGCAAGTAAGGTTTCGATTACTCGCCTTACAGGATAAATTCTTCATCTCAAAAATCGAATGGAGTTGCTATTAAGTTATTTTAGAAACATACGTACATATAACTTTATTTTTTATTTAAATAAATATTTTTTAAATGAATCCTCAGTCACAGTTAGTAATGTGAGTCGTATCTGATCCAAACATTTTTTGAATATCATGAAATTTTTACAATTTTTTCTTTGTATTTCTTTTCTTTTCCACGAACAACGTTTCTATAACCATGTTTTCTCCAAAAATCGCATCACATTGAATTTTGGTTTTACTATTGTTTGATATTCAGGTTTTAATGACTTTATTTATTTATACGACAAGTGAATTGAAGAAATCAATAATAAAGTTTTATTAAATTTTGGTGAATAGGAAACGTTAATTTTGATTGGCAGGCTCAGGTTATCAGGTTTATCAGATTTTTTTTTTTTTTTTTTGGCAATGATACTGTTTAACTTATTTATTAAAAAATATTACAATCTGTCTCAAAAGGTATTTATAATAGTGTTCAGAGATCACATTTACACTCTATGTACAATAAATAAAATAAATTATACAGAAAAATAATATATATACAATAAAGAGGAATAAAATAACCTAAAAATAAATAAATAAAAAGAATCTCTTTTTGTAAATGATATTTTTTGTTCAAACGTATAAAACACTTAAGCAGTCAATGTACACTTTTGTGAAATATTTATTTTATTTTAATTAAAAATAAATAAAATGTATGAAACCAGATAATTATATGTATAAGTGAACTATTTCGTTAAGACCAAACTGTTGTCTTTATGACCCTAATCCCAGAAAAAAATCTAATTAAAGAAATGACACAAAACATTTTATAAATCATGTCGTGTTAGACTTTGTGATTAGATATTTTAGGTCTGTATTGTCATTGTATCTACTATCATTGTATATAATAATGAATTTTAGATCCCTTTTCCTACTCTCAGGAGAGATCTGATTACTCAGAAGAGGTGGAGAAGTCTTTTTCAGGTGACGAAAGGTGTACAAGATCTGTAGAGCCAACCGAAAAAAAATATAAAAATACACTATATAATTACTATACCTTCCTTAATTGCTTTTTTGGCTTCCCCATCAGTCATTTCGTTACCGGCTATTCCGGAGTGCGCAGAAGCACAGACGAAAATCACTGACATATCATTTCCATATGCAGACCTTATTGAGTACGGAATATTTTGTATGATAACGTCAGAATTAAAATATTTCTTACACTGACTAAGGCGAATAGAGAATCTCTGCATATTACCTGTTTTTCTTTAATTGGATGTGTAACATTTAACCTTTTTGTAAATTGCAACCAAGTCACCAGAATAACTGTTACATATTGATGATAGAGAAAATAGATGTAGTATGTTACATACAGCTGATGCTACCACACCTGAGCTCTTGGAGTTGTCAGTATAAAAAAATCAGAGTCATCTAGCCTTTCTTAAAGATTGAGAAATTCCTGTTTATACATATATATATATATATATATATATATATATATATATATATATATATATATATTATATATATATATATATATATATCTTAAGATAACAATTATAGTCGGATAATAGGTCATGAAATACACTTGAATTAGGTAAAACAACTTCTGTTAATTCAAACGTTTCCATCCTTGTTTTTTACATAAATAATGGGATCCTCTTCAGTTATGGGAAAAAATACCGATCATTGGTATAGCAATTAAAAGTTTACATACATTTCAACAATAATACCAATTTTTTTTTACTTTTAATTGACAATCGATACCCCAAGACGGTATATATATATATATATATATATATATATATATATATATATATATATATTATATATATATATATATATATATATATATATATATATGGTATGTTGTTGTTTTGAAGAAATTTCGTGAGAGAAACATAAATCTTTGGAGTCGCAAGTCCTCCAGGATAAATTGATTAAACTTCTGTTTGTTGAAGAGTAGGTAGTTCAAGATGATATTATTTAATAATGTTGAAACTCTGATTGTGATTAAATATTATTTAAACATAAACTACAATTTTTCTTTTCCCTTGTCGATTTATAGAGGCGAATACATTAAATTTTAGGTCACTTTACGTCCTTAGAATGTGGACCTAGGAGGCTCCCTTTGCAAATAAACGTTTTACTTGAACCGGCTAATCTGTTTAGCAAACCCCTTCTCTTCTTTATTTTTACGGTCGCCGGCTGTGGTCCTTTTTAACTCGTTAATTAAAGCTTCGAGATAAAGTCCTACACAGACCTCTGTTTTACTAGTCGCTATCTTCTATAGTAGGAAAGAAGGGAAAAAATAGTCTTACCGCAAAATATTTTGATAAAAAAAATAATTTAATTTTCTGATTATCTTACTATCCAATTCCATGAACTTTTAACCATGACTGGACTGTACTAGTCGATTTAAAAACGTTTCATAAAAAAAAATTGAATAACGAGAATAAACCAGACAACAGACATTTTATCCAACCTAAGGGTCGATATTTCTATGTCTATTTAAACATCTTGATAGATTGAAAAAGAAATTGACATCCACGTATTTTTAAATTTACTGTAGTAGCCGGGTGCCTTTTACTAAATATCACAGCTCCTTTTTTTTTTAAATCTTTTTATTGAGAAATAATACATTTTGCCACATTTAAGGGCGCTGAGTACTAAAGCTGAGTGAGGCCCATTCATACTATATATACAATGCAATAAAAAAAAAAAAAATAAAAAAAAATAAATAAAAATATGTATCTATATAACAAAGGTAAAACTATAAAACTAAAGAAATGTAACTTGAAATCAAATTAAAAAAAATAAAAAATAATAAAAAAATACAGAAATTGGTAGCAAATTAAATAAGTAAAACAAATAAATATATAAAAAGAAAAACATTCATACTTAATATATAAAAAAGAAAAGCATTTATACTTAAATCGCAGCTCCTAGAAAATAAATTTGGTTCCATGTATCAGTCATGTCATCCTAAAGATTAACGAGTTTTGTTCGGGAGTATTTGGCACTCGACTACATCACCAAGTTTAAATATTTGTAGATGTCAATTTCACAATTAATCTACCAAGATGTATAAATAGATTTGCAAATTTTTAAAAAATATTTTTTGTTTTTAAAATATTAAAAATTTATTTCCATAAGATATGATCTCATGGTATAATAATCGAGATACTTAAACCACATTAAAATATTTTTCTATTATTCTGAGCTCAAATCGTTTGAGAAGATTCACGGGTTCTCGCTGAATAATTACAAAGCTAAAAATTCTATGCTCAAATACTCATTTCGTACCTTTTAATGCATTGATTAACACTTCACACTTTAATTAGATAAATTATAATTGTTAAATAATTTTGAGCTGATTGTTTCATAAGACTCAGTGGATCTCACCAAATCATTTGAGGCATCATACATAAAAATCGATCAAACAATTTACTCAAAACAATGTTACAAAGCTTTTAGCGGGCCCCCCGAACACACGATCCTCGTATCGCTTCGCTTTCGAAACATTCACGGAATCTCACGAAATCATATGTGCTATCAAAGTCAAATATCGATCCAGCCGTTCTCTCAAAACAGCGTTACAATGTTTTTTCATTGATTTAACACATTTTATTTTATAACGGGTCAGCATTTTTAGCTCAAATTGTTTTAGTATACAATATACAAATTATTCAATATACCGAATAATTTGAGTAACCAAACTTAAAAATCCATCAATCCGTTTGCTCAAAAAAGCGCTACATAGCTTTTAGCGGAGACCCAAACACATAACTCTCGTTTCGCTTTGCTTAGTCGGGTAAAACATTATGTAAAGTTTCTTACCACGATTTTTTTTTTATTATTTCTTAATGATATTTTCAACTCTATTAAATAAATACATCTAGTAAATTTTAACATATCGATATAATGACATGAAAACACTTGCTGAGTAACTACCCAATGGAAGCACTCTAATGATATGTCTACATTAGGAGATCACGGGGCCATCTTTTCAGACGCCTCGGAGGGTTATCAGGAATTGAAGAGGAAGAAAGGTTAGAAACGAGATGTTTGGGATGATTCTGAAGTTTATTATGGAAGGATAGGTATCTGAATTGGGCCAGGTCTTTAATAATTGGCGTGAGGAATTGGAGCTCTCCAACTTCTGACCTTCTCCCAGCAGTCAATGGAGGTAGGACATTTGTGGTGAAGGTTTTGATTAATGCAGGAACAGATTCGAACATCGGAGGATTCCATGACACAACTGTCCTCCATGATGCAGCAGCTAGAGGGCACACTTATATCCTTTTTTTTTTTGCTGTGTACTTCATAAGGTTGGTAAGGTTGGTTCATAGGGCTGCTCTCTCTAGCTGTAGTTTCCTCTATCGCCACCTTCTCAGAACTTTCATATTCAACATGATAGCTATTGAGCCACGCGCTGAGTAGAGAAAACGATAATTGTCCTTCAATTAATAAATCAATTGCGGGTTTGATTGGGGGTTGAGATAAAACTTATTCAAAATGCTTGAGATATAGCATTTCCAAGTCAATTTCAACCTTTTCCAAATCAAATTCAACCTTTTCCAAGTCAAATTAAACCTTTTCCATTTCAAATTCAATCTTTTCCAAGTCAAATTCAACCTTTTCCATTTCAAATTCAACTTTCGAATTTTCGTCAATTTTCGATTTTTTTCGAAATGAAGGCCACTTACTATATTATCGAAGACATAGCTTTTGAAAAATACCAAAAAAATTTTGATAACGCGGTTGCATATCCATTTATTTTGACATTTTAGAGTTTTTCAGTGTGATATTTCTATGTCATTTCCAAGTCAAATTCAACCTTTTCCAAGTCAAATTCAACCTTTTCCAGATCAAATTAAACTTTTTCCAAGTCAATTCAACCATTTCCATTTCAAATTAAACCTTTTCCAATTCAAATTCAACCGTTTCATTTCAAATTAATGTTTTAATTTTTTGTAAATCTTATATTTTTTTTTTAAATAATGGCCATCCCCTCCCCCCCTCCAATATGAAAGTCTATTATTATGCTCTCCTAAGTAGAATTTTCACTTACGGATATCGATTTATTGTACCTATTCGGATTTATTAGGGACTAGTATTATGCTGTCCTGTACCTAGTTTTGAAAATAACCCCCATTGTAAGATTAAGTGACTGCGTTTCGAATCATTTAAGTTTTTTTGATTTATTCGATATAAGGTGTATTTTTATGTTTCCCGATCAGTAAATTTTGAAAATGACATCCATTTTATGTTTACGCCACTGTGTTTTGACTTATTTAAGTTTTTAGAATTTATCCAATATAAAGGTCTACTTTTATGTTTCTGGAGACGTAGATTTTGAAAACGACCTCCATTTTAAGTTTAGGCCACCGCGTTTCGACTTATTTGAGTTTTTCGGATATTTTTCATATGAGGGTGTATTTTTATGTTTCCGGAGCTGTAGATTTTGAAAACGACCTCCATTTTAAGATTAGGCCACCGCGTTTCGACTTATTTGAGTTTTTCGGATATTTTTCATGTGAAGGTGTATTTTTATGTTTCCGGAGCTGTAGATTTTGAAAACGACCTCCATTTTAAGATTAGGCCACCGCGTTTCGACTTATTTGAGTTTTTCGGATATTTTTCATATGAGGGTGTATTCTTATGTTTCCGGAGCCGTAGATTTTGAAAACGACCTCCATTTTAAGATTAGGCCACCGCGTTTCGATTTCTTTGAGTTTTTCGATTTTTTTCATATGAGGATGTATTCTTATGTTTCCGGAGCCGTAGATTTTGAAAATGACCTCCATTTTAAGATTACGCCACTGCGTTTCGGCTTATTCAAGTTTTTCGTATTTATCCAATTTAAAGGTCTACTTTTATGATGCCGGAGCCTTAGTTTTTAAAACGACTTACATTTTAAGATTAGGCCACTGTGTTTCGGTTTTTTTAAGTGTTTTTGATTTTTCCTTCGAATAAAAAACAAAATACGAAGGATTAATTTATTTTTCAATAAATAAATAAAAATATCTAATCAAAATAAATAAAATATGTATTGTCTCATTTTTAATTTAATTTTAGTTATCTTTTTTAATGTTGTGGTCTCCTGTCACAAAATTATAAGATTTCGAACAATTAGCTGAAAAATCTGAATACGGAAGGTTAAATTTATTACCAGCTGCTTTTCGGCTTTTTAGTTTGTATTCTGTGGTTAATTTAACTTTAGCTTCATAATATTTATTTATTTATTCATACTTGAAAACATATTGATGAAACTTTGTATTGAAAAAATCCAAAATGAAGCCTAATTATTCGAGATGCAGCGGCTTAATCATAAAATGGAGCTTAAATATTAGATAAATTTAAATATTAAAGATTAGAAAAATTTCAATACGTCTCGGATAACATATAAGTAGATCCTTATACCGAAAAAGTAAAAAAAAAAACTTTTATAATCCAAAACACAGTGGCATAAACTTGAAATTGGGTCATTTACAAAAACATAAAATTAGACCTTTATACTTGTTAAATTCTAAAAACTTAAATAAGTTGAAACGCAGTGGCGTAATCCTAAAATAGAGGTCATTTTCAGAATCTACGGTTCCGAAAACATAAAAGTAGACCTTTAAATTGGATAAATTCGAAAAACTTAAATAAGTCAAAATGCAATGGCGTAATCATGAAATGGAGGTTATTTTCAAAATCTACGGCTCAAGAAACATAAAAGTAGACCTTAATATTGGATAAATTCGAAAAACTTAAATAAGTCAAAACGCAGCTGGCGTAATCATAAAATGGAGGTCATTTTCAAAATCTACAGCTCCGGAAACATAAAAATACACCCTTACATCGAATAAATAAAAAAAACTTAAATAAGTCGAAACGCAGTGGCGTAATCTTAAAATGGAGGTCATTTTCAAAATCTACAGCTCCGGAAACATAAAAATACACCCTCATATGAATAAATATCCGAAAAACTCAAATAAGTCGAAACGCGGTGGCCTAATCTTAAAATGGAGGTCATTTTCAAAATCTACAGCTCCGGAAACATAAAAATACACCCTCATATGAAAAATATCCGAAAAACTCAAATAAGTCGAAACGCGGTGGCCTAATCTTAAAATGGAGGTCGTTTTCAAAATCTACAGCTCCGGAAACATAAAAATACACCCTCATATGAAAAATATCCGAAAAACTCAAATAAGTCGAAACGCGGTGGCCTAATCTTAAAATGGAGGTCGTTTTCAAAATCTACGGCTCCAGAAACATAAAAGTAGACCTTTATATTGGATAAATTCTTAAAACTTAAATAAATCAAAACACAGTGGCGTAAACATAAAATGGATGTCATTTTCAAAATTTACTGATCGGGAAACATAAAAATACACCCTTATATCGAATAATTCAAAAAAACTTAAATAATTCGAAACTCAGTCACGTAATCTTAAAAAGGAGGTTATTTTCAAAAACTACTCATACGATAACAGACCCACACATCGAAAAATTAAAGATAATTAAATAAATAAAAAAAGGTTGAATTTGAAATGGAAAAGGTTTAATTTGAAATGGAAAAGGTTAAATTTGACTTGGAAAAAGTTTAATTTGATTTGGAAAAGGTTGAATTTGACTTGGAAAAGGTTGAAATTGACTTGGAAATGCTATATATTTAATATTAAACTCATGATGACATCTGCCTGGTCGTTATTGGAAAGAAGCCCTCTAAGCTTCGTAGGAATGTTTCGGCATCAAGAAGACAAGAATGAAAAGCTACGACTATCTCTTACCACGATTTCGAAAGCAAACATTCGTAACCAAGGACGGTTTTAATGCAATTGCATATATTGTTTTTGAACTGATCAAATATCTATACGAATCAATGTGCTAGGATGCAATTTGTCAAAAGTTTATATTGCATATTTTTGCATAATGTGATGAGAAATGTATATATTTGCATAATTTCCTTATTTCAAATAATAATATGCAAAATTAAAGATAATATTCCATAATTCAAACGTAGTTCATTACAGAAACAAAGTTTACAATAAATCAATAAACAACTGCAAAGTACTGCTACCTTCAGTAATTATCTCCATAGACTATGTTTTAAGTATGAATGTGTTTTTATTTTTTTTTTATTTAATGTTGGGAGTAAGTGTCATGGCCGCTACTGCAGTTTAGTTTTCAGTTCGCTCTGTGATTATTACTTTGCTATGTGCTTATCAATCAAAACTCTGTGTTAATAATTGATTAACAGTGACATTATAAACAGTTGAACATTTTTAAGTTCACGGATAAAGAGGTGAGTCACAATTTATTAACAATGAAGTGATAAATTAGTGCTCGTTTGAATAGCCCATGTGGCTGTTAATTCCCTTGCTTCTTATCTTATTTACGTTAAGTTCCCGGCCAAGGTTTGTATACTAGCTCGCTTCCGTCAGCTGATCTCAGTACGAAACCAAAGACTTGTAGAACTCCTTTTTTTTTTTTTTTTTTTTTCTTCTCCAAGAGACAGTTTATTTAATTTTTTTCCTTTGTTTATTTATTCTCAGAAATGTTTTGTTTTATTTCTGTTTCTGAGTTTGTAATTTTTTTTTTTACTTCTTTTTAATAGATCGTAAATTCTTATTTTGTAGTTTTAATATTTAGGTATATATATATATTTTTTTTCTTTCTTTTCTCTTCTTATCATAATGGAAGATATGAATTTGGACGAGAAATCTTCATGTGAAGATTCAGAGGACGAGACACCATTTTCCGAGGTTAGCGAAACTGATTCGCAATATCTGAAAAGACGCTCGCTTCAAAAACGTAACAGAAACTCTGCCCCTGGGTCAGGAGGCAATTCGCCTAACAAGAAGAAAAATAAATCAGCAAAATCTAAACAGACAGCTGAACAAAATAAATCTAAACAGCCTGCCGAGCAAAATAAATCACCACCCAGAACTAGAAGCAAATCAAACATCACAAAAACAGCTCCAACTGCACCAAATACCACAGCCAGCAATAATTTTGATCTTGGTAGTAACTCACCTAACAAGCCTCCGGCACCTCAAGGTTTTACTGACCCCGAGCCGCCCCTATTTTTGTCTCTAAAATTGAAAATTTTATATCATTCGTTCAAGAAATTGCCAATCTTATCGGACAAACCAGTTTCCGCTGTTTTTCTAGGGTTAATGACATTAAGATTAACACGAGCTCTAAAGAAAATTATAAAACTCTGATAAATTATTTTACAACTAAAAAATATGAATTTCACTGTTACCAACTGAGACAAGAAAAGGCATATCGGGTGGTATTGAGAGGCTTGCACTCAACCACTCCCATATCCGTTATCAAATCTGATCTAGAGGAAATAGGACATAACGTTAGGCATATAGCATGCGTCCTACATCCAACGCAAAAATATCCATTGCCACTGTTTTTCGTTGATTTGGAGCCTGCAAGCAATAACATTGACATATTTCAAGTTAAGAGGCTTGTGTATTCGACAGTAAAATTCGAAGAGCCTAGACAAAAACCTGTCATAGTTCAATGCTCCAAGTGTCAAGACTTGGGGCACACAAAGACCTATTGCCATCATCAAGCGAGGTGCGTTAGATGTGCCGGGCCACACGCATCTAACACTTGTCAGATCCCTCGAGACCAGCCTCCTAAATGTGCTCTCTGTGGCGAAGACCATCCTGCAAGCTATAAAGGATGCATAGTATATAAAAAATACTACAAGTTAAGAACTCATAACATAGCCTTAAAGTGCAGCCAACTAAATAAAGAAACTTACACCCAGCCACCAGAAATTGATATTACAAATTTTCCTGAGTTGCCAAAACAAACTACCCATTCAACACAACAAGAACCAACTACTTCAACTGAAATCGCCCATCCTCAACAGGAATCTACCAAAACTAGCACCCATACCACCATCAAGAAGCAGCAGCCTCGACGCCAGGCGCCTCAGGCCTCCCAAGCTAAACCTCATACTCCCAATCCTCTCATATTTCATCCTCCGCGTCAGCAAATTCCCCCTCATCATCTACCTCTACGAGTCAAATTACCGCCACAGCAATCGCACCCATCTCATCCTAATGCCCAGAAAAAAAACCCAGCACAAGTATCGTCGAATCCAGTCCCACCTCGTACACAACAACGAATCCCACTCTCAGTTAACACTCCTTACCCGCCACCTGAACCTATCCTAAATCCACTTCACAATCAACATCCATCTGATCTAACTTCCATTCTATCATCCTTCCTATTGGACCTCCAAAACACCATAAAACCTCTTATCACTCTACTAACCAGAATCCTGACCGAAATTCCGTTTAATTTCCCTCGATGAGCACAAAGCCCCTAACTATCCTTTTATGGAATGCTAACGGACTACACAACCACCGTGACGAACTTGACATATTCCTTCATGACAATCACATTGATATAGCTCTACTGACTGAAACGCATTTCACAAAACGGACACATTTTCACATACGAGACTACATCACTTATAGATCTGACCATCCAGACAACACTGCCCACGCCGGTTCTTGCATCCTTATACATAAATCTTTACCCCATTCCCTTATTCCTTCCACTCCAACTGACGCCATTCAATCAACTTCTTTAATCCTTTCAACTCGCCCTTTCCATTTCACAGTCTCAGCTGTATACTGTCCTCCTGGTAATTCCCTCTCCTTTAATCTCCTTGATACGTTGTTCCAATCCCTCGGATCGCGCTTTATTGCTGGAGGAGATTACAATGCTAAACACCAACGGTGGGGTTGTCGAACATCCAACTCCCGCGGTAACATCCTTTCCCGTCTCTCATCTTCTAATAGTTATTCAATCCTCTCGCCCATGAGTCCTACTTATTGGCCAACATCCCTCAAAAAACGTCCCGATATCCTGGATATATTTATCACCTCCCAGATTTCCTCCTCCCAAACTATAATCAAATCCCTGGATGACCTTTCTTCAGACCATAGTCCGGTTCTGCTTTCATTACATTCTGACTTTGCTCCTAAACCATCACCTCCCAAACTGATCACTGGACGAGTAAACTGGGACAAATTTCGTGATGATTTGGAAAACAAACTTGACCTCAAAATTCCACTAAAGACAAAAGAAGACATTAATGGTGCCATAGAAAAACTGACATCAACAATAACAGACAGTATAAATAATAATACCTTTATCAATAAGATTAACAAACCACAAAATACTAACTTGCCACAGCATATTCGCATCTTATTAAAGGAAAAACGCAGAGCAAGATCGAAGTGGCATCGAACTAGATACCCGACAGATAAAGCGCATTACACCCAACTGACTAACAAACTGAAATCAGAAATAAGAAAATACAAAATTCAAAATTTACTAAATTTTACTGAAAAACTTACACCTACCGATAAATCACTATGGACGACCACTAAAAGGCTCCTGAAATTTAAGGACTGCAACCATCCACTACTCACTGAAGCCCAAACCTGGTCCAAATCCGACGAAGAAAAATCCCAAATATTTGCACACCACCTCTTTAAAACCTTTAACCCACATCCCGATATTCTTAACCCAAATCACCTTGAATGTATTGAAGCAGAACTGGATATCCCACTCCAAATGACTCCTCCTCCTAAAGCCTTTCATCCTTCAGAAATATCCAACATCATTCACAGGTTACCTTCCCGCAAAGCTCCTGGACACGACCTAATTACATCCCAGATCCTAAAACTACTTCCTCGGAAAGCCATTCTATTCCTTACATATATATATAATGCTGTACTCCGATCAACATATTTTCCCGACCCTTGGAAACTATCCATTATCAAAATGATACATAAACCCAAAAAGCCACCAGAATACCCATCCTCTTACCGTCCTATCTCTCTTTTACCCATCATGGGAAAAGTCCTAGAAAAACTCATCCTAAAACGCCTGTACCCAATCCTAGATTCTAATCACATAATCCCAGATCACCAGTTTGGATTCCGCAGATCCCATTCCACTATCCAGCAATGCCATCGTGTGGTGGATGTTGTCTCCTCTGCATTAGAGCGCGGAATGTACTGCACGGGAGTCTTTCTCGATGTAGAACAGGCTTTTGATCGAGTCTGGCACCCGGGATTACTGTACAAACTCCGTAAATTCCTACATCCTACATACTTCCTCATTATCCGTTCCTATCTAACTGATAGATACTCAAAAGTCAATCACAATAATGCTTATTCATCCCTCTTTTCCCAGTCCGCTGGTGTTCCTCAAGGTAGTATCCTTGGTCCTATCCTTTACACAGTTTATACAGCTGACATCCCAACCCATCCTAACACTGTTATTACCACATATGCCGATGATACATGTGTCCTATCCGTTAATAATGACCCAACCATTGCATCCCAAACTCTTCAATCGCACATCACAAGCCTTGAAGAATGGTGTAAAAACTGGAGGATTAAAATAAATTCTAATAAATCCCATCAAATCACCTTTACCCTTCGACGTAAACCTATGACCTCATGTCCCACAGTATCCTTTAATAATACCCCACTTATCCCTGTTGAACAAATCCGATACCTTGGACTTCACTTGGACAAACGTCTAACTTGGAATCCTCATACCAGACTGAAACGACAAGAAACCGCTCGACGTTTCCGACTACTCCAACACTTACTAGACAAACGCTCTAAGCTTCCAGTAAATTACAAAAGACTTATATACATGACTACAATAAGACCTATTTGGACTTACGGAGTTGAGCTTTGGGGCTCCACTAAGCCATCAAATTCCTCTCGTATCCAATCCTTACAATCCAAAATCCTTCGGAAAATCCTCAATGCTCCTTACTTTGTCACCAATAAAATAATCCATAATGACCTTAATGTTCCTTATGTTTCCGATTTGGCCCAATCCAGATACCAATCTTTCCATAATAAACTTCAGAACCATCCGAATCCTCTCGTCTCTAACCTTGCTTCCTCTTCTATTCCTGATAACCCTCCGAGGCGTCTGAAAAGAAGATGGCCTCGAGATCTCTTATTGTAAATACATTTTGTTTTTAGAGTGCTACCAGTGGGTAGTTTCTCAACAAGTCATTTCATGTTTTTATTTTCTGTTATCAAATTTACTTAATGTATTTAATTTTTTAATACAGTTGTAAATATCATGTATAAATAAATAAATAAATAAAATATTTAATGTTGTATCATGATCGATTTATTCTGTTACTCCAAGTTTTATTTTATTTTGTTATAATCTTGTTCTTCTTTTACTGGATATATGGTATGCTTGTATTTCATTAATCCTAAATACTCAATGCCCTTAATTGAGGCAAAATGTATTTTTTCTAAATAATAAAAAAAAAAAAGACTATGTTTTATTTTTCATTTTCTGGCTTTTTATCTCCCTTTTTATCTCTTTTTAGCTTATCAACACCACCCTCAGTTTAAATTTCTTCTTTTCTTAATAAATGGTATTAGTTATTGTTATTTTAAGCGTCACAGTTTCTTTAAAATTGAAATATTGGATCCACCTTTACGAATTTAAAGATGGAACAATTTTAAAACTCGATGAAAGATTCGTTGTTCCTGTATTGCTCATAAGAGTTATTGATGAAAACAGCAAGTTAATAATTTCATGTGGATACAAATTCCCTCGTTTAATTATATTTTACTATCAGGAAATGAAAAAAATCCATATTGTAAGAAGTCAGTTACTGATTACTGTTGATACAGAAAAAATATTTCCTTATTATAAAAGTGTTTCAAACTATAAGTTATCTAACAAATTTAGAAATGTTTTTATTAATTTTTATACAAAGCAGGTTACTTACTAATACCTAATCTATCGTTTTTTTTAATTTTGTCCAAGATATTATTTAATTTTTTAGTTTAGATCCTGTCCGCCAATCCTTTTTAATTCAATTCCATTTCCCTACTCAGACACAGTTCGTTACCTTGGCTTCCTTCTAGACAAAAGACTAACTTGGAACCCACATACCAGACTTAAAAGACAAGAACTTAACCGACGATATGGCCAGCTGTATAGATTACTAAGTAGGACATCTCATTTTTCGATTGAAAATGAGCTTTTAATCTATAAGCCCATACTGAAACCGATCTTGACCTGCGGACTTAAACTGTGGGGAACTGCTAAACATTCAAATATCAAACGCATCCAATCCTTCCAGTCCAAAGTACTTAGAACAATAGTTAATGCCCACATTCTATCACAAACAAGACCTTACACCACCTTAACATCCCTTAACATAATTGAATAAAGGATAAAAAAAGGAAATATGTTTATTTAGATCATAAATAAATCTCCGGAAGTAATAATCATAAGACGTACCTATAATGTATCGTTGGAAAGCTTATTATTTTAGGGAAAAAAAACAATATATAATGTGGAAAATAATTGAAAGTGACATCAAAATTATGAATAATAGTTTCTGAAAACTAATATCATTTAACAGAAATCACATTTTTCTAAGGAAATTAAATAAAATTTTCTAACTAAATTTAAACTTTTAAAATTATTTTTAAGTTCGAAAACAATATATAAAATCCACCGAATCAAGCCAATGACATTGGTTAAAAAACTATTTCATTGTATGAAAGAAGAAGTGAAATAAAAACATATTTCATGGATGGGGAAAACATCTGTTTATATCATTAAATGTATAAATGTAATACTGTTGTTTAATGTTTCTAGATCCGATATTATATTTGAATAATTAGGTATATATTGTTGATTTATTTCGAAAAATCATCATGTAACATTTTATTTAACAGTTTATTTAATTAGTGAATGATTTGAAGAATTTTCCCTTTGTGAAATCCCATCATTATCCACTTACAATTAGCGTGATAACTTTTGAAATATCTAGTGTAATGTGTGTGATGCAACTTATTTATTTTTTTTTTTTTCTTCCTCGCCTTTAAGGCTATACGGGGTTTTCTGAAGCCAGCGAGTGTGGGCGGGATTTTAAAGACTCCTCCGGCACCGGGAATCGAACTCGTGAATATATCAGTTTGCCGGACAAAGGCGGTGTTGTGCACACGCGTAAGCCCGTTCGGCCACCCCGCCATACAAGTAGCTTGTTTATTCGATGCTGTATCTGCGGTGTGTTCTGATAGTGGTGAAAAAGATTTACAGTTTATATCTGAATCGTCTGTTCGAATGAGGTATTCCCGCTTAAGGCGACTTGTCGAAACATATAGTTATGGGTTTTCCTTTTATTTCAACGGTAAATTATTTTGATTCCTATTTAATTACTTTTTGAAAGAACCTTCATAAAAGGCTTTTCTAGTGCTGATTTACTGTTTTTTTTTCCAAACCACCAGTTTAAATAATCTGTTACGAAATATATTACGTAGGAGCTTTAGCTATTTTTCTGAAACGATGATTCATTTTAAAGCTAATTCGAGTTTTCATGCAGTCTTAAATTACAAATATTCTAAAAGATTTTACTATATCAACACGTAAAAAACGTAAGAGCTATTGTTTAGATTCTAGTAAACAAATAGTGATGTGCTGTTTTATCTAAGTTTGGAGCAGTTTGTAAGTAATTCACTTTTGATTTTGAATCAGACCTACTGGGAGATTACAGAAACTCTTCTTGTAAGCTTAATCCTTATTCCAGACCAATTAGCCTACTTCTGATTCTCTCAAAAATCTTTGAAAAGATCCTCCTGAAACGCATCCTACCCTTTATAGAATCCCAAAATCTTCCTTCCCATCAGTTCGGATTTTGTTCACAACACTCTACAGTCCGACAAGGACTCCGAGTGGTTGATCATATTTCCGCATCATTGGAAAGCAAGCAATATTGCTCGGGTGCATTTCTGGACATAGCTCAAGCTTTCGACCGAGTATGGCATGCCGGGCTTCTTTCCAAGCTGAAAACCCATCTTCCTCAGATCTTATACCTTGTTCTCTGTTCCTACCTCTCAGATCGTACCTTCCGAGTTCGTTGCGGTACTGAATTTTCGCATTGCTATCCAATTGAGGCAGATGTTCCTCAAGGTAGCGTATTATGTCCCTTCCTTTACATCCTCTTTACCGCCGATATCCCTGTCCATCCCGATACCTTCCTGGCAACTTTTGCTGATGACACCGCCATTCTATCATCCGACTCAGATCCTGATATAGCATCCTCAAACCTCCACAGACACCTCTCCCTGATTGAGCACTGGTGTAATAAATGGCGTATTAAAGTAAACGAATCCAAATGCCAACACATCACCTTCACGCTCCGACGCAGTTTCTGTCCACCAGTACACTTTAATTCCATCCAGCTTCCTTTCTCAGTCACAGTCCGGTACCTTGGCTTTCTCTTAGACAGACGACTAACGTGGAACCCTCATACTAGACTTAAAAGACAGGAACTAAACCGACGATATGGCCAACTATACCGGCTATTAAACAGGAAATCTAAACTTTCCATTGAAAACAAGTTACTGATCTACAAGACAATATTGAAACCTATCTGGAGTCCGTAACTTGAACTGTGGGGAACAGCAAAATTTTCTAACATCAAACGCATCCAATCCTTCCAATCCAAAGTCCTTCGAACAATAGTCGACGCTCCTTTCTATGTAACCAACAAAACCCTACAGGACCTAATCGTGACCTTACCTTAATATCCCATTTGTCCTAGACCTTATCCCATCAAAATTCTCCAAATTCCACCAGAACCTTACCCATCATCCAAATCCCTTTGCAAAATCTCTATCCAGCACCACCCATCCATATAATCCTCCAAGGAGGTTAAAACGGCAGTGGCCCCGCGACCTTTTATAGTTTGTAAATATTGGAGTTCTGGCAATGATTCTCCACTCACGTCATGAGTGTATGTGGACTAAGCACTCTTGCTCAATCTCCACTGGGTTTAGCCCCAGTGACGCGGTTGAGAGAGAAGTGCTGGGATCTCCTGGAGCCATGCTTTTCCCTCCACACTTGGAGGGACAAGTCTGGTTTGGAGTTCTCTCACCAGATTGTAAATATTGTATATAGGTATGTATGTGTTCTTTTTATTCATTTATTTTTAGGTTATTTTATTCTTATTTATTGTATATATATTATTTTTCTGTATAATTTGTTTTATTTACTGTACATAGAGTGTGAATGTGATCTGTGAACACTATTATAAATGCCCTAGAGACAGATTGTAATATTTTTCAATAGAGAAGATTAAAAAAAAAAATCCTTATTCATAAACAATTTCATCAATGGTTCTATGGGCATCTTCTCCAAAGATACTTCTAAAACCCATGAGTATAGTTGATGACACTTTATCACTCATAGTTTTTGTGTGAGTTTTAAAAGCACTTTTTAGTGTGCGGTGAAAACGCTGTTTTACCATTTGATTGAGGGTGGTTTGTCCCATGTTCACTCCACATAGTTTATTTAAAGTAATAAATTGTAAATAGAGTGTGAATGTGTTCTCTTAACACTATTATAAATGTCCTCAATTGTGACAGACTGTAAGATTTCTGAATAAATAAATTAAAAAAAAAAACAATAAACAATTCTTATTTAAATACGAGGCTATCTTGAAGCAACTATTTCCGAGCAAATTTTTCTTTTTTTATGGCCTTAAGATTTTGTAGAATATCCTAAAGAGAAAAAAATTAAATAAATATTGATAATAAAAATGTACATATTTGAGAAATGATATTAAGACTACTATTTCTCTTTATATGATTAAGTAAAGGGTTTGTTGTGAGGACTCATTTAGCAGTGTTGTAGTGGTTTGGCGGGCTTAAGCTGAGGTCTTTGAGGTTGAACCGTTCTCTGACCTTTCTCCTTCCATTGAATTTTCCAGTGCAGTTCTCAATACATACATACTTACGTGAATTATTTATTTTTCGTGAAATATATATTTTTAAATAATCTTTTTAAATATAATTTATATTTTAAATTAGGCATCAATACTCATAATTTTTTGAACCTCTAGAGTGTTTTTGTAAAAATACATTTAATGTTTTTATCCATCAATAATACAAAAAAGAAAGCAATAATGACATGGGTAAGCTTTTTTTCTTGGATGATGTGTTAAAAATGGAAGACAGATATTTAATACCTACTGTGTAAAACATTTGCTGATGTTTTTTGCAAGCGGGAAGTTTACGGGTAAGCTATAAATGTAAAACAGTAAATATTCGATATGGAATCAACTTTGAAATCACTGTGGGTCGAAACACTCGATTCTCCGGGTTTTAACTCAATTTTAATTGAGTTCATACTCTAATTAATTTGTCGTACTGCATCGAATAGTAAAGTACATTTGATGGTATGACTAACATAAAAATTTTATTTATTTAAAACTAAAATAAAGATAAAAAGATGGACTTGAAAATGAATATGTTTTATTAAGAATTTGAATATGTTAAATTATTCATGTGTCCATAAAATGTATAATATTCGCTTTACAAGTCAGCTGTATTTCCATATTTTGTTAGTATAAAAATGTATAATTATTATTTAATTGTACTTGATTAGTAAAAATCAATCATGTATTATAGATATTGTTATAGATAAATATAAATTCTTTTTTCTGGGAAGTTGTATGATATTCTTAGTTATTTGGCAATGATTAATTCCAATTAGCAACAATTGAATATATTTTTTGTATTATCAAAATTGCATGTTTACAAATTTACGTTTCGGGATATTTATTCCCATCTTGAGAACCACAATCCCAATGATCTTGTGAATGCAAGGCTTAAAAATAATGTGCTCCATCGTCGGTTTCTAATTCATGTTACAATAATCTACGTATATAACATCTAGAGCAACATCTTGCTTTTATATACCTAGATTATAATAACAAGAATTAGAAACTGACAATGCAATTTTGATAATACAACAAATATATTCAATTGTCGCTAATTGGAAGTAATCATTGCAAGTATTAATAATTTATATAAGATTATGTTTTATAAATAATAATAATAAAAGGCTTAGCGAACCCGAAGGTTCGATGCCGACACCACCAATCGCTTATTACACACCTCCCTCCACCGTTCGCCGTCTAAACTCAGTCCCTTCAGATCAACTTTAATGAAATCTTCCCACCTTCGCTTCGGTCTAGCCCTCTTACACTTACCATTCAGCACAGCAAATATTAATCTTTTAGGAATTCTCTCGTTACTAAGCCCAACAACTTTACAAGCCCATTTGATTCGCCGCGACGAAATTACCTCAATTATATTACCCGGATACAGTTCACGCAACTCATCCTTCTTCGGTCCGAATATTCTACGCAATACTTTATTTTCAAAAACCTTAAGACGCTGCTCATCCCTTAGTATAAGCGGCCAAGTTTCACATCCATAAAGAACTGTAGGCAAGATAATTGTTTTATAGATTATAATTTTTAAGTTCCGGGACAAGAGGCGCGAACTGAGTAGTTTTGTCACAGAAAAATAACAAGCATTTCCCGACTTCAGTCTAACATTAATCTCTTCTTCAATTTCGTTTTTTCTAATTATCGTAGAACCTAGATACCTAAATTTATCTACCTGTTCAAACATATTACCATTTATATCGATATCACCAGTAGTATCGCCATTTTTGCAGCTAACCATATATTTTGTTTTATCCACGTTTATTTCGAGTCCTAGTTTTTTACCGGCTTTCATTAACGTTGTCGTATTTAGTTTTATAGTTTCAACGTCTTCGCTTAACAGTACCAGATCATCGGCATAGCCCAGCACGGATGTTGTCCCAACCAGATCCAACCCTTTCTCGGTACGCATTACCTCTCTAATGGCATGTTGTAATGCCAAATTGAACAGTACAGGCGATAGGGAATCCCCCTGTTTTAAACCCGAGCGAACCTCAAATTCTTCCGACTGATTATTACTGATTCTAACTTTATTGAGTGTCTCCGTCAAGCACATCCTGACTAGATTTACTAGTTTTTTTGGAATCCCCTGCTCGATTAGAATATTATACAGTTTCTGGCGGTCAATAGAATCGTAAGCCTTTTTAAAATCCATATACAGCTGGTGAACAATACCGCTGTACTCCAATTTTTTCTCTAATATTTGCAGTAAAGAAAATATTTGATCAATAGTCGAACGGTTCCGTCTAAATCCGCATTGGTAGTCTCCGAAAATTTCCTCGGCGTATTCCGTGATTCGACTGGTTAAGATTAAAGTAAATAGTTTATAACATACCGGAAGGAGTGAAATTCCTCGATAGTTATTACAATCCGCCCTCGGGCCCTTTTTGTGAATCGGAATAAGAATAGATTATTTCCATTCCTCAGGTAATTTCTCATTCACCCAGATCTTTTTAACCAACCGATGTATTTTAGAAACTCCAGCTTCCCCGCATGCCTTAATTAGTTCAGTAGGAATATTATCGGTTGCCGCTGCTTTATAAGATTTTAATTTTCCGATAGCTACTTCAACTTCCTCTTTACTTGGTCCTTCTACTAACGGTTCGGCACTCTGGTACTCAGAAGGAGGACACAGATCATAATTTCCCGTATTTAAAATATTGTCAAAGTGGTCCTTAAACTTATTCAATATGTCAACCGGATCGGTCAGAATATTGTTATTATCATCCCTAATTCCAGACGTTACGGGCCCTACATATTTTCGTGATCTGTTTATACCTTTGTACATGTCTCTTACGTTATTTTTGATTCTATTAGTTTCTATTTCAATTATTTTATTTTTAAGATACTCCGTTTTTTTATTTTTGAGCAATTTTGTCGTTTCGTTCTTTGAGGTTCGGAAGTATTCCAGATTGTCTTCGCTAGGTTTATTTAGAGCTTTTAATTTAGCGGCTTTTATTTTTTCGCACATGTTTAAGCAATCTTCATCAAACCACGGTTTGTTATTCTTATTTTCCTTTTTTCCTAGACACGAGTTACCGACCGCTTTAATATTATACCTGATCTCTATCCATAACTTGTCAATCCTCGTGGTCCTCGTCAGGAAGCTCTAAAGCTTCGAACCTATTCTTAACATCTAGCTCGAATTTGGTTCTAATTGATGGATTTTTTAATTTTTCCAAATTAAAGTTTTCAAAATCGAAACGGTTTTCTTTTCTCTTTTTTACACTAAGTTTTTGTCGAAGTTTCGCGATTACTAATTCATGATCCGACCCACATTCTGCTCCGCGATAAGACCGTACATTAATTATACTGCTTTGTCAGCTATGTTGTATCAAGACATGATCGATTTAATTTCGTGTTTGCGAATCTGGTGATGCCCAAGTATATTTATGAATATCCTTATGTTTAAACGTCGTACTTTTAATTATCAGGTTTTTCGAGATGGCAAAGTTTATCAGACGGATCCATTATCATTACTATATTCGTGCAAACTTTCTTTATCAATCGTCGGAATATAAACTTCTTCCCTTCCTACTTTTGCGTTCGCGTCACCTACAATTATTTTTATGTAGTTTCGCGGTAGTTTATCATAAACCCATTCGAGTTTATCGTAAAATTCACTTTTGACTTCATCGTCACTGTCTTCGGTCGGACAATGCATGTTTATTAATGCGATTTTAAACCAACGTCCCTGAAATATAGCTACCGAAATTCTATCACTAAAGAATTGTACTTCCCTCAAAGCGGATAGTAATCTACTCCTAACTATAAATCCGGTACCTAAACGGATTCCCGCTTCCTCCGTACCAAATAGTGCACTTTCCTTCCTCATTGAGCCCTCTGCTGGCCAGCGAACCTCTTGCAGAGCCACGACATCCAAATTGTACCCGTTTACCTCATTCGCGACCGATTTTAGCCCCCCTGCTGTGTTTAAACTCCTTACGTTCACGTTGGTACGTTGCGCCATGAATCCCCTAAAGCAGTCACCACCCGGACACCCGAACGGGGGACTAGTTTACCTCCGGATAATGAGCGTTTTACCTTAGGGAGATCCATGACTATTTGTCGTGTTTGGTGAACTAAAGATATGTGAGTAGGGCGTTCAATCCTACGTCACACTCTCCAGCAAATCTGGTGGGCCCCTACCTCCAGCAAGTCTGGAGGTCCCCTCCCTCCAGCAAGTCTGGGGGCCCCTCTCATTGTTGGTCAGCGAGTCCATTGGACTTAGCCGGGAGGAACTTCCAAGGAATTTCCACCGACCATCCCCACATCCGCCACTCGTGGAACGCTCCCCATACGCGGTAATGAGCCCGCGCGAGGTATGTTTTATAAAACTCTTATTTAATCTCACAGTACTTACAATTTTAAAACTTTTTTACAATATTAAAAAAAATTATAATTTTTTAGATTTCGGCTTCCATGTTCAAATATTTTTCTTAAAAAAACAAAAAACATTAGTCAACATTATTACTAATTTTTTTTTCAAAACATATCCGTATGTAGAGTACTACTCTGCTTTGTTTTTGTTTTTCTAATTTTATCAAATACTGTAATTTAACACTGCCTTTTAATGTAATAATCTAAAACAAACTTCCTTTTATAAAAAACTAGGACACTATTTCATTTTACATTCTTTTTTATGCAAAATTTATTTCGTTACTGAAAAAAAAATGACAAAAATAAAATTAAAATGAGGAATAAAAAACTTTTTACCTTATCGACCTCATATTAACTGTACTATGCTACATTCTGAAAAATCTCACATAGTATATGAATAACCTCAAGAAGGTTGTTTACCGTAAATTAATAATTTTTAAAGTTTGCCTGGTTGGACAAAACTTTTGGAAATCACATTCGGATAATACTTTACTACATTTTTAAAAACCCTTTTATCGAAAGGGTACAATTTAGTAATTGTTGAATTTATGAAAATGTATCAGTATAAAAAATTAAGATCCGAAAATAAACTATTCAAAATTAATTGATTTCGAAACGAGGTATTGTTTCATGGCCAATGTGCAGGATGGTGATCGGGCCAGGATGACGCTCAATCATCAGGTTTTTCCCCTTCATTAATTATTTAATAAAGAGTAACCACTTTATAGAGGTTGGGCGTGTCCTAGGAAAGTTTCCCAACCCCAAATTTATACGACATTTATTCAATCCACGTCTGATGTAAAATAATAAACAATTACCTGTCTCTAGCAAGATTAGAACCACTTCTAAGACCTAGAGTTTAGGAATTCAATGCCTTACCCGCTGAGCTTCACCAATCTCCAAAACAATATTGGAAATGTATGTACATTTTATATGCAACTTCCATGGAAATGAGACTGGCTTTTCGGATTTGTTTTAAAACCTTCTGAATACCATATTTTAAGCATAACATAAATATAATTATAATTTACTGTCGAAATACTTAAAGAACATTTAATTTTGCGCCATTTAAATTGAAACGCCTAACTTTTGAACATATTTATTAAACTTTTACATTATAACCTTTTATAATTTCTTTGAACCCTATTTGTTGTTGCTTACAAGAAACACACCTTAACGATAAGCAAATAGTAAAATTGCAAAATTACAAAATATTCAGAAAAGATAGACTGTCTGAAAGAACGTGGGGAGGAGTAGCCATGTTTATCTTAGAGAACATCTATTGCGAAGAACTACCACTACAAACTCAATTTGAAGCACAAGCTGTCAAGATATACTTAAACGAACCTTTGACAATCTGCAATATATACTTACCATCTTCACAGGAATTCACCGATACAGACATAGAGGGAATTGTAAACCAGCTTCCAAGACCTTTTCTAATGCTAGGAGACTTCAATGCCCACAGCACCTTATGGGGTTCGAAGCTTCCAGATTATAATCACAGAGGTAGAAATATCACAAAATTCCTTGAAAACAACACTTCAACAGTACTTCTAAACTCAGGGGATAACACTCATTTCAGCTCAAAAAATAATAATTCTCCGCAATAGATTTAAGTTTCTCTGATGCAAGTTACTCACCTAAAGTAAAAAAATGGAGTACTAAAAGCCATTTGTACGGAAGCGATCACTTCCCAATTATAATTGAAACATGGGGAAACAGCATTATTATGTCATCGAACACCAGATGGAAATATGAAAAAGCAAATTGGGAAGGTTATAAAAAATCGATTATCCAAGGCTTACGAACCATACCATATGGACAGAATTTAGAAGAGAAAATATTTTATTTTAACGAGTTAATTATTAACACAGCAAAAGAAACTATTCCTACAGTCAAAAATAATATGAAACCTCATGATGTACCGTGGTGGAATCACAATTGCAATGAAGCTATAAGAGCAAAGAAACGAGCCCTAAATCGATACAGAAGAAGTAGAACTGTTGAAAATGCAATCGAGTTCAAGAGACTGCGATCTATTGCAAACAGAATAATCAAAGAAAGCAAGAGAGCATCCTGGAAACAATATGTTTCTTCCATAAACTACCTTACCCCGACGAATGAGATATGGAACAAGATCAAGGCCATCAGAGGAATTAGGAAGCAAAACTTAATTTCAGGACTTAATATTGACGAACAGATCATAACGGATCCACAGGACATTGCTGAAGCCTTTGGAAAATATTTCAGAGAAATATCTTCCTCAAGCTGTAGCGATGACGCGATAAATGATCATGAAATGCATCAAAATTACATTTCAGGGCAGAGCCACTCTGATGAATACAATAGACCATTTCGACTAGATGAACTAAATTCTTCGCTTAATAAGTGCAAAGGAAAATCAGCTCCTGGTCTCGATGAAATTCCAGGAGAGTTCATAAAGCAGCTACCAGAAGCAGGAAAAATATATCTTTTAAATATATATATAACGAAATTTGGACAAGCAGAACATTTCCAACTAAGTGGAGGAAATCTGTCATAGTACCGATACCAAAAAAAGAAAAGAGCACCGTTCCCAAGGACTATCGACCCATTTCCCTTATCTCATGCGTTTCCAAAATTCAAGAAAGGATGGTCAATATAAGATTGACTAGTATGCTGGAATGTAAGAATGTCCTTTATCCATACCAATTTGGCTTTAGGCCAAATCGTTCAACTATTGATTCTCTTTTATCATTAAGCTTAGAAGCGCAGGAAGCTTTTTCACACGGAGAACACTTAATATCAATATTTCTGGACCTTGAAAAAGCTTATGACACAATGGAAAGAGGACGTGTGTTGAAGATTTTGGAGGAACTAGGAATAGGAGGAAATATGTGGTATTACATTAAAAATTTTCTAACCAATAGGGAATTTTCAGTAAGGGTAGGAAATACTTTCTCGTCAAACCATCGCTTACAAAGGGGTACCCCACAAGGATCTCCTCTTAGTTCGACCCTATTCCTTCTTGCGATTAATAGTATAGGGTCCATTATCAAGACCCCGACCAAATGTTTCCTATTTGCCGATGATATTGTTATCACAGCCAAAAGCAAATCTATTCCCTATATACAGTGGAGGCTGCAAGAAGTGATGGATAGAGTAAAAGATTGGACAAGGGAAACTGGATTTAAGATATCATCTTCGAAGTCTAAATGTTTACACATTTGTAGAAGTCGAAAGTGTCAGCAGAATAATCCACAAATATTTATAGAAGGTTCCTCAATTGAATATACAGAAAGTCACAAGTATCTAGGAATGATAGTTGATAAGAGACTGAATTGGATACAACATATTACATATTTGAGGGAAGAATGCACAAAAAGACTCGGAATTCTTAAATGTCTCTCACACTCTAGCTGGGGTGCCGATAGATGCACTCTAATAAAAATATACCAGTCTATAATACGCAGCAAAATAGACTATGGAGGGCAGATATATAGTACAACCAACAAAACAATATTGAGGATGTTAGATTCTATACACAATTCAGCCCTAAGAATATGCACTGGAGCGTTTCGAACTTCTCCAATCGACAGCATCTACGTTGAATCTGGAGAAACATCCTTAAACTTGAGAAGAGAATACTTATCTCTGAAATACATTGCCAAATTGAAAGCATCTTCCTACCACCCATTAACTCCATATTTATTTTCAGAAGAATCAGAAAGAAACGGACTTAGAAATATAGAAAATAACATTTTTAAACAAGCAATTTACAATGCAACAACTAAAATAAACATGGATACGACCATTATAAGACCCATCCCAGAATTAAAAATGCCGCGTTGGAAAAAAGATAGACCATTTATTAATAAATCTATGACTAAAATTGCAAAGGCATATCCGCTTGAAATACAAAAATCTTTTTTAAAGCTAACGGAACAATATAAAAATTTCGAATTTATATATACGGATGCATCCAAAGAAGGAGGTAGCGTAGGATGTGCTTTAGCGAGTAAAGAGAAACAATTACTGTTTAAATTACCTGGAGAATGTTCAGTATTCACAGGAGAGGCCACTGCCATCATGAATGCTTTATATCTTATAAGCGAAACTGAAAAGAACTACTGGGTAATTGTGACGGACTCATACAGCGTTTTAACTGCCATTGACAATCCATATCCTAAAAACTCCATAATTAGGGAAATACTCAATATCTGGTGGGATCTAAAAAATAAAGGAATAACAGTTGTATTGGTATGGGTACCAGCTCATTGCGGAATTTTAGGAAATGAAAATGCTGACAATGCAGCCCATTTAGCAAGAAGTGGAGGAGAAGAAGAGGAAGTGACTAGAGTGAAATATATCACTTTAGAAGACTGGGTACACGAAATAAAAAAAAAACAACTGGCAGAGTGGGAAAAAGAGTGGAGGATCAAAGAGTGTAAGCTGAAAGAAGTGAAACCCAATTGCGATAAATGGCTCACTAGCAACAGAAAGTCTAGGCGTGAAGAAATTATACTATGCCGCCTAAGGATTGGGCACTGCCAGTTCACTCATGGCTATCTTTTAAGAGGTCTAGAAGCTCCTACTTGCGAGAAATGTAACAATACACTGCAAACTGTGAAACACCTTCTAGTAGAATGTTCCCAATTCGAAAGGCTCAGAGAAAAAATAGGACTAGGAAAAACACTAAAAGAAATACTAAAAGACAATGAAGAAAGAGTCTCGATAGTGTTAATTTTTTTAAAAATTGTAAACTACTATAACAGAGTATAAATCATAGAAAACGCCAATGACCCTTTAGGGTAGAGGCGAGAAAAAGGAAAAAAAAAAAAAAAAAAAATTTCTTTAAAATAAGAATATAACATACTTCAAAGCTCAAAGAATACCTTTGTATACATTTTAAAGTAATTATAGAAATTTAGAAAACTGGACAACAATATTTCGAGTTTCACCTGACTCGTCCCACGGAGAGAGAACCGGCCAGAGAACTATCATCAACTCTTTCTTCATAGTTTATTTTTTTCTCCCCAACACTGGTCAAAATAATGAAAACCTATCAATTTGCAGAATAAGCATTGACTAATATGAAGCTGATTTACTTGAGTGAGAGAAGTTGTCCAACGACTTCTCTTCTAGGCTTTGGTTTAGTTTAGAGAATTTAGTTTAGAAGATCACTTATTGTGTTCCTTTTAAGGATACTCTTTCTCTCTACGATATTAGTATATCGTGCAACAATAATAACATGTTAATGTTTTGAATATTAAGATACATTTGAAACATTATCATATAGGTGTTAAAAGATTAAAATAAATGGAATGTTGACGCGAATTTACGAATACTGCGCGTAGAAAACGATGAGGAATATGGAAGACCAAATTTTATTATAAATTTTCGTTAATAATTTGCTGATAGAAAAGATAAAAGATTGATAAAAGCTTCTATTAAGTGCCGGCAATAAACTATTCCATGGCCATCAATTTTATACTGCTAAACAAGTAATTTAGCCTGACCTGTTTTAGTACAGACGTAATTGCTGTAACTATATATTTCTATATAAAATAAAAAAAAACGTTCATCTCCTTTCTCACTCACACAGATACTAAAATGTAAATTTTGTTTTCAAATTTTAATGCTACTCCTTATCAAACCAGGCTATTATCAATTTATCGATAGCCAGACCTAGAAATAAAGGATGGTAACCATTTTATCCTTTGAGTGTATTTTTAAAAAAATGCAAGATAAGATCTGTTATGGTGCACCAAATCGAGACCGTTTTAAACTTTTTTTTTTAAAATAAGCATGATCAGTGATTTTAAGAAATTTTTAATTTCAATTGGTGTCCTTCTGAAGCTGAGATCGCATAATATGGCGTTGAAACGTCGTAGTCTTGATCAAAAAAGTGGCACTGAGTCACCCGCAATCGAAGACAGGACAAATTTCCCAGCATCCCATCATCTACCATTAAGGGTCAAACTCCCGTCAGAGCATCCACAACCAGGTCCATCCGTTCCTAATCCCAAGATAAACCCTCCATCACAAGTCTAACAGAATTTAGATCCAACACCTCGCACCCCACGTAGGGCGTGATGTGCCTCCCAACAATCCTTGTCGCACAAATTGCCCATCAAATCCTCCTGACCCAACTCCACTTCACTGCCACCAAAACCATCCGACATCAATTCTGCCCTTTCAACATTCCTAACAGATCTTCAAGAGACTATCAAACCGCTCATTATCCTCCTCCCTAGACTCCAGTTTAACTTCCCTCGATAGATACAAAGCCCCTAGCTTTCCGTTTATGAAATGCTAATGGATTACTTAACTACCGAGACGAACTAGACTTAGTAATCCATGACAATCACATTGATATCCCTCTTCTGACGGAAACTCACTTCACTCTACATACGGACTTATTTCTACATACATGACTGCATCACTTATAGATCTGACCACCCAGACAACACTTCCCACGAAGGTTCCTGAATCATTATCCATAACTTTTTATCCCACTCCCTTATTCCTTCCACTCCCACTGATGCCATTCAGTCAACTTCTGTAATCCTTTCAACTCGCACTTTCCATTTTATATTCTCACCAGTATACTGTCCTCCTGGTAATTCCATCTCCTATAAACTCCTTGAATCCTTATTCCAATCCCTCGGATCGCCCTTTATTGTTTTACTACAACGCTAAAGACAGTCGGACATCCAACTCCCGCCTTATCATCCTTTCACGTGTCTCATCTTCCAACAGTTATTAAATCCTCTCGCCCATGAGCCCTACTTCTTGGCCAACATCCCTCAAAAAACGTCCCAATGTCCTGGATATATTTATAATCTATCAGATTTCCTTCTCACAAAACATTATCAAATCACTCGATGACCTTTCTTCAGACCATTAATGCTTTTACTACATTCAAACTATGTTCCTAAACCATAATTTCCTAAATTGATTACATGATGAGTAAACTGGGACGAATTTTGTGATGATTTGGAAAACATAGGCTTGGAAATTCCGCTAAAGACAAAAGAAGACATTGGTGTCACAGAAAACTTACAACATCAATTACAGACAGTATAAATAGTAACACCTTTATCAGTAAGAATAACAATTTACAAAAGATTAACATGCCACAGCATATTCGTATCTTATTAAAGGAAACCTAGAGTAAGATCGAACTGTCATAGAACTAGATATCCAACAGATAAAACTCATTACACCTAGCTGACTAAAAAACTAAATTAATTACAAAATTTACTAAATTTTATTTATAAACTTACACCTACCGACAAATCATCATCCGAACTACTACATGGACGACTAGAAGGCTCCTGAAATTTGAATACTGTAATCATCAACTTCTTTCTGACGTCAAACCTCAAACTTGCTATAAATCAGAAGAAGAAAAATCCCAAATTTTTTATCACCACCTCTTTAGAACCTTTAATCCACATCCTGATATCCTTAATCCATATCACCTTGAATGTATTGAAGCAGAACTAGATATTTCACTCCAAATAACACCTCCTCCTAAAGCATTTCATCCTTCAAAAACATCCAATATTATTCACAGATTACCCTCCCGCAAAGCCCCTGGCCGCGACCTAATCACATCTCATATCATTAAACTACTTCCTCGAAAAGCCATTCTATTCCTTACTTATATATGTAACACCGTACTCCGTTTCACATATTTTCCTGACCCTTGGAAACTATGTGCAGTCAAAATGATACATAAACCTAAAAAGCCACCAGAATACTCATCCTCTTACCGTCCCATCTCTCTATTATCCATAATGGGCAAAATCCTAACATAGCTCATCTTAAAATGCCCGTATCCCATCCTAGATTCTAACCACACAATCACCAATTTGGATTCCACATATCCCATTCCACTATACAGCAATGCCATCGTGTGGTAGATCATGACAAAACCCTACCCCATGACCTTAATATCCCATTTGTCCTAGACCTTATCCCATCAAAATTCTCCAAATTCCACCAGAACCTTACCCATCATCCAAATCCCTTTGCACAATCTCTATCCAGCACCACCCATCCATATAATCCTCCAAGGATGTTAAAACGGCAGTGGCCCCGCGACCTTTTATAGTTTGTAAATATTGGAGTTCTGGCAATGGCCAGATTCTCCACTCACGACATGAGTGTATGTGGCTTAAGCACTCTTGCTCAATCTCCACTGGGTTTAGCCCCAGTGACGCGGTTGAGAGAGAAGTGCTGGGATCTCCTGGAGCCATGCTTTTCCCTCCACACTTGGAGGGACAAGTCTGGTTTGGAGTTCCCTCACCAGATTGTAAATATTGTATATAGGTATGTATGTGTTCTTTTTATTCATTTATTTTTAGGTTATTTTATTCTTATTTATTGTATATGTATATATGTTATTTTTCTGTATAATTTATTTTATTTACTGTACATAGAGTGTGAATGTGATCTGTGAACACTATTATAAATGTCCTTGAGACAGATTGTAATATTTTTCAATAAATAAGATTAGTTGTGTGTGCAGATATAATAAATATAGTTTGAGTTATTTTGACGGTTCAAATGAGTTTCTAAAGTGTGTGTTATAAAATTATTACTAAATTGTGCTATACACTTTATTTATATCAAAATAATTTGTAGTGATTGGAACTTTTTTTTTTATTTCATGTTCAAGGGGCCATATTCAAAGAGAAAAACGTAAATCAAGAATTTTTTTTTCCTCTTTGTAAATATGCAGCAAGATAAAAATCCAGCCTCTGTAATAGAATAGCAAAGGTAGATGGGGTAAATATTTGAACAAAAGAATTGAGTGTACAAACATTGACGTAAATTACTCAAACAAGATTTGTAAACACAGATGCAATATTTCATTGAAATGTCAATAGGTTTATACCCAAGGATACTGTTATTACCTATTATTACCGCCTATATTAAACAACGGAAATTGAAAATTTGTTTTCAACCTGCGAAAATATTTCTTCAATTTTCTCCTTTAGTTAATTATCTTTTTAATACCAGTGAAGTGGTTGAGGGAGAAGCGCCTAAGCCTCGTTTTTTCCTCCGCAATTGGGGGGAGGAGGGTAGAGGAGGCGAGCAATATTGGTTCGTAGTTCCCCTGGCTGATTGTAAATAATAATAATAATAATAATATATAAGTATATATACGTCTAACAAGTTTTTTTTTTTTTACTTTAATTACATTTCATTTTATTTTTATTTATGTATATATACTTTTTTTTCTGTCTCTCTCCTAATATTTTATATTGTCCTTATTTCTATGTATTATCTTGTTATTACTTTATTTGTATACGTTTGTGTAAATATAATGTGAATGTGATCTGTGAATTGTATTATAAATGTCCTTAATTGAGATAGATTGTAATATTTCTCAATAAACAAGTTAAAAAAAAAAACAACAACTAAGGTGTATGCTTTAGACCAGACGATAGAAAACATGACATCAACGAATCGAGATTAATGATATGAAATATAAATTACAAATAATAGCTCATTATAGAGAGGATGCTGAATGATTCCCTCCATTATCTTTTTCAATCTCCTAGTCTCTAACACGGTGATGGGTTAAGATACAATTTTTAATAATAGCTCATTACAAAGAGGATAAAATGCTGAACACTTCTCTCGCTTACAGTATAAAGGTCCGATTTTTAGTATCTGAAATATTTTAGTCCATATGTTCAATTAAACTCGTTATCGTTTCGTTTTCGACACTATTTTTCCTTTTCGCCTTCCCAGCATAGTGTCACGTCAACATACAATTTTAAATTATAGCCTATTACAGAGAGGATGAAATGCTGAACGATTTCCTCGCTTACAGTACTTAGACCCGATTTTTCGTTTCTGAGATATTTTAATCCATATGTACAAACATTTCAATTAGTCGACTCCAGCCGAGTTTACCTGAGCGTTATAATCTGACGAATCAATATAATTCACTCTCCACAAAAAAGTGCAAAACGCGTCTAAAGAAGTTTTCATTTAAAATAAAAGAAGTTAATTATATATATATATTTTTTTTTGGTTCATATTTATCCATTTTGTGCTACTACTGGCAACGAGAGACCTTTAATTATCAAAACTAATGGGACTTTTGAGGACGAAATTTAGAATATTTGACATTTAAGTCCCGTCAAAATATGTCAATAAGCATAAGTCATCGTATTTAAGACTGTCAGATTTTACAATTATCTAAGGAATTAAATTAAAATCGTTAGAACCGTTTTCGATTCAAATGTAAAAATGTATGATATCAATAGTATAAAGTACCGTTTCTGGCCGCGCAATTTTGAAGAAAGGGTTGCCGTAATAGTAGCATACATTAAACACTTAATTTGCGCGCATCACGCAACTTTCGCTTACCACTTTACCTTAAATGGAAATAGGAACTTTCATATGTTGGGAATTGAAGTAAAACTTGCAGACAGTGTAACATATTTACTTAAAAACATTTTTTTTTTAAATTAAGGGCATTGAGTATTTGGAATGTATGAAACAATCATACTATATATACAATAAAATAAAAACAATAGAAAGTTATAAAAAAAGAAAAGAAAACTTGGAATAACAGAATAACAACATTAAATATATATATATATATATATATATTAAAAACACGTTCATACTTATTTACAATATTTACAGTCAGCCGAGGGATCTCTGAGTCTGGCCCTTTCCCAATGTGTGGAAGATAAGGCAAGATCCCAAGAGATCCCAGCGCCTCTCTCTCAGCCGCATCACTGGGATGGGAATCCAGTGGAGACTAAGAGAGGGCACTAAAGCCACTTACTCTCATGACTTGTGCTGAGAAGCTGGCCATTGCCAGGACTCCAGTGACGTATTTACAAAAGATTTCGAGGACACTGCCGTTTCAACCTAGGAGGACTGTAGGGATGACTGGAACTGGATAAGGATTGTACTAAGGGATTAGAATGATGGATTAGGTTCAGATGAAAATTTGAGAATCGGGATGGAATAACGTCAACGACATAAGGGATGTGAAGGTCGTGATGTAAGGTTTTGTTCGTAACGTAATAAGGAACTATTACACGCAGGATTTTAAACTGGAAAGATTGGATGGGTATGATGTTCGAAAATTTAGTAGTCCCCCACAGGTCAAGACCGTAAGTTCAGATGGGTTTCAATATGGTTTTGTATAGTAATATTGTATAGTAATGGTTTGTTTTCAATTGAGAGGTTAGATTTTCTGTTAAGTAGTCTGTATAACTGGCTAAATCGTCTATTAAGTTCTTGTCTTTTAAGTTTGGTATGTGGGTTCCATGTTGGTCTTTTGTCTAAAAGGAATCCAAGATACCGAACTGTGTCTGAGATAGAAAGAGGTACAGTGTTGAAAAGGATATGTCGACAGGATCTGTGTCATAGCGTAAAGGTAACATCCTTGCATTTGGATTCATTGATTTTGATGTGCCAATTGTTGCACCACTGTTCTATTAGGGAGATGTGTCTTTGTAGGTTTAGGGATGCTGTTTCAGGGTCTGGATTGGATGATAGGATGGCGGTATCTTCAGCGAATGTTGCTAAAGGATATAAAAATGGGTCGGGATGACCTTCTTATTGCTATATTTTAATGGAACAAATACTTTTAGGAAGAACCCTGTTTATTTTATTACCCAAATTATATGATTTTCATCATTGGTAATAGAATAAAAAAACTTTTATCGCTGGCTGTACCACTCAATGATTTTACCACTTCCATAGCTTTTGCGATCTAGTAAAGTCGAGGAAAATATAAATTCTCTTAAGAATCCTTAATTTTTACTCCATTGGATTGAATTTTTGCACACATCTTATTAAAAATTGTAGTACAACGAATCATTGTCCCGAACTCTTTCAAACTCTTTCTTCTTGTCTTTTTTAAGTTTCTCTCCACAGTACTAAATAAAAATGAGACAATTTTATCGTTTTCAGCTCTTTGGCAATTTTTAATGTGTTGAAAGAGGTTTTTCATGGCCTCAATTGATTACTGAAGGACCATGTAAGAGAAGATTAGTCCAAAAAATAGATGGATTTAAAATGTTTGACTTATTTTCACTTACAAGGAGATTTAAACTATGTTTTAAAGTATAATGTAAAAAAAAGTACAAAATAAATCTAACTTATTTATTAAACTACGAATACTTTGTGGTTATTAATAAATGTAATTTATTAAATATGTCACTTTTTGTTTTCTGTTTTGCTCTTGTTATTTGTTTTCTTTTGCACGGTGGTAAAATAGGCGTAATTCTGCCACTATTTCCAACTCACTGAAAGAAGAATTTCAAAGGAATCACTAGAATTAAATTAGGAAATTACGAAAAAAAAAATCGTTGAACCAATCTGGTCCAATTTAACTTATTTCATAAATTCATCCATGTTCTGGTAAATAATTCAACATTTTCAGTAATTTCAGTCTTTATTGAATCTATTTAAATAAATAGCTTATTCTGCAGCAGGTGCTTCTGGTTCTGGTGCTGGAGTTTCTGGTTCTGGTGCTGGAGTTTCTGGTTCTGGTGCTGGAGTTTCTGGTTCTGGTGCTGGAGTTTCTGGCTCTGGTGCTGGAGTTCCAGGCTCTGGTGCTGGAGTTTCTGGTTCTGGTGCTGGAGTTTCTGGCTCTGGTGCTGGAGTTTCTGGCTCTGGTGCTGGGGTTTCTGGTGCTGGAGTCTCTGGTGCTGGAGTTTCAGGCGCTGGAGTTTCAGGTGCTGGAGTTTCAGGTGCTGGAGTTTCTGGTGCTGGAGTTTCCGGTGCTGGGGTTTCAGGAGCTGGAGTTTCTGGTGCTGGAGCTGCTGTTGTAGGTCTAGGAGTTGGTCTAGTTGGAGGTCTGAAGGGTGGGAATGGTCTGAATGTTGGGAATGGACGGAAGGGTGGGCGGAAAGGTGGACGGAAAGGTGGGAGTTTGGGAAGAAATCCCTGTTGGCAAGAATATTGATTCAGTAATATTGTATCGATTCAAAATGTTTTTCATGTTAAACGATAAATATGGGTGATAAATATTCAGGACCCAGTCTTTTTTTAAAACATTTTTTTTTTATCTATGCCAACGTTTCAACCTAAACATGTATGTCATCTTCATGGCGTGATTTGAGCACTGAGGGTGTTCAAGTACTCAGTGGCCCTGTGTCAGTACTTGAGCACCCTCAGTGCACAAACTACACCCTGAAGATAACCCACATGTTTGGGTTGAAACGTTGGCATAAATAAAAAATTAAAATTTTGTTTAAAGACTGCGTCCTAAATATTTATCACTCATGTAACTGTTAATGTTCTTTTATCTGTAAGCAAGGTTCTTAGGCACAGGGACAATAAAGAGTCAATCAATCAGACTCACTTTTTATGATGAAATGTTCTCATCATATTTATTAAACATATATTTAACTTAATTATACTCATTTGCAAATTTTCGTAACCTAAATAATTAGATATTAACTTAATGTAAAGTTTATTAAATTTTATATTTCAAGTATTGTTATTTGGCTTTTATTTACTTAATCCATTTATATTCTTTGTAGTTATGGTTTAAATGAACTGTTTGCTCATGTTTACCAATGTCCAATATTATGACAGAAGGTAATATCACTCAAAAAATTGATTAAAATATTCTACTAAAATCATTTGTATTGCAAAGAATCAAATAATAATGGTCGAATAAATATTATTAATGTTGCCCAACGTACCTCAGCAGCATCAATCACCTTGTCCATGCCCTTGTCGAAGATCTCAGACAGCTCATCGACAAAAGGGAGGCGGAATCCCTGAGCGATTGCTACGAAACCTAACAGAGCAAGTGCGATCTTCATATCGGCTTATTTGAGTCGAATGATAGGATAACTAACAGATATCTGGTTTATATACTCATATTATCTTCATTAATTAGTCATGAACTGTTTGGACAAATGTAATTGCAATAACATCTAATATATTATCTCAAGGTCAACGTCTCATCAGAAGATTTACGGTATAGAATATTCATATATATGTTTGCTTTAATACTGTTTAGAATTTCAAATCAATATACAGAAATTAATTGAGGCATTGACATGGAAAATGTAGTAAGTCATGAAAAAGTAATTGTACAGGTAAAAGAAAAAGTCGGTTTGAAACTTTTTTTTTAACTTTAAACGTTTTGATTATTATTTAGTTGTTTCTGTTTATTTTATATTTTTGTATATATAGTGTAAATGTAGTATTACCATGTACAATGTAGATGAATCATAGAAATGGCAGTAGTTAGCAATTTCAATGCAATAGAAGGAGGAGTCATTCTTAACTGGGAGTGGTTTATTTTCTATGAACGGCTATTTTATTTATTTGTTGAGTAATGTAATATCATCACTTGAAAAAAAAAATTATAGTGAGCTAATACTATTCTATAATATAATATTCTCTTTCGTGATTCGTTGATAGAAAATCTGCCCTCATGTCGATACAGGACTATTTTTCTCAAAACTGGTTAGTAGTCGATACTTTGACTAATATTAAAAATTAAAAAATACTCTAATTAATCTTAAAAAGGTAAATTTTTATGGTTACCAAGTCATGTCGAGATCAAAGGCAATAAGATGGCAGAAAATATGGCCAAGAGACCTATCACACAAATCATCACCACTCAACCTTCTGAAATTCTCTCTTTAATAAAAACAAAATCATGGTTGGCTTGACAAAGAACTTGACCTGCAGCAAGAAACAATGAATGAAATATGAACAGTGAGGTAGGACTAAATTGCGCCAATTTTTCTTAAGATAGAAAAAAAAAAACTCAGTCAGTTTAGTACACTCGTTCTATTAATTTCTTCATTCCTTTTGCTGGACTCAGATTGAAAAGAATGTGGGCCACAAATCTGCTCCTTCACTAATAATTGAATCAAGACAATTTTCGAAACTAAACAATTATTTCAAATATGCAAATGACGTGAAAGAATAGAATTATTGTAATAGAAACGGAGCAGTTATTTCTGTTTTAACCTATAATAAAGTGAGAATAATTCAACAACTTTCGAATTAAAATTAAAATGTAACTATATATATTATTCATTCATGAAATGGCTGGATGTATGGTAAAATTTTTATGGTTACCAAGTCATGTCGGGATCAAAGGCAATGAGATGGCAGATTGTATGGCCAAGAGAGCTATCAAAGAAGGTCAACCTATCATCACCACTCAACCTTCTGAAGTTGTCTCTTTAATAAAAGAAAAATCATGGTTGGCGTGGCAAATAACTTGGTCTGCCACTAGAGATAATAAGCTAAGGGTTGTGGAGCCATACGTCCGGAGAGTCACTCCAAATATACTGCTGATCAGAAGGGAAGAAGTGGTACTGACCGGGCTAAGGATCGGACACACTAGGCTTACTCACGAGTACTTAATGAGGAAAGACTCTCCCACTCAATGTCTTTCCTGCGGGGTACCTCTTACAGTGAACCATATCCTAACCGAATGTTATGCATTCCAATCTCTGAGGGATCAACATCCTTTCAGGAATAGCCTTTAAGAATCACTCCAAAAGCATCCCAATCCTATTAAAAACTTAATATTGTTCCTTAAGGAAATCAAAATATTTCACAAAATTTAATCATAAAATTATAATCACATCTACAAATTTGTACAATATTTAATCACATCTTGTCATTGTAAATATACCTGCTAAGTTTTTTTAAGTTTGTTGGTGCCTATTGAAATTGTAAATATACCTGTTAATTTCTCTTCTTTTAATCTTAATTTTTAATTATAATGGTTTTTCAATTTCTCTTCTTGTAATTTTTAATATTTATTTTCTTTACCCTGCGTCGCAAATCTATGACCTCCTGTCCTACAGTATTCTTTAAAAATTCTCCACTTATCCCAGTTGAACAAATTATCCATTACCTAGGACTCCACCTGGACAAACGACTAACTTGGAATCCTCATACTAGACTGAAACGACAAGAAACTGCTCGACGTTTCCGACTACTCCAACACTTACTAGACAAACGCTATAAGCTTTCACTCAATTACAAGTGACTCATATATATGACAATAATAAGACCTATTTGGACTTACGGAATTGAGCTCTGGGGCTCCTCTAAACCATCGAATTCCTCTCGTATCCAATCCTTACAATCCAAAATCCTTCGTAAAATCCTCAATGCTCCCTACTTTGTTACAAATAAAACCATCCATAATGACCTTAATGTTCCTTTTGTTTCAGATCTGGCCCAATCCAGATACCTATCCTTCCATAAGAAAATTTCACAATCATCCCAACCCTCTCGTTTCTAACCTTGCTTCCTCTTCAATTCCTGATAACCCTCCGAGGCGTCTGAAAAGAAGATGGCCCCGTGATCTTCTAATGTAAACGTATCATTAGAGTGCTACCATTGGGTAGTTACTCAGCAAGTGTTTTTCATGTCATTATATACATTATGTTCTAATTTACTAGATGTATTTATTTAATACAGTCGTAAATGTCTTTAAGAAATAAAAAAAAAAAACTTTAACTTTCAATTTATATAACTTTAATTCAATTTTACTATCATATTCATCTGAAACTATTTTTAACTTTCTAAACTTTAAATTGTATTTATTAGCTGTAGTTTTGTTATGTATGTCTATATAGTAGTTGATCCAATTGTAATATAGGTTGAAAATGATCCCCGTGGTTGAATAGCCCAAAATATTTATGAATAAATAAATAGTTGACTTTAGAGGAGGTATCAATGCTTCACAGCAGCGTGTCCTACCTCTATCCTTCATGCCATACAGTCATCAACCAAGAAAAGATACAGGATTTATAACTCATAACTTCAGAATTGTTTATGCTAGTTCCTAATGTTGCTAAAAGAACAACCATTAAGTATCAATATGTTTTCAATAGAATTAGTTGACTTATCTACGCGATTATAAGTTATTTATGCAAAACTTTTACTAGGCAAGGGACGTTTGGCTCATGGAAATATATTTTTATTTCAGTCTCCATTACAGACCTTTTGCCACTTTAACCAGCCTTCTCTATGTATGCCTGTCTTGACTGTTTCTTTCAAATTATTAGCATACGGCTATATGCATATTTATTGAGTTGATATATTCATCTGCTTTTTTTTTAGTTTTCCACATGGTCTTTTGCTACTATTGGCATTAATTATATAGAAGTTTCGAAATAGATTGCTTCGCGCTACATGCTCTACCTATCTTAACCTCTTTTCCTTCATACCATAAAATATAAATTGACCTGCTTCTGTTAGAAGTTCTTTCTTCTTCATACGTTTTTGCTCTGATCCCAAATCGTACATAGATGTGGATTTTTCGGCTTATTATGGTATATTTTGCTTTATATTCATTAATTCGTTGACCGATTTGTCATGCTTCTCATATCAGCGTCCTTGCCTGTGTCTCAATGTCTTCTTGGTTGCAAACAAGGAAAACTGTACCATATATGCATATCCAAGAATTCCGTGATTCATCATGACGTGTACTCCTCCATTTACACGTGATGTTGTTCTAATCACCTTCTCTAACGCTAAGTTGAACAAAATTGGAGAGAGTCCATCTCGCTGTCGTAAGCAAGTTCGAACATTGAATACTTCAGATACTTTTCTTTGTATTTGGAATCGACATCTGTATTAGGGTCATTTCTACATGTCTCACGAACTTCCCGGGAAGTCTCAGTTCAGTCATGATGTTCTAAAGACAGTTCCACCTAATGTCTTAACAAGTTGTGGCTTTAAAATTTCAAAATCTTATTCTGATTCCAGAGTTATAATTTTTGTTTCATATCTGTAAAGAGTATAAGAAATATTTAAATAATGACAGACCAAAATAGGTAGATGATGACCTATCACCTATTCATGTTAATGGTGTTGAAAATTACCGAGCATTTGTAGAATTCCAGCAAAATATGTTTGGTTCAACATTTGAAGTAAAATCAACAGAAAGAAACATTTTATTTATCCCGACAATCCAGGCTCTTATGGTAAAATAGTGTATAAGCTCTCTGGACAAATGGTGCTGATTTTCATATTTTTCAGTTACACTACGATAGCAGTCCACGAGTTGTAATAAAAAAATACACTATCGAACTCCATTCAGGGTCAAAAATAATTTATTGTTGAAGGACTAAAATCTTTTGGCCAGAAGGCATAAAATGTCAAAAATTTAATATTAGATATTAAGAGCCATTTCCTATGTTTTTTTTGTGTATATAACAAAACAAATATTTAATGTAAATATTTTTCAAATAAATGCTATGTATTACAATCAGATGACTATTGAAGAACCGAGAAAGAAGAGAATGATACACCAATGTAATAGATGGCTACAGTACGGTCATATTAAGATCTTCTTTAACCATCCACCCAGGTGTGTTCAGTGTAGGAAAAAAACATGAAATCTCAACAAAAGTATTCTTTCCAGTTTATGCCCCATAATAGCTTAACTGTTAGTTCACTATCCATCCTTCTGTGGAACTAAAGGATAGTGGACTAGAATTTCTTTTGGTTATGAGGTAGTAAATGTAACCAATATAATATTACAATATTAAGAGGTATTTCATATGTTGTTTTTGTGAATGTCACAAAACAAATATTTAATGACAATATTTTTCAAATAAATGATATGTATTACAATCAGGTGACTATTGAATAACCGAAGAATAACACGATGATACCAATAGGTAATAACACGATGTAATAAATGCCAATAGGACGGTCATAATAAGATCTATTGTAACGATACACCCAGGTGTGTTAAGTGTAGAAAAAAACAAAACACGAAAGCTCAGCAAAAGTGTTCTGTCCTGTTTACAGGCCATGAAAGCTTAACTATGAAATCTCTATCCACTCTTCTGTGGATAAAAAGGATAGTGGACTAAAATTAAATTAGGAAAAAATTGAAAAAATAGTTGATCCAATCTGTTCCAATTTAACTTATTCTATAGATTCATTCATCTTCGGGTAAATAATTCACCATTTTGAGTAACTTCAGTGTTTATTAAATTTATTTAAATAAATAGCTTATTCTGCAGCAGGTGCTTCTGGGGCTGGTGCTTCAGTTTCAGGAGTTTCTGGCTCAGGTGCTGGGGTTTCTGGTGCTGGAGTCTCTGGTGCTGGAGTCTCTGGTGCTGGAGTCTCGGGTGCAGGAGTTTCTGGTGCTGGAGTTTCTGGTGCGGGAGTTTCTGGTGCTGGAGTTTCTGGTGCTGGAGTTTCTGGTGCGGGAGTTTCTGGTGCGGGAGTTTCTGGTGCTGGAGTTTCGGGAGCTGGAGTTTCTGGTGCTGGAGCTGCTGTTGTAGGTCTAGGAGGTGGTCTAGTTGGTGGTCTGAAGGGTGGGAATGGTCTGAATGTTGGGAATGGACGGAATGGTGGGCGGAAAGGTGGGAATTTTGGAAGAAATCCCTGTTGACAAGAATATTGTATTGATTCATTAACATCGTATCGATTCAAACTCTTTTTCATATTAAACTATAAATAATGTATTCCTTGTATTTGATTCTCCCACTGTCCTTCTCACTCCCCCTTCCTTGAATTTTATATTGTACTGCAAATTATTAAACTAAAAATGTAACCGTTATTGTACTTTTATCTGTAAGAAAGTTTCTTAGGCTCTAAGACAGTAAATAGTCAATAAATCAGTACCTCTTTTTATGACGAAATGTTGTTACCTCTGTATTAGCTGTACCATAGTTGGAAATCTTTTTATAATTAGGGACCGCGGGTTGGTTAAGGCAGTGCTAATGGAGGCAATAAATTTTTATATTTTAATGTTCCTATTTTTATTTGCGACTAAATATACAAAACCAATATACATATGTCCAACTTAATTCTATTTTTAAATTTTCGTAACCTAAATAATTAAGTAATAATTAAATCAAGAGCTAGATTAATTCAAAATCTCGCAAAAATCTTTGGAGACCGTAGCTACGTCACGAAGACCACAAGCTGCTCTGAGGCTGCAGTTCCTCACTTGTGATATAACGATATTAATACTTATATTAGGCTTCAAAGAATTTTTTGGGCTTAATTTATATATATATATATATATATATATACATATATATATATATATATATATATATATATATATATATATATATATATATATATATATATAAGTTTCTCTCAAAATTTTAAATAAAACGCAATACATAATTAAGGTTCGTTTTCTATAACGTGTTTACTCGTTGAAATTAAATGTTAAGCAAAGGTTTAGTATTTATCTTGCTGTATATTTAAATACATACAGACGGCATGTGTAGCTGGAATCAGATATAATAACATTAAAAAAAAAATAGTAATTAATGACTGATATATTTCGCTAATAAAATATCCTAGATATAACAAAATTCTAATCTAAAGGACATTAACATCTCCTAAATAATTGAGAATTATAAGTTCATTAAGGCCAATAAGTAGTTGTTAAGTAGTTCGAGTATTATCCTCATAAATAGGATAACAATGTTTTCTAATATTTTTTGGTATACTTTTATTCATGATACCATTTTAACTCATTGATCATTAAGTTTATTTTATTTTATGTTTTAAGTATTGTCATTTAGTTATTATTTTGTTTTTATTTTACTTAATTAATTGATATTCTCTGTAAACATGGTGAAATGAACTCTTCACACATTACTACCAATGATCATTATTCTGATTGAAGGTAATATCACTCAATAATATTTACTAAAAAAAAAAGAGATTTAAAATACCGTAAGATATAACTAACCGTAAGATAAATGCCGTAAGAGGGGTAACTTTGGGGACTGGGTGGGGAACTTTGTAGAATAAAATTAAGCTTTTGATAATTCTGTGGTGGATACACAGTGTTGGTTCAGTCTTCAAAAACTTTTACTGTGTAAAGGCGGTGCCACACGATGACCTAAACGTTTGCGCGAATGTTCACAGCAACATTCATAGCAAAACCTCGAATGGTTCCGCAAGTGTCACTTTACTGATTTCAACGAAAATTAAAAGTTTATTTTTCTACGGTTAAGGCAAATATACTTCCATTTTTCTTTAGTCTTTTTTAATCACATCTATTCTATTACATCTGACGTTTCGGGACAATTTTCCCATTCTCAGAGAATTTCTTATGTTTACTTGATTTTGCGCTGTGGCACTAGTTGTCAAAAATTATAATAATTGTCATATCCATTTAAATATAATGCTTTTTTTGGTGTTACACATTCATTTCCTGTTCATTATCATACCAACCAACATCTGGCTACCTTTAGTTCCATTACAGCACTTTTTTTGCGACAGGAGTGCAGTAATGGAACTGGATTATTTAAATATTTTTAAATTTAAGATTGTAAATTTAATAGCTCTATGCATTATTGTATTGTTTACTTTAATAAATCAATCAATCAATAAAGTAAATAAATCAATAATAAATAAATAAAGTTTGAGAACCCTAGTTCACTACACTCGCTGTGCGTAATAAATTTTATTTATTTCTACTGTTTTTTTTTTTTAAATTCTTGTTTTTATGAAACATTTGCTTGTGGCCCTAGAGTAGAGTGCCGCATGATAGTAACGCAGTACACGTGATGTCCATACTGACTGAACCAACATAGTGTATCCTCCACGGAATCACCACAAACTAAATTTTACCTGCTGTCCTAAAGCCACCCACCTAGTCCCAAAGTTACCCCATCTTACGGTATAGAGTACTATTAACCTCATTAATAATGCAGGGATTACACAGAATCAACTAATATTGATTGAATGAATATTAATAATGTTGCTCAACATACCTCAGCAGCATCAATCACCTTGTCCATGCCCTTGTCGAAAATCTCAAACAGATCATCGGAAAGATCTGAAAAAGGGAGGCGGAATCCCTGAGCGATTGCTACGAAACCTAACAGAGCAAGTGCGACCTTCATATCGGCTTATTGGAGTCGAATGATAGGATAACTAACAGATATCTGGTTAATATATATACTCTTATTACCTTCATTAATTAGTCATGAACTGTTTGGACAAATGTAATTGCAAAAACGTCTAATATTTTATCTCAAAGTCAACGTTTCATCAGGAGATTTAACTGTATAGAATATTCGTACTTATATTTGCTTTAATACTGTTTAGCATTTCAGATCAATATCCACAAATTAATTAGTTTATGAACATGTAATAGTTGACTTTAGAGTCGGTATTAGGGTGTTGCAGCAGCGTGATCCTATCTTAATATTTTGTGTCAGCACAGAAAGAAACGAACAAGAATTAACTTAAGTATCTAGAATTCCTAATGGCCCACACACATTTTATAGAACAAATAATAAGGAGCTTTTTATAGGGCCCGATGAATTTCCTAGTCTTTCCAACACGATTTAATGCACGCGAAAATTCTTCATGCGTTAAAAAAAAATCTTTTCTATGTTGGATCTGGCCGTTTTTTTACTTAAGCATCTACAAATCTATTTTGATTGATACAGCGCCACAGTCAACTTTATCCCTCCGAAAATTCAAGACTTTATTCTTCTAATTTCGGGGCTTTCTTTCTTTTTCTAATTTTTAGGTATATCATAAAAATGATGGGAAGCTTTAATGACCTATTAAGCAGATTAGGCACTGTGATTCAACTCTTTGTATGTGCGGTATTTAACACTGCATATTTGCTCTATAACCTGGGGTCAGTATACTTTTTCAATTTGTGGATTGAACGGATTAAATGTTTTAAACAATATAAATTATATATTTTATAGAATAATAAATATCATAACGATGAATAATGATATGAGAAGGAATTAGTCGAGGGTGCGGTCAAAAAAAAAAAAAAAAAAATTAAAATATATAAATAATTTTAATTTTTGCCGACGTTTCGACCCACTTTGCAGGTCGTCTTCAGGGCTACAAAAGATACAAACATGTTGAAAAAATAAAAATAAAATAAAAAATAAATATAAGTATATATAAATTACGAAGAGTATTTACGAAGTATCTGACAACTTCTTCGTAATTTATATATACTTATATTTATTTTTTATTTTATTTTTATTTTTTCAACATGTTTGTATCTTTTGTAGCCCTGAAGACGACCTGCAAAGTGGGTCGAAACGTCGGCAAAAATTAAAATTATTTATATATTTTAATTTTTTTTTTATTTTTTGACCGCACCCTCGACTAATTCCTTCTCATATCATATCAACGGTCAACCAACTCTACATCATGATGAATAATGATGTTCTTCTTCTTTCCATTCTTCCTCTAACTCCTGCGTGACGTCAAGCTAGGAGTTAGAGCTCAGTCCATCTATCCCACTGGTCCCTGTCTCTGGCAATTCTTCTCATTTCCGGAATGGTGCGTCCTCTTGCTGGCCCCAGTTTCCAATGTAATCAGAATACATGCATCTGGATCTGCCACGGGGCCATCTTTCCTCCAACCTAGCTTCCAAAAATCATCTGGCTCTTCTTGTATTTTACATTCTACAGACGTATCCATACCATTTTAGTTGCCGCTGTTGTATAGTGTCGCGCACTAATTTAACAACCAGATCCTCCCGATTTCTTTCATTTCTGAGGCTTACCAACTATTGTTCGGAAGAATCTCATTCCTGCTGATTTTGTCATACTCATGTGCTTGTCGGGGGCTGTCCAGATTTCCGATCTATATAGGAGAACTAGAAGGAACACGGATTTAAATATCCGTATGTTGGCATTTCTACTTAATTCTTGCTTGCTTATGACAGTTTTGGAAATCTGATGGTACACTCCATTGGCCCTCTGCACTCAATTTAGGATATCCTGGTCTATTTTACCATCTTTACTTATTATGGTCACTAGGTACGTATAAGTATTAGTAAGTTCTGCGTATTCTCTTCCGACACACATGATTTTACTTTTGTTAGGGATTATTTGTAAAACTCTTATCTTCAGTTCTCCATTCCATTCATCCACTGATGCTTGAAGAGTCTCAGAAGAGCAATAGTAGGATCCGCGTATATCATCGCTTGAGCCAGTACTGGAATTAGGTTCCAAAAATCTTCTAGTGTTCTTGGGCATCTCCTTTTACATACCTTCCATATCTCATTTATAAGGAGGACACATAGTAGTGGGTTTAGGTTTTCTTTTTGCTTCAAGTGCTTATAAAAGTGGATAGGCCGCGATGTCTGACCTTTAAGTTTTACAATGCCCTTTGGGTTTTGGTACACCGATTTAATTGCAATCACCCAGTTTGCTGAAACTCTTCTTGTTATTAGTGGGTCCCATATCTCCTGCCTCTGGACTTAGTCAAAAGCCGTCACTCCATGCGCATTCACTTTATTGTTTCCAGTCCTAGCGTTACGACCCCCGCTTATCATTGTCATTCTACCTTTGTTTCTAGCATCGTATACTGTCCTCTGAAGATCATCATAGAACTGAACCTTGTCAATGGCTGCTGCGTTTTCTACAGGGGCGTATACCTGTATAACAGTAGTTTTACCGATTGACAACTCTATATGTATAGCAATGTTCCTTGATGAAATTGGTTGCCAAGAGTCTACCCTCTTATAGATTCCGTCCCCCCTCACAAACACTACTCCTTCCTTTGCTCTATCTCTCACACCGACAACACAGTACACTATATTATACCCATCAGGTAATGTTTGATGATACTTCCTCTTTTAATCACATCACATAGCCCCATTATGTCAACTTTGAGTGTTTTAATTTCTTCCACTTACTCATTTTCCTTTCCTGTGAGCGATTTTATATTTCAAATGGCGAATCTTAGTTCCATGTCCCTGCCATGTCGGTTATACTGTCCGAATCCGAGGCTGTGCTACTTTGAATCATTTATACTTCATACAGATGATTAGCCCAGTGGTGGATGCCCCTTGTCCAGGGACAAGAGGTTGCCAGCTATGCTCAGAACATTGAGTCTTACCAGGAGAGGTGATTCTGGTATGTGTACTGTATTTGTCCTTAGTGTCAGTGTTTGTGAATAGAGTACTGTTCTGTTTTGTGTAAGTGCACTGTGTACTGAATTCAGGAGACCGGAGGATCGTTAATCTCCAGTAGTGAAGCGCATCCACTAGCCCTTGCGGGAATGATATTAAATATTATAAATTAATTTTTCAGACTTTGTGAAAACGTCCTAATATGATATGTTTATTTTTCAGAAATATTCTCATTTTTTTTTCAATGTTTAATATTTGAATTTAAGGAACAGCTCATAATCCTTACGTTTTTCCACAGGTTTAGTCACCGTTTGCCAATGTCTACAAAATGCAGAAGAACCATCAAGGTCAATCAAATTGTTCGAGACACCAATCCCTAAAGAAAATATTTTCCGTTTTCTAAGCGAAAAGATTGTTAATGCATGGCAACATTTTTACTAGTCATTATTATTATTATTTATTGAATATATACTGACGATATATTGTAAGTGGTGTAGAAACGAGAAGAGGAAATATATCGAGGGATTGGCAATCAATATTACTAAAGCCATAAAAGTGGAAGATCGAGAAAGAAACAGTCAACTTAAAAAGTTCAAAAGAGTCAAAGTTACAGCTTTAATAATTGAAAAAATACAACATTCTGACAAAATAAGTTTTTTTTTTTTTAAAATATTAAGATGAAAAACAAAATCTTTACGTTGCATTATAACATTTCACTGAAATAAGTTGTAATAAGTAATTGGAATGTTATGGTTTATGCTATATTTTTGACTGATCAATAGAAAACTTCCTATATTTCCCATTTGATCTAATAAATTAATTCCTAATTTTTCATGATGCAATGCAATCAGAAAGTGCTAGCTAGCCACTATTGTTTGCTTAATGAATATTCATCAATGGTATTTGACGATTGATTAGGGAAACATTTACATTAGAAACAATCCATTTTTGCTTATTCATTTAGTAACTGTATTAGCGATAGAAAGGCAATATAACACAGCTTGTTTCATCAGCAACGATTAGGTGCGATAGATTTAGTATTGTTTCCTCACTACCGAATATTATTGTTTTGTATTCATTCGGGAGATTTGTATTCATGTGGAAGGAATACATTTGGTTCATTGTCCGGCTGTAATCAAATACATGTGGCAACTATTACATCTGCATCTGCTTGTTTTCGAGCATAATTCCCACAAAGTGGAAAAAAAAATTCATTAGTCCATATTTGTTACTATAAGTAATTTAAGCTTAGTACTTAAACAATCTGTTATATTTTTTAAATTTATAATGTATGTACAGATACTAAATAAAACTACGTCTTATGAAAAAATATCAGAAAATTATCAATAAAATATTATTGTTCGTGAAATTAAATTTTTAATAGAGCATCTCTTAAACAACATTCCATATAGATAGTAAGTTTCTTTCCTTTTCTTCCGAAGTAATTATCATTATGTGTGTGTGTGTGTGTGTGTGTATGTTTAAATTTCCAGTGGGGAAAAAGTGTTTGAACAAAACAAATTTTTTTTTATAAAAAGGTTATTCCTTGAAGAGACTATATATAAGAAAAAAGTTGTTTTTTCAAGGCTGAACCAACCCTCAAATGAAATCGTGTATTAGCTACTTTCATAACCCATAATCGAATTATGATGAAAATATTAGTGATTGTACGGGTTGGATACTTATCGATTTTATTAAATTCCATCCACTAGTTTCGCAAAATCATAAATACATTTTTCTTGACAACCAATATTTTAAAGCAACTCCTACATCAATCCATTTCTCTCGGTTTATTCATCAATCTATCTATCTATTTTTACCAGTATCAAGTAAACAGTTTTTTAAAAATTTATTTATTTAGAAATATAATAATCTGTCGCGTGGACAATAATTATAGTGGTATATGAACACATTCACGCCATATATACAGAAAATATAAAACTAATAAAAGTAAAATAATAATCAAAAACTATGTACAACAAAAAAATAAAATAACCTAAAGATAAGTTAATTAAAAAACATAAAAACACATCTATATACAATCATCATATACAATATATACCTATATCAGCATGATATAGATATATATTTATATATATATATATATATATATATATATATATATATATATATATATATATATATATATATATAAATATATATATATATATATATATATATATATATATATATATATATATATATATATATATATATATATATATGATATAGGTATATATTGTATATGATGATTGTATATAAAAACACATCTATATACAATCATCATATACAATATATACCTATATCATATCAAATATATATCATATATAAATATATATCTATATCATATCTATATACAATATATACAATTAGGCAGAGAACCCCAAGCCAGGCTTCTCCCTCCAACTATAGAAGGAAAAGCTGGACTTTAAGAGATCCCTGCGCTACTCTCTCAACCGCGTCACTGGTGCTAAAGCCAGTGAAGTTTGAGCGAGAGCGCTTTAGCCTAAGTAAACCTAGAGAAATAATTCACCCTCCAACTTCATAGAACTTTTTCGGTAATGTTATAAAATACAGTCGTACCACCATAATTCAAATATCGTGTTGGTCAATTTTTTGTTGAGTAATATAGTGAACTGGATGTTTTTCAGGCTGAAGTACTCCACATATTATAAAAATATTTTAAGTTTTTCATTGTTCCATATCTGTTTATGTGTGTGATCTAAGTTAAAAAATTAAACAATCACATTATATTTTTAAATTGTAATGGATATACATCTACTAAATGTAAAGACGTGTCAAGAAAATATATATGATTTTTATCTCTAAAAGCATTAATGTTTCAGTAATTACACATTATATTTATTTATATATATTTGCCTTCAACGAACATTTAAATGTCATTTCATATGAGAAGTTTTTGTATTTTTCTTCCATAGGAAATTGCGTTATAAAAAAAAACTTTAATCCACGCGTTCTATTTATTTCCTCCTGTCTGTTGGTGAGATCTGCTCCTTCACCAATAACTGAATATTAGAATATTAGAGTGTTTTGAATTTTTTTCACTGATCTTCCGCAAGCCGTTTTAAATTTCTTCTTTGATTAATTTTCAGGAAAATAAATCTAATTCAATTTTGGTTTATTATTTTCAATAATGATTTGAGTTCTACCAATGGGTGGTTTCTCTTCATGTTGTACATGTCATGTTACCAATTTCATATTTACTTATTGTATTTTCTATGTAATACAGTTGTAAATTCCATTAAAATAATAAAAAAAAAAATATTTTCAATAATGAACCATTGTGATCGACGAAAAAATTCAAAAATTTAACCCCCTCTCAAAATCTGAGGTTTGACGTTTCAGGATAAGTAGAATTCGAAAAACGAATAAAAAATTGTTTGTCCATCCGCCGGCCGCACATTTTCTCCGAAACTACTGGACCGATATTTTTTTAAAATTTGGATTTAAAATCAGGGGTCACCCAAGGAAGATCCTCCTTCATCGACATTACTATCCGCCTTTTAGTTTCAAAATGGCAGCCGAAAAACCTTCTAAAAAGCAAAAAAAAAAAAAAAAAATAGTTAAAATTCGAGTAGGAGCAAAGATATGGTCTCTAGTTATTTTTTTACTGCAAAGGTTATATGATTTGTTTTGGTTTTTGAATTTTGAATGTATTACTGAAGTAATGGTAATTTTATTAGCAAATTACTAATGATTAAATAAAATAGTTTATCCAATAATTGGAATAACATTTTATTTATTTTTCTTTGTAACTAGGAAGGTAATGTTACTTTAGATTTATAATGGTTTGGAAATAATAAACCACTGTGAATTAATTTGCAGCGTTTTTTTTTTTTTTGTTTCTTAATGTACATTTTGAAAGATAGAAACACTTTTCTGAAATAGGTGGGAAAGTCGTGTGAATGGACATATATTCCATATAATTCTATATGATTAAATTAATTTATAATAAAAAAAATAAAAAAACTGAATTGAAATAATTTGGTCTCAACGATTATTTATATACCACGAAAAAAAAAAAAAAAAAACCAAAAAACTTATTTCATCCCTCTAAACAAGTGGAACCGACTTCATTTTGTCAAATAATTACAAAATAAATGTTTATTGAGTGATGAGTACAAATTTGAAATGGTGTTAGTAAAAAACGGGGATGGCTTCTAAGTGGTGTAGAGGTGTTTTTCTACATTTGAAGTTGAAAATCTTCATGAATGAAAATGAAATGTATGCAAAACGGAACCATAGCAACCTTACATCCCATTTGGGCAAAATTTTATGTTTCAGCAAGATAACGATACAAGTATTTTGCCATTTTATGAAATAAAATAACATTAAGAAGGAAAAATAAAGAAAAAAGAAAAATGGAACGTTAAATAAAATAACCGAAAAATCTGAGGTTCTAATATTCCAATATTAGAACCATAAGCTTTACAGAGTTTATGTAGCGGCCCTTGACGTTAATAAAAAAGAATGAAGATTGTAATGGAGAACAAAGTAGTGAAATATGAACAGTGAGGTAGGACTAAATTGCGCCAATTTTTCTTAAGATAGAAAAAAAAAACTCAGTCAGTTTAGTACACTCGTTCTATTAATTTCTTCGTTCCTTTTGGTGGACTCAGATTGAAAAGAATGTGGGCCACAAATCTGCTCCTTCACTAATAATTGAATCAAGACAATTTTTCGAAACTAAACAATTATTTCAAATATGCAAATGACGTGAAAGAATAGAATTATTGTAATAGAAACGGAGCAGTTATTTCTGTTTTAACCTATAATAAAGTGAGAATAATTCAACAACTTTCGAATTAAAATTAAAATGTAACTATATATATTATTCATTCATGAAATGGCTGGATGTATGGTAAAATTTTTATGGTTACCAAGTCATGTCGGGATCAAAGGCAATGAGATGGCAGATTGTATGGCCAAGAGAGCTATCAAAGAAGGTCAACCTATCATCACCAGTCAACCTTCTGAAGTTGTCTCTTTAATAAAAGAAAAATCATGGTTGGCGTGGCAAATAACTTGGTCTGCCACTAGAGATAATAAGCTAAGGGTTGTGGAGCCATACGTCCGGAGAGTCACTCCAAATATCCTGCTGACCAGAAGGGAAGAAGTGGTACTGACCCGGCTAAGGATCGGACACACTAGGCTTACTCACGACTACTTAATGAGGAAAGACTCTCCCACTCAATGTCTTTCCTGCGGGGTACCTCTTACAGTGAACCATATCCTAACCAAATGTTATGCATTCCAATCTTCTAGGGATCAACATCTTCTCAGAAATAGCCTTGAAGAATCACTCCAAAAGGACCCCAATGCTATTAAAAACTTAATATTGTTCTTTAAAGAAATCAAAATATTTAACAAAATTTAATCACACCTTGTAATTGTAAATGTTAAGTTTTTTTAAGTTTGTAAGTTCCTCTTTAATTTGTAAATATACCTGTTAATTTTTTCTCTTTTAATCATAACTTTTAACTATAATGGTTTTTCAATTTTTCTTCTCGTAATTTTTAATATTTAAATTGTACTTCCTAACTTTTCTTCTTTTAATATTAATTCTCTTAATATATATATATATATATATATAAATTATTTATATATATATAAATTATTGTTTGAGTGCTACCAGTTTCTCAACATGCGTTTTCATGTTATTTTATTCCCTAGTGCATATTTAATAAATTTGAAACAATTATAAATATCATGAATGAATATTTATTTATTTATTTATACATGTTTTGGGCTCTTCATCCACTTGGGTCATTTTCGCCCTATATTACAGTTTGATGAATTACTACACACATAACTCAACTATAGCTAAGAAATACAATTTAAAGTTTGAAAAGTTAAGAATAATTACAGATGATTATGATAGTACAATTAAACTAAACTCATCTCTAAAAGCATTAATGTTTCAGTAATTACACTATATTTTTATTTATATGTATTTGCCTTCAACGACCACTTAAATGCCATTTCATATTAGAAGTTTTTATATTTTTCTTAAATAGGAAGTTGCGTTATTAAAAAAAATACTCATCATCGGAGTACTAACAGGCCACTGCAGACTTAAAAGACATTTAAAGATCTGTGGGATAGTAAATGATGAACTCTGCAATCTTTGCAGGAACGCACCAGAAACTGCCCTTCATTTCATTAAAGAATGTGACCGATTTGGGTCAATCTCATACAGACTTCTGGGCACAGACAGAAGACAAGTACGCGAAGCTACCTCCATAAAATGGTCCAACCTTTTGAACTTCATTAGAAGAACAAAAAGGTTTGAGACAAAGTTGGAGGTATAATAGGCAACTAATGATAGTATTGTCTTTGGGTTGGAAAACCAGTACCAGTATTCAAGTATGCTGAAAATTATTCAGGCATTCTACAAGAACATTGTAGATGCCCCTTTAAGCAATAAATGTAGAAACAAATCTTGATAGATGAATAATAAACCTGAAGTAAACGACAAATTAGAATATAAAACAACCAATAGAATGGCAGGCCTAAGGTGGAGCCGGAAAAGACGAAGGGAAACAGAGGGAACGGGTGTGGAAGCAGCGACTGGAGTTAATTCACCCCCATTGTCTGAGGGAGGTTATGTCCTTTGTCTCTATGCTTTTGTTATATTCAGCCCCTTAGGTCTTAGCCAATCCTACAATATTAAGTAATAAAATTTTCCTTCACTTAACCTCATTTAACATTTAAAATAATATATTTTAAGTTAAGAAAATTCTATTCCACTTTCAATATATATATATTTATTTTATGTATGTGCATATATAAATCAAAGAGTTACTCAAAATATGGGAAAAATACAACATTAAAATTACATACCAGACAGATGAGATAAAAAAATAAGTATGAATGTGTTTTTATTTATTTATTTTTTAAAATTTATTTATTTAATGTTGTATCATGTTTGATTTATTCTGTTACTCCAAGTTTTATTTTATTTTATTTTGTTATAATCTTGTTTTTATTTTATTGTATGTATGGTATGATTGTGTTTCATTCATCCGAAATACTCAATGCCCTTAATAGAGGCACAATGTATTTTTTTTCTAAAAAAAAAAAAAAAAATAAGACAGACGAAATCAAATTATATTTGCATAGAGCCATAGTATGATAGAGTCATGTTACCGAATGATAACATTTTAATCTCACTTACTTATAAATAAGATATAAAATAAGGAAAAAGTAATGAGATCGTGAAAAACTTCGAATCCAAGTTTTCAACGCAAATACATGTAAAAAGCAAAACAAAGAACAGTCGAATAAAATGCTCTGCTTCTGTGTGTGAATATATTTGAATAGCGTAGCTCAAAAACGTATTTAAAATATGAATATGCTTAGGATGCTATCGCAACTTTTTCATCAAAACTGGCAAAGTTTCACCTTATATATATTTTAAACATTTCTCCGAATCTTTACCTTACTTATGACGATGAAACTCGTTAGATCGATGTAGAATTAAAGGAGTCTTTCAGTTGACAGAATGACTAACTCTAAATTCATTTTTTTTTATTATTAATTATAGTGATATTTCTAATGGGAAAATTTATACCTTTATTCACAATTTTATATTTCAACACTGAAATCACCTACTCTGGAATCAACTTACTTACTTTCATATATATTATTGGATCGTTGTTGATTCGATCTATCATCTGGTTTTTGCTCTAACACGTGGGCGTTTGCTTATTATTAAGGCATTCATTGTAATGTAGTGGACTAATGATGGATTGTTCCGAGCTACATTAAGCCCCTTCCCCCCCTCACTCGCTCTCTCACTCTCTCTCTCTCTCTCTCTCTCTCTCTCTCTCAATTCACACTTTTCAATAAATATAAATATATAAATATTCACTTTTTAAAATTTATTTATAAGATGATAACATACATCATTTTATAATGGTTGTTTAATAATAATTTGGTCGTTATGCTCAGCACTGATAAAGACCTGAAACTTAGGCCGAAATGTTAAATACTTTTTTTTATTCAAATTAATCTCTTTTATTGATAGAAGTACCAAAAATTGATAAATATAATCTACTGTATTATTCTCTGTTTACCTAAAAGGGAATTTGTTCTGTGGCTGAAAACTAATTTACGGGAATATGCAATCATTATATGTATATATATATGTATATAACTTATGAGTAGACTAAATGACAGAACTAAAAAAAGGAGGGTTTTGGGCAGAGTAACGGTACGCAGGTTCAAGAACAATTAATTTTATTATTTACTTCATCCAGTATATATAGCAACAGTTTGTTTTCATATACAATGGTTTGTTAATCCTAATAGTAACATAGTTCCTGTTATTGTTTACGGCTTAAACACAGCTAACTTATATATATGTATATATATAGTTATAATGGCTATACACCATAACTAAGCAAAAAATAGAGAATAAATGATATTCCTTACATTAACATGATGAACAATAGGTGATATTTAGAATCAATAATCGTTTTTATTGAATTTGTCCACGATTTCAAGAGTAAACTATGCATCCATACATTACATTACACCACAGGCGGATCTACGGGGGGGGGGGAGCTTTCGGGCTGAAGCCCTTCCCCCCAAAATGGTAAAATATAACTATGTTTTACAGAAAAAAAAATCTTTTTTTCTAAAACCTATCTCTTATGTCATTCTTGTTCGTTTAATTACATTTAATAGGTCTTCAAGAACCACTTAAACACCATTTCATATAGGTAGTTAATTTATTTCTTTTCTTTTCTAATTAATTATTGTTATATGCGTGTAAAAAAAAAATATTTCGGGCTGAAGCCACCCACAAATTAAATTCTGGATCCGCTAGTGCATTACACACAAATCATTACATCATGAGGTTGTAACTCATACCGTTTATATCATAAATGATGGCTATGCAATAACCGAATTATAATTGTAAATGATATTAATTAGGAAAGTAACGTACTGAACGTCATTTCCCCTTGCGGTAGCAGCAGCTCGCAAGACCACTAACTAACTGCTGACAGCAGACCAATCGCAAACATGGGTTCCCCTATTACTGTAGCCCTTATTACTGTAGCCCTTATTGCTGGCCATGACAGTTGCCGAACTTACTAAGTAAGTTGAGAGGAGTTCGCTAATGATCTCTACCTACACCGCCTTAACTGATCGCCTTTCCACACGTGCTCACGCTCATCCTATCATTACAGGCAAATATACCGCTCTAGTAAATAATTGTTTTTTAGTATAAATATACAGGGCGTCCCTCAAGTAGAGGAAAATAAATATAGGAGTGATAGCATTGATTCGTTAACCATGACTTAAAACTTATTAAACAAGAGAGTTTTTCATATAGTAGGCTATCTGTAGTATTGTAGGATGATGATAAAAAAAAATCGCTAATTTTGTTAACAGAAGTGAGCTTAGTTTAGCCGCTCAAAAGTCCCCTTTAAATGGTTTTAACCATGACGAACTCTGCTTTTATTTAAGGTAAATTTGATTACAGTAATGTGGATATTTAAGGTAAAATATCTGATTACAGTTAATTACTTACATCAAATATTTTTTATATGATCGCTTGCTACTGAACAAAAAACTTGAGACTTGTATCACATACATATGTGGCGCGACATCCAGTTACCGAGACTGAGCCTCCTCCAAGAGCCTCCGCCAGTTGACTCTGTCTTCTGCTGCAGCTCTCCAGTTCCGTACGCCTAAGAGGGTTCTCGCATCATAGGCCACGCTGTCCAACCATCTTGTCCTCGGCCTTCCTACCCGTCTTGCGAGGTGCAGCTTCTCAATCATTACTTTCTTGGGTATTTTAAAGGCGCTGATTCTGAACATATGCCCTACCCAACTTAGTCTGGCAAGTTTAATATAAGTGACTACGGCGATGTCTATATGAAGAGAACTGAGCTCCCTATTTTTTTCTTTTCCTCCAGACATCACCCTCCTTTATTGGACCATAATCCTTTTGAGGACTCCTCGCTCAAACACACTCAGCTTCATCTCATCACTTTTCGTCATCGTCCAAGCCTCTGAGCCATATGTCAAAATAGACCGTACAAGGGTCTTGTATATAATTACCTTGGTCTTCTTTGAGAGATAACTACTTCTAAAGTGTCGGCCAAGTCCAAAGACACATCTATTGGCAGCCGTGATCCTTCTCTGTATTTTTTTCTCTGTATGTCATTTTATCCAATTCAATGAGCGTTTTAAATAATATTAATAATGAATACTTTACGAACCCGAACGTTCGATGGCGATACCGCCTATCTCTATCCACATGCTTTAATCCGCGGTCAGCAGTCCAAATCAAACCCCGTCATTGTTAAAACGAAAACTGTTGATTTTTTAATCGCATAAAATATACTTTATCTCTTATCTGCATCTTCGTTTCTACGTTAGTTATTAATGATAATCCGTTGTACACACCTCTTTTTATCAAATTATTTACATCCACCTGAAACTTTGTAAATAACTAACTACAACTATTTTATTTGCGAAAATTCTCGGAATTGCGATGTTTTCAATCTGGAAATCGGCATACTTTGTTTATTTAATTAGGTAATAAAAATCGTTCCCACTTCAATCGTAAGATAATTTGAGCACAAAATCGAGAAAAAAAATGAGGCTCTGTTGTATGGTGCACCTCTGTTCGAACATATCAGCAAAACAACTGGGAAAAGATTACAATATTCCAAAATGGAACAATTAGAAAAATTGTAAGAGGAACCACGCTGCAGAGAAAGAAGACATTGGATATTCAAGCAACTCTAAATTTATCAACTATAAAAGAATTTCTGGCAAAACGAAAAAAATCATATTTCGAAAAATCCCAACAATTGGCGAACCCTCTTTTCAACAACTTATCACCAACCCAAATTCCAAAACGTTGGCAACAAATCACATGAGATAGGTTTTATTAATTTAGTTGTAAGCTCTAGAGGATAAGGTCAACTCAAGCCTGAGGTGAGCCCCATCACCTTTTATATTACAGATGAAGAACAAAATACTCATAAACGACAAAAAATACACCTTACAATGCTTTTAAGCAGTAAAAGGACTACTATGAAAACAATGAAAAGGATCCAAGCGGATATGGGGGTATAAGCGGAAAAGGGGATATGGAAAAAAAAAAAAAAAAAAAAGGCCTTCAAACATAGTTAGCCGTTTGGCGAGATAAACAATATGCCAATTTTCATCAGATAAGCAGGAAATCTATTTTTTGTGTTTTTTAAACAAGTCATGTTTTTTCTCCAATACAAACATAAATAATATGGGTTGGCAAATAAGTCCTTTCGGTTTTTCAGGGTGAAATAAAACTCAATGTATTATAGACATAAAATTTATTTTAAACTACAATATATTGACCATTATTTAATATGTCTTTTTCCCATCTTTCCACTAACTAAATAAGGCCATGTTCATAAAATATCTGGAATTTATTTTTTAAAAAACTGATCCAAGTGGTTTTTGATGTCCTCTTCCTTTTAGAATTCTTTTCCACTGATGGAGTTCAGCAGAGACCGAAATAAGTAGTAGTCACTTGGAGCTAGGTCTGGTGAATAGGAAGGGAGGGGCAAAAGTTCCCATCCAAGGCAATATTGCTCAATATGAATTATTTATTTATTATAGGATGTTGGATCTCACATTTTTTAATTGTTTTTAAAGCGTCCAACTGTTTAGACTCCTGGGGGTAGATTGAAGTGAAAAGTGAAAAGATTGCGTTAAGGCTGATCATAAAAATTATAAAAGTAAGTTCCTAGAAAGCGTACCAACAAGATCCCACAAAAATTTGTAAAAAATGTTTTTGGTTTTTATATGATTTAAATGAATACAAAAAAAAAAAGAATGAATATTTTTGTTTTATAGAGGTCATTTTTGTACATGTTATATCATATATATATATATATATATATATATATATATATATATATATATACATATATATTGGAAGATTGATAAGAGTAGAGTTAATATTGTGTTAATATTCTTATTGGATAATATGGGATTATTCATTAAAATACTCAGGAAAGGATACATTAATGGTAATATTTAATTTTAGTTAGTACAAATGTCGAGTGTTTATTTAGTCAGTCTGAAATTTAATTCTATAAAGTTTATTTTAGTTTATATTTTATTAATACCTTTGAATATCTAAGGGAACAATGGTTTAAAACAATAAGCATGTTCGAACAATGGTAAAAGTTATAATGGGAGTTATAATAATGGTAAAAGTTAAGGCTGATCATAAAAATTATAAAAGTAAGTTCCTAGAAAGCGTACCAACAAGATCCCACAAAAATTTGTAAAAAATGTTTTTGGTTTTTATATGATTTAAATGAATACAAAAAAAAAAGAATGAATATTTTTGTTTTATAGAGGTCATTTTTGTACATGTTATATCATATATATATATATATATATATATATATATATATATATATATATATATATATATACATATATATTGGAAGATTGATAAGAGTAGAGTTAATATTGTGTTAATATTCTTATTGGATAATATGGGATTATTCATTAAAATACTCAGGAAAGGATACATTAATGGTAATATTTAATTTTAGTTAGTACAAATGTCGAGTGTTTATTTAGTCAGTCTGAAATTTAATTCTATAAAGTTTATTTTAGTTTATATTTTATTAATACCTTTGAATATCTAAGGGAACAATGGTTTAAAACAATAAGCATGTTCGAACAATGGTAAAAGTTATAATGGGAGTTATAATAATGGTAAAAGTTATAATATTTTGCAAAACGTTACCGACCAGAGGGATATAATTCCATAGGATTTTACCTGCCTTCGTAAATCCTTACATAAATTTCGTAATGACCGAGAAGATTTAGAGGCTGTGGGTTACTTTATGTCCCGAAGGGGTCTTAGGTCACAGTTAATACTTACTTTTTTTTATACCTTTAAAAATACCATAGCAATAGCAAAGATATTCATGAAAGTAATGCACGATCACTGCTGTAGTTGAGAATTAGATTATAAAGTTTAAAATCCAATTGAACCAGTCTCTAGAGCCCGCGTTATTAACTTACTTTGAAAACAAAACAATGAAGAAAATAAACAAACTAACTGGATTAGATAAAAAGAAATAGTTCTTTGATTTAATTATATATATATATATATATATATATATATATATATATATATATATATATATATATATATTTATACAGGGTGTTCCGTAAGTAGAAGGAAAATCCAATAAGAGTAATAGCAGACGTTTTTATAAGTAACACACGTGATGTTTCTAGCCCTAATATTTAATTTTATCACAGAATTTAATTTTATCCTCAACTACAGCAGTGATGGAGTTTGCTTTAAACGCCAACTTTTGGACAAAAAAACACTATTTTTGTCTTTGATAAATGCGAATCGATTCTTATGACTGAAATCAGGGAGAAAAAAATTACAAAAAATACATAAAGTAAAAAAGTACATAACAACTTTACATGAAAAATATTTTTAAAATCTTTACTTATAATTTTATTATTTTAATAAATAAAATATATATTTAGGCAATTATTTTTATTGGAATACATCTCAGATCTTGGAAAAATTCGCAACAGTTAATTGTATTCTTTTTGCTCAAAACACGGGTACTTTTAGGAGACTGGATAGAAAATCACATCATTTCTATACACACTTTGAGGCGAACATCATTTTTTTGCCAAATAAACCTCAATTTAATTAATATAAACTTAAGCCTTATTAAACTTGGTAGTTTTCCTTAAAGAGGGGTAACTGTACTATAGTAGGATAATGTTTGAACAAAATCGCGGATAATTTATGATTTTTTTTTTAAACAAAACTTAACTTAGTTTACCCGCTCAAATGCCCTCTCCAAATGGTTTTGATTAGGACAAACCTTACTTTTCAGCCGAAGTAACTTTTGTCTTATTTATTGTGTAGTAATTATTAATGACTTAAATTAAATATGTTTTTAGTTATCGGTTCCTATTGGACAAAAAACATGACTCCCTTAAAAAAACAAAAAACTTGGATTTGCTACTTTTCTGCTGAAAATTGGCCCATTGTTTATATGCGATTTTTTGTAGATCTCGAGGTCTAATATCACTCCTATCAAAATTTTCCTGTACTTACGGGACGCCCTGTATATGGTAACACCATTTGAGGACCATTTATTTGATTCACCTTTATGCTCCATGCCATAGAAGAAATTAAAAGAATTTTAAATTATTTAATATATGTTTTTATCGGCAGTTTAGCACAAAATTAGAAAAAAAAGATATAAATAAAAAAAAAATAGAAAAAAAATATAACAAAGTAAAAACAGAACAAAATAAATTAAACCAAAAAGGTCAACTAGACATAGTTAAGATGAAATTCTATATTGATAGATTTATTTGAATAGCAACAACATAATCTGCCACAATCAAGGGAATTTGGTATTATAAGAATAAAAAATAAGTAAATATATATATATATATATATATATATATATATATATATATATATATATATATATTGAAGGAAATAGAAAAATACTTGTAAAAAGGAAAAAGAAAATACTGTAAAAATTAAAAGAAATAAAAGAAAAGAAAAGAGAGAAAGATTACTTGTCACAAATTCATTCCTATTCACATTCAGCCTGGAGAACCCTGAACCATGCTATGTTGCAATCATGTGAAAGGCAAAGCAGGGCTTAAAGAGATCCCAGCGCTTCTCTCCCAGTCGCATCACCGTTTGAAGGTCAGTGGAGGCTGAGTGAGAGCACTAAGGAAGAAGAAATTACATATTCTACGCATAAGCCGATAAGTAAAAGTGAAAAGCTCTAATAAATTTAACACAGTCTGACTTGGACTGGAGAAAACAAATTTTATACCGTCTCTGGCCATTTTACGTGTTAAATTTTAATAGTTTTACTTTTTATCAATTCAAAAAATTGGTTGTCATATAGTGTAATGTTTAACCTTCTTTTTATTTCTATGTTTAGTAAGTTTATTGTCACAAATAGGTGTACGTCCGTAATTTTTAAGTGTGATGTGTCGCATAAATCTGTATAATTATGGTGTATATATCGTCGATACAAATGCTAACTATCGAATCACAACTCTAATCATTATCAATTGACCACGAACAACGAGGATATTTTAAATTGCAAACTAATATCTGCTTCTATGAATGTTTAAAGATTTTGTATTCGCTCTTTAAAAATATTTAATAACAATTGCAACCGCTAGAGAGCAAGGTTGACATTTTTCTTGTTTTCATATTCGATTGTTAGCATTTATATCGACGATATATATATATATATATATATATATATATATATATATATATATATATATATATATATATATATTAAAAATATTCTATTAATTGATCATTTATCAAGGAGGAAATACGTATAATGAGTTTGGAATCAACATACTAAAAAAGCAAAAATAAGGAATCATTGCGTTGATTTTCCGACATTCGCAATTGAGCATTTAGCTTATTTGACGTTAAATGATTAGCTTCTGTGGATTGTTTTCTTGATGATAGCCTTGAGTTATAATGTCATTACTTAGTTATCTGTGAAGCAGGAGATGTCTGGACCATTTTCTTTTTAATCTGAATCAAGCAGGTAATAGTGGGAAAGGAAATTGATAGAATGATTGGATTTAGGTGATTTGGGGTTGAAGAGTGAAAGTTGTGTATTTGATGTGGATATACTGTTGAAATGTTTAGATCGTTGTATATAGTGTGATTTGAAATATACCGTGGTGTGTTAACAATTTTTCCAAGAATTTTGGATTGTGTTGTTTGTAAAATTATTTTTATAGAGTTTCGCGGTAGTTTATCATAAACCCATTCGAGTTTATCATTATATTTTTCATTTGACTTCGTCATCATTATCTTCGGTCGGACAATGTGTGTTTATTAATGCGAGTTTAAACCAAAGTATTGTATCATTAAATTATTGTATCGTCCTCTAAGTGAATAACAATCGATTCCTTTTTAGAAACCCGATACGTAAACAATGATTCTCACTTCCTCCATACCAAAAAGTGTACTATTCTTCCCTTACCCAGCCCTCCCCTAGGCAGCGAACATATTATTATCATTGCTTTGAAATTATTAGGAAGTGGGATAGCTCAGTGGCAGGGCACTGATATTCCAATGCCCAAGATTCTGTGTTGGAATTCTGGCTCATGGAAGAAGAAATATTTATTCTGTTTCATCAACAGTGGGACGACCCTGGGATCAGGAGTTACTTCTGGAGTACTCCCAGCCTCTATAATGTGGGTACCCTTAATTAAATAATTAATTAAGGAGGAAAACCTGGCGCTTGGATGTCAGATCACCTCTTTACACAACCGTTGACTCAGAAAAGTACTTTCCCTAATGTTACTAAACCCAAGACTCTTCAGGGCTTGTAGTAGTACAGTTCTTTTTTTAGTTATTCCTTTTAAAATATCAATGTTAAAAATGACCTTTTAAAATTTATAACTCTCCGAGGGGTCTGAAAAGAAGATGGTCCCGTGATCTCCTAATGTAGACGTATCATTAGAGTGCTACCATTGGATAGTTACTCAACAAGTGTTTCAGGTCATTATATCCATATGTTCAAATTTACTAAATGTATTTCTTTAATACAGTTGTAAATATCATTAAGAATAAAAAAAAAAAATATATATATATATGACATGGCCATAACACGCAGTGGAAGGTAATGCTCCCCTTCTTGCCTCTCATGTCATGCATTCTTTATGAACACTAATTTCACTTGCTGATGATTGGTGTAAATATATAAATTATCTGTAAAAAATAATTATAAACGGCGTTAATTTGATGGTAATAGAAAAAAAACCTACATGTTATATCAGGAGCATGTATAAATTTTAAATAATATTATATCCCCACAACCTCTGATGAAAAATCCTAATAAATTACATAATAATGTAAACGTGTCTAGTACATTTATATTCTGGTAAGTTCATTAGAGGGAATTACGTTGAATAAGAATACCATTCGCAGGTTAAACATGTTCCTCGATAAAGACTTCATCAAGTAAGAACATACTTTCCAACTGAATCGAGAATAAGTTTCTGAAGTAGCCAAGAAAAGTGAAAAGCGGGGAGCCTTTTCCAGTGATAAAACTTTTTCAAGTAAACCTTGCGAGTATCAGAACTCGAGGCACGTCCGATGAATAGGCTTCAGTTTTCAAAGCGTTTACATATTCTTTCCAGGTCGGTCGAATATTTTCCAGAAATAAGAAGCTGTCCCTGGAAGACTAACTGATACGTAAAATCAGACAAACAGTTTGATTGAAATACCACAGATTTATTTTTAAAAAGTATAATTATTACTAACGATGTTTAAAACGTATTTTTAAAAGTAAAAAAAAATGTTAATTCTCAGGTCAGCTTTAAGAATTCTAATATTTGAAAGAGACTAGTGAATGAGGTCAATTTTATCCTTGACAAAGAGAATTATAAATGTGTTATTTGATTAGTAAACACTTGTATCTGGAGTCGGATTTAGGATGCCATGCAAATCCTTCGTGCCAAGGAAGCGGACATTAGCTGCTAATTATTATAGTAGGTTCCATTGTCTTCATTAATTAACTGTATATTTGTATTGTGGGGTAGCTCTCTTATCAGTTGTAATCTGATATTGCGGCTTCTAAATAACGATGCGTGTAACTACGAATGATAAAATATTTTTTGTTGACATTAGGTATGTTTCAACATGAGTTCTGACTTTCACCAATCTTTCGGACGGATGTACAGCACTGTTTTTTTAACTTTCCTACCTATTCTAGGTAAGGAAAGTATTGCAATCGGGTCAAATTTCCGACATGCGGCTTTCGACTGATCTATCCATTTCAGAGCCCCTGAGTTCGAAAAACACATTTTTAGCCATTGGTCTGTCTTATCTGTTTATGTCAAGATTTTCTCGGGAACTAGTGATTCGTTTTTCTTGCTTTTTTTTTATTTTGTAGGGTTTTGACCACTGATGCTCCATGCGCAATAGCTGTTGCGCAATAAATGAAAAACATGTTTTTCTATAGACTGTAGCGCAAAAACGGCTCTAACTACTTTGATGAAACTTTCCTATTATTTTCAAATAACTGTATTATAACTGTCCTATAATGTTCAGGTCAAATTTCTGATATGCGGTTTTTGACGGATCTATACGTTTCAGAGCCCTCAGAGTTCGAAAAACACATTTTTTAAAAGTCGCTGAATGAAATTCCCTACAAAACTGTATAAAAATGGTTCATTTCGGACAACTATTAACGATCTTACAGCTATTCAATTTCCAATGTAAGATTACGGGTTAATATCTTGGTGTAAAAAAGGGGTGGATGAGAGAAAAAAGATGACTAAGTGAAAGTAAGAAATTCTGTTGCCCGCTTCACACAACCTTCACTATTTCCTCTATTTTTTACAGAAATTATTGTTTGACAGAATTAGGCTATGGCAAAAAGATTTTGATCAGCAATATTAGAAAGTACTGAAATGTTTACACTGATCTAATTTAAGCCGGTTTGCATTGCTTTATTTTATCGAATAAATCGTACTCAAATCCTTTCTTTGATCAATTTTCAGGAAAATAAATCTAATTAAATTTTTTTTTGTTTCTTGATGTACATATGTAAAGACATAAAAACTTTCCTGAAATAGGTAGGAAGGTCGTGGGAGTAGGCACACTAGATTTTTTTTTGTTTTGGGTTTATATTGGATTAGAAAAACTGCATTTCAGCATAAACATTTTTATATTTTTCATTTGAAGGAAAAGAACATCTTGAATAAGAATTGAATGGTAATCAGAAGATGAAAATTCGTGGGACATTTACAGGTTTTTTTTTTTTATTATGAATTGTTTAAGTGAAGAATATCTATCAAACAACAAACATGAAGATTAAAAAAATATAGGAGCGATTGACAATTTACATCTCAGTTTTTGAAAAGATAACTTACAAAGATTAGCGTTTATTTAACAGTAGATATATAATATTTTTTATTTATAATATATATATATATATATATATATATATATATATATATATATATATATATGTGTGTGTGTGTGTGTGTGTGTATAACAGGTATATAACAACTGATATCAATTATTATATTATATATACAAAAAGAGCCTTAATAAGTTTTCATTTCAATGATAATGTTGGTAAAATAAAACCTACGATTCTTGGTATCCTTAAGGAAACTTTGAATATTTTTGTCCCGATTTAAATTACATGTGTATTTCGCTTAATAATACCGAATCTTTGTTTCCAGTTATGAATCAAATTCGTTTCGATTTATTTTGTATATTTCAATCGCTGGATTTAATGAGAAAAAATTATGAAGAAACCGGGCTAATTTACATAGGAATACGGGCAGGAATAGGAAATGAAAATGAAACTAAGGGTATATGAGACCAGTGCTAACTTCCATGTCAGTAGTTTGACAGGAGTATTAATTACCAAGCTGAAATTTTACCTTTATTTGTATTAATTTGTCTCCTGTGTGCAAAGGTAATATTTCATTACCCGAAATTAGGGCATGACATTACGATGTGTAAAAATTTTTATCTTATGTAGCAGTATTTGTTTTTAATTTAAATCTACCAGTGCTCATTAGCATTTAAATAAGCTGTATGCTATTTTAAGGTAAAACAAGAGTTTAGGACCAGAGGCAATAGATATAGAGAAGTTACAATTTCGAACCACGACAGTGAAACCTTAGATCTTCCACAAAACAAGTGAAATATGTAAATAAGGTAGAGTATTTCAATGAAATAGTGTAAGTATGGTCAATGGAGGAAACAAGAAAAGAATTTAATATATAAATTTTATAAATAAAAAAAAAAATGAATAAATAAGAATGAGAAGTGAAAACATCAACAAGCAGAGATTAATAATATGAAGTATATTTTTTTTTCTTCTAAATTCACAAATTAATAATATTTACAATATATAAACTTATAGTTGTGTATAAATATATTTTATTGTTTATTCACAAAGTTAAATTTACATATATATACAATTATAATTTTGTATAAATTACTCTAGAAACATTGTTCCGACTGACCGTCATTTGTATCACACTCTAAAAAATATTTAACTAAATCTCCATTATTTTCTTAATATAATTTCTGTAACGGCGATCAGTAATTTGTTTTGAAAAACAATCGAGTGCAACAGAAAATAGAATAGAAACACAATTTCTTATTTTTATTGCTAAGTAAAAAAAAAAAAACAATACTGACTTCCGCAAATTAGTTTCTGAATTTTCCTTGGTGATTTAATTTTGAGATGTTTAGGACAAAAAATAAAAACAGTCGTTATTATTTGGTTTTTGGTCCATCTTTTTTTCTTTCCGACTATCTAACTCGGAGTTACGTTAAAATACAATTTTTATTTACAGCCCATTACAACATGGATGAAATACTGATAATTTTCCTCTCTTACCTTATGCAGATCTGAGTTATGAGTTTCTGAGATATTTTAATCCGTATGTATAACTAAACTCTTTATCATTTGGTTTTCATCAACACCTTTTTCCCTTTATTCCTATCTATTACGGTGTCGCGTTAAGATACAATTTTGAATAATAGCTCATTGCAAAGAGGGTGCAAAGCTGAACATTCCCTTTGTTTACAGTACGTAGTCAAAATTTTAGTTTCTGAGATATATTAATCCATATGTATAACTCGTCTATTAGTCGTCTCGAGCCGGCTTTATCCCAAATGAGTGTAACACATCCATGAGTGCGGCAGAATGTAATTAACTACTCACAAAAAAAAAAGAAGCGCAAAACGCGCCTAAAGAAGTTTTCACTTCATAAAAATATTTTATTGAAAGAACTGATAACGTTTTGGGAATGAAGAAACGATTGTAAAGCAATGAATGATTAGATTGGGAATACCCTATTTCTCTTAACAAAAAAAAAATTATATTAATATTAATAAAACAAAACTGATAGTGACTTTAACCGGGAAAAACATTCCTAGCCTTTTAAGAAAAATAAAGATTAAGTTTAGAATCTGTACAGACTATTGAAACTCAAAAGTTCATCCAGAAGGGAATCTATACTGAGAGATTTCGGACTTCTGAAGAGGATTTTCAGTCAATTTCCATTCTCGAAGGACTAGAAGAAAAAAAAAAAAAGAGGATAACACGACATCGAGTATTGAAATACAATAACTGTAGCAGAAGCAGGTTTTGGGAGGTGGATTTAAATAATAAAATTAAATAACTCAGTATCTCTTGTAATTACGAAAAATAATAAATTAAATGTTGATAACACTAGAAATCAAAAAGGTTCTTCCCATAAAATAATAAGTCCTCCAGTCTTTCACACATAAAATAACTAATATAATTAGCAAAGAAAAGGAAAATTTCCACTAACAAACTTTCCAGTTTTTTATTATCACGGATCGTACATACCATAATAAACCGATGATTTAATAAATAGTATTTTTGTTATTTTAATGGTATTTACGATTTGTTAGCTGTATGATTTTAGTATTAGCTCGGTTAAAAATGCAATTCGAACATTTTATAATAGCCCAATATGGCCAGAAAATAATTTCTATTCAAAGTTGAGCGGTAAGTGAAAGTTGTGTGTTGCGCGAACCAGATTTAAAAAAATTATATTAACATAATAAAATAATTATTTTTTTTTCAATTATTATAACAAAATTATTTTCCCCCCCTTAACTCCAATGATATAATACTTTGCAAAATATGTTTTACAATTAGCTGATGTACCCGTCGTTGAAGGGCGTATAGTTAAAATTTGAGAATCTTTTTTTGAGAAGGGTTTTGTATTATGTGGGGAATCCAAATTTATTTTCATAAAATTGGATGGAGAGGAAGGATTGTTTTGAAATTTTGTAAGAGGGGCTTATTTAAGCCAATCTTTCGCAATAATCATAATAAAAACTTTGTTATTCGGCTATTTGTCTAGAGATCTTTTTAATATAATCCCATCAAATATAATTTTAATTTGTCTAGAGATAATGGTTAGGCAGTGAATTTCTTCGATTTTCACCTCAACCTACTTTACCACGACTTACAGTTAAAAGTTGTACTATTCAACTGATGAAAAAAATTATGACAACTTAACGGGAAAAAAAACAAAATCCCGAACATCTGTAACTCTTAAAACACGGATAAAACACTCATTTTTCAACTTTGTCCGATCTTCCCGTTCAAGGTGTAATTCGATTCAACTTCTATTCGAGCCTAACAAATGTTTTCATATACATTTTTAGGATTAACCAAACGGATTAGTCGGAAGTATGAAAAAAAAATCCTAAAATTTCATCCCACCCGCCACAATATTCAGATCTAAGTTTTACAGGGATGTAGGTGACTCAAAGTCCAATGTTATTTGGCCAGCAATGAACGCAGCAGAGTTTAAGGAAGTAGAGACTACAGTTCTTTTTGATTGTTTCAATCGAATCCACAATCTCCTCGTTTTATCATAAATGAAAACTAAAAACCTGAAAAATTTTAATGGATCGGTGGTGGTCGGTTTAGTTGTGTGGCACCTAAGCAAATAGCCGAATAACAAAGTTTTCTATACGATGGGTAGATCAGCTATTATTATATGCATATATAATAAATATATATATTGAAAAAAAATAATCAATATATAACACTATTGAGATGAAATACCCAATATATAACTCAATTGAATTAAACTAGATGAAATATTGCTGACGGCATCAGGAAAGTTTAAATGCTTGAAGAAAGGTCCTGAACTTGTGGATTCTATCTCAAGTTACTCCGGGTCGGGTTGGACGGAGCTGATGAAAACATCTGAAAAGTTTTAACGAAAAACATGGAGAGAGGAGAAGATTTCTAAGAATTGATTATGAAAGTAGAAAGAATAGCGCTGTGGCTCACGGAAGCTTTCTTTTCTCCAAGGGGAAGTAATCTTCAGCTTTTTTTCTATAAATTATTCAGCACATTTCTTCGAAGAAACTTATTAATAAAACAGAACCTGAGAAGAGAACAATCTTTAAATATAATTCAGATGCGACAACCAGTATTACAGCTATTTTAGAGTGTACAAAAATAAAAAAATGGAGCAATGTAGCATATTAAGAGCAATTGTTTACATGAAACAATTAATTAACTAATTTATTTTACTGATACCATATTAATACAAACAGTAATATAGTTAATGAAGAGAAGAATAGTTGGGGTGGTCAGTCAAAAAGGAAGGCAAAAATAAATGATAATATTTATTTTTACATATGCCGACGTTTCGACCTGAAGTTCAGGCCTTCATCAGGGCTAAGAAAATAACTAGATAACAAGGTATCAGAAACATAAGTAGTGATGGTAAACAAAAAAAAAAAATAAATAAATATAAAGTAAAATGAAATTGTTAGAATAATGACTAAGAACTAAGAGATAAATAATAATAACCGTTACAAAGTGTGGAATGATGAAGTAGGCGTAATCAAAAAGGGTGACATAAGTGTTGATTACGCCTACTTCATCTTTCCACACTTTGTAACGGTTATTATTATCATAATTGGTAATTGGTTGACTGTCGTGGATAATGAAGAGAAGAATAGTTGGGGTGTTCAGTCAAAAAGGAAGGCAAAAATAAATTATAATATTTATTTTTTACATATGCCGACCTGAAGTTCAGGCCTTCATCAGGGCTAAGAAAATAACCAGATAACAAGGTATGAGAAACATAAGTAATGAAGGTAAAATAGATAATAAATAAATAAATAAAATAAAAAAAAAATATTAGAAAAATAAAATAGATAAATATAAAGTAAAATGAAATTGTTAGAATAATGACTGGTTATTATTATTACTAAGTATTATTATTATTATGCCGACGTTAATAATAATAATAATACTTGGTTATAATAATATAATAATAATAATAATAATACTTGGTTATTATTATTATTAGAATAATGACTGGTTATTATTATTATTATTACTGGTTATTATTATCTCTTTTTGACTGACCATCCCAACTATTCTTCTCTTCATTATCCATCATATTCAATTAGTAATATAGTTAGTTTATAGGCGACAATTTCAGAAAATTTTAATCAATTTTGAAAAATTCATTTAGCTGTTTTTAGTTTCCTACCTATACTAGGTAAGGAAAGTATTGCAATCGGGTCAAATTTCCGATATGCGGTTTCGTCGCATAAATATTGTTTGCAGCCAGGGATACACTTTTAAGCGGATTGGATAAGTGCCGACTTATAAGAAGACTGATTTATTTTTATTTTTTTAAAGCCAGCTATATGTTGTTAATAATTGTTCCTTTTATTTTTGCTCTTAATTTTTGATGTTATTAATTTTTTTTCGGATAACTACCTACCTCAGCAATTATGGCCTGGTGGGGGAGATGCTATTTAATTATTCAAACGTCGACGTAATGGCTGAGAACTTAGGGCGAGAGTTCTGGATCACTACTACGTTGGAGATTCAAGGGTTCAAGTCCCACCTGGGTTAGTTCGTATTCGTTTCCCACTCCAGTTATTAAGCGGCGGCAACCTATAAGTAGCCGTCAGGGGTTAGCATAAGGAGCCAAAATGACGAATTGTCAGACCATTTCCCTCACCAGTAGCAATACCTGTACAAGTTTAGCAGATGCATTTCGTCTGATTCGAACAATAAATAAATATGGACACAGTATACTCATCATGTCTATGTAACAGCCTGGAACAATCCATAGTTTATCCGGATGAATCAAAGAGGCTCAGATAGCAGCTAATAAAAAAGAAAACATAGAAAAACAAATATTATTATATTTCTTTTTAAATGGGCGGATTGCTATTTTTCATTTAAACAGAAACTATCACCACTTAACAAGACTAGAGGTGTCAAGATTTATTTTTAGTACCGCTTAAACAAAGATTAATTGATCCAGGTGAGAATTCCCATGCCAAAGAATCTAGCACTTGGAAATTTATTAAGACAAAGTTTGAATATTGTGCGTGGTACTGACCCCGTTTTATCAAATTATTAACATCCACCTGAAACTTCGTAAACAGCTTCATCTGATCGTAACCTACAAATATTTTATTTACAAAACTTTTTAGAATTGGGGAATTTTCAATCCGGAGATCGGCAACTTTGTCTATTTAATTAGGTATTAAAAACCCATTATTACGCATTTCCTTTCCATTTGAATCATAAGATAGAATGATCACAAAATCGAAAAAAAAGGTGACTTACAAACATATTGGGGCGTTTAGCCTTTATCAGCTCGTTGTTTTACCTTTTTCTGGGTGGAAGTCACGCCAAACGCCCAAATATTTTTGTAGGCAACCTTTCTTTTTCGATTTTGTCATCATTTTATCTCACTATTCAAGTGAAAAGAAAATGGGTATTCACGAGTTTTAGTATCGAATTAAATATACAAAGTTTGCCGATCTCCAAATTGAAAACGCCATGGACTAATAGTTTAGTGACAAATACGCTGTCTGTACAACGGCAGTCTGAAATATGATATGAATTTTTACCGTATTTGCCCCTAAAAAAATAGCCTTTTTTACTGTATTGAAGGTTATTGGAGGGGATGTGGAGTTGAATTTTGTATCCATTTTGGAACCCCTAAAAACACATTGAGGTTTTCATTGAAGTCAGATTTTTTCTCGTTATATTTCGCAACTCATATGATCCCGAGTTGAAATTCTATATTTCCATTTTTTATCTAGATAGAATCACACCATAAATGTTTGGGGAAAATTGTTTAATTTATTGTATACCTGAAGGGTTTTTCCCAGTTTCATGTTTATGCACGTCTCTACAGCCTCCAATGTTATAATGTTTAGAACAAAATGGTGGCTGAAAACTAGAATATTTATTAATAAATATAACAATCTGTCACACGGACAATAATTGTAGTGAGATATGAACGCATTCATACCATATATACACAAAACATAAAATAAACAAAATCAAAATAACAATTAAATTATAATCAAAATGTATATACAATAAAAATAAAGTAACTTAAAGATAAATAAATTAAAAACATAAAAACACACTCATACCTATATGCAATGTATATAATCAGGCAGAGAATCCCAGGCCAGGCTTGTCTCTCTAACTATAGAGGGAAAAGCAGGATTCCAAGAGATCCCTCTCATCCGCGTTACTGATGTTGAAGCCAGTGGAGATTGAGAAAGAGCGCTTTAGCTATAAAAGACAATAACATTTCCTAAACATTTCTTTTACAGAAAGTTCAATTTTATTTCATTCAAATAGTTTTATATTTTTCTTGAGCCATTATAACATTTTTTTTTTTCAAAATTCTTTAGCTGGCCCTCCGTAGAAAACTTTGCAATTGATTCATTCATTAATCGTACATTCAAATATTATTTATTTATTTATTTTCCATTAAATTTACGACTGCGTAGTAAAGCACCAAGCAAATGTGTTGGAGTTTATTTTATCTTATTGTATTCTTGTATTCTTGATTCTTAACTTTTCAGCAGAAGATCTCTAGACCATTGCCTTTTTAGTCGTTTTTGAGGCTCATCAGTTAACAGGGAGGAAGATAGAGATCGAACGAGTTATGGATGATTGGGAGTAGAAGAATGAAATGATGTGCGTTTGTTGTGTATGTAGGACTTTAATTTTGGTATGTTCATGTCTGGGTGTATGGTGTGATTTGAAATAAACCAAGGAGCATTGACGATTTTACGAAGTATTTTGGATTGTGTGGTTTGAATTTTGTTTATGTGTGTGTGTTTTGCGGAACCCCAAAGTTCTGCTACGTATGCCCAAATAGGTCGTAGTATGGTGGTGTAGATTAGTCGCTTGTTTAGTAATTTGAGTGGAGATCTGTAGTCCAAAAGATGTGACAGTTGTTTGTATCGTCTAGTCAGTTCTTGTTTTTCTTTTAATTTAGTGTGAATGTTCCAAGTGGGTTTTTTGCCGAAGTATAGTCCGAGATACCGTACATGTGTTTTTGAGGGAACTGGTTTATCGGCTATTGTCACAGCGGGACACGAGATTTTCCTCAGGGAGAAGCTAACTAGTTGAACTAGTTGAATTTCTGGGATTGATTTATATTCTCCATTTGTGAAACGATTTTTCAAGGTCGTGCAGGTGATTTTGTAGAGCTAGTGAAGCGATAGTGGAATTTTTGTGTGAAGAGAGATTTAAATATACATTAAAATTAATAGTAACTATGAAGAAAAATTCAGGTGTTATTAATAAGTCTGTTTAGCGACCTGGGTCATTATTTAATAAAGAGTCATTAATTCATCACCTTTCATTTTATTTTACGGATGGCTTAGCTCAGATGGATAATAGGAGGCCTAGAATATTCTAGAATGGAAGTGGCCCTTTCCTGTGAAGTAGAGCATCAATATTTAAAGACCATCTTAAAAGCATTCGAGGATGGAGGACCGGCGAGGGCCGCACTCGAAGAGAGCAAATAGTAAATGATTCCTCGGCTAAGGTACAGGTACCCACTTCTCTCCGCTGCTCCTTCACTGCTTTTTGATGGCTCTTAAACTTTTAATGATCTTTATTAATAACATAGGGTCATCTGAGGTCATCCGATTATTTAATTATTAATCAATTAATCGACGATTAAGATCTGTTTAATATGAGAGTTATTTTTTTCTATTATTACGGAGTTACTTCTCTTATGTTTCTGAATTTTTTATTGGAGCCATGTCAGAACAGAAATAATACAAAATTCGAAGAGGGTAGCAAGAATGTAAAATCAAGTTCGTAGCAACAGACCCCTTTTTATCAAGTAATTAACGTCCATATAAAGTTTTGTGAATGTCTTTATTTTATCATAACTAAGACATTTTTATCTGCGAAAATTATCAGAATTGGGATGTTTTCTCATTAAATTAAGTGCTTAAAAGTCATGAATACCCATTTACTTTCCACTTAGTAAGATATTTTGATTTCAAAATCAATAGAAAAAGTGATGGCAAGCCAAACGACCCAATAGTTATTGTAGGCTTTAATATAGTTTATTTTAAAAAGTTAATCATTTCACATTATTCAAAGTTACGATAAATACTAAATATAACTTTTGGAAGAATTTGATAAGTTAATAAAGAAGAAAAAAAAATTAAGATGCAGAAAAACCTGCCTTGCTATAGACTGAACGAATATACCAATTTCAATGAAACTTCGCTAAAGCCATTTTCTCTACACCCTCTAAATTTATCTATTTAACATACTTCAACCAAAAGAAGCTGGAAAAAAAGTTATGAGGGATGATAAAATGAAATTCCGAATAACTCAAAAAGCATACACTTTTTTGGGGATATTGTATTTTTAAAAGTTTTTGGAATTTCCTAAAAAACCCTCCAAAAAATCGTTAAGATCGGACAATTAGGAGGAAATATATGGTCTCTAGTTTTTTTCCCTCAAGAACATTTTTATAAGAAATAAGTACCTTTATTCTCAGTTCCATATTTCAACACTGCAATCACCACCTCCGGAATCAACTTACTCATATCCTGCATAGATAACTTTTTCAACTAAAAATATCACTAATATGACATAACTAAAAATGTTGAAATTGGAGTTAGTCATTCTGAGGTTTATAAAAGCAAAGAAAGTTGTGTGGTTTATAAAAGCAGATGGAGTGACTAGATTTTTATTGCCTGTCGTCGATATATTAAATAGACATTTTGTAATTATAATGGTCTTAATGACTTGTTATCTGTAAGCTTTAAGGTTTAGCTCCGTTTAAAATACACTTCAAAAATTGTCAGAAAATAATTTCTATTCATAGCAGATAGGTAAGTGAAAGTTATGTGTTTTTTTTTTTTTTGTCATCTTAAGATTCAAGTGAAAAGAAAATATAGAAAATAGTTGTTCATGAGTTATTAGTAATTCATTAAATATGCAAAGATCGTTTCATTATCAATCTTCAGATTAAAAATCTGGTGCGCGCAACATAAAACTTTCACTTACTGCTCTACATTGAATTGAAATTATTTTCTGGCATTTTTTAAATATAATATAAAATGTTTAAAGTTCATTTTAAACGGAGCTAATGCTTAAAGCTATTTGTAAACAAATCATTAAGACCATTAAAAATACGAAAAGTCTATGTATTACATGGACGGTAGGCAATAAAAATCTAATTATTCCTCCTGCTTTTATAAACCACACAACTTCAGTCTCTGAGCGTTTCAGTTGACAGAATGACTAACTCCAATTTTAACATTTTTCAGTAATGTAATTTGAATGATATTTCTAGTTGGAAAAGTTGTATCAATACAGACAGTGAGCAAGTTGATTCTAGAGTAGGTAATTGCAGTCTTGAAATATAGAACTGTGAATAAAGGTATAAATATTGCCACTAGAAGTATCACTAAAATTAATACTAAAGAATGTTGAAATTGGAGATAGTCATTCTGTCAACCGAAAGGCTCATATATGCCTGGAGAGATTTGAAAGTATATCTGAATATTTAACCTATAAATGATTTTCGGTTGTAGGACTATTACTTATTAAACTGTTATTTTCTATTGGGAAGTTTCCTAAAATGAAATAATGAGGTTTTCATTGCCTGCCATGGCAAGGTCAAAAGTTGTCGCACTAATTGTAAGAAGAATTAACAAAAGGAAAATTCATCAAATTATTCACTAATTTAATTTTCTAAACGGTTAATTGATGGTTTTTTTATTGAACGTCCAATAGATATCTAATTATTTAAATATAATATCATATCTAGAATTATTAAATTACAGTAAATGTATTCACACAAGTACAATAAAATAGTATTATAAGCAATGGCAGTGGCATGATTTGGTGGATTATAAATACTTTTTTTTCAAATTTAGAAAAAATTTAAAAGTTTACATTTAGTAGGAAAATTTCATTGGAAACATGTGATTTACATTAGATAATGTTACATTTCTGAAATTATTATTTATATTTTTTTCGTCACTTTCCATCACCTTCTACAACTTTATGTATTTCATATTATTTTTTAAAATTCTCCGCTTTCCAACGAAATATAATACGTAACCTTCTGACTGTTATTTCTGGAGATTAATTTTCAACCCGGATAAACATTTTTCTTTTTTTCTCCAGTTTACAATTATCTCATTCTTTCAAACTTAATGTTCATATATTACCTCAAAGTCTGTAATTGTTGAAAACTCAGATTCAAAAATTTTCACGATAACAATGCTTTTCGTTACTATATATTACACATGTAATAGGTCAGTAAATGTAAAAACGACCTCTTTTCAGAGAATTTTCATCAATAAAAATATGAAAAAACTATAAAAAGTAGTGATTACGGTCTATATAGCAGGATAATGATTTAAACAAATGATTTAAAAAAATTAAAACAATAACTAACATAATAAATAGTATTTTAAATATAATAAATACCAAATAAATAAGTGATGAAATTATTGAACTAAATAATACATAATTCGAAGGCAAAACTGTAAAATATCTCTCTTTGTTTGTAATAACAGGAGTGGAATTAATTTTAATTGAACTATAATCAATTCATTTTTTTATTTAAAACAAACCATAATTAATTTAACAAATAAAATAATATTTATTTTATTAACGCGGGTATCTCCTGGCATTTGTCTATAAAAAATAACCAAAACGAATCAATGACGATCTCCCCAATAAAAGTATGGTCGGTTAGAAAAATTTATATAATCAATTTTTTTTTCTTTTCTTCTTCCTTACCTCGCCTTTTAGGCTATACGTGATTTTTCGGTACCGGTGGATGATGGCGGGGAATTTAAAATCCTCTCTGGTACCGGGATGCGAACTCGTACTTTTTAATCTCCCCTCTCTTCAGTTATCTGGTTGCTGGGCAACTCGCGGTGCTGTGCACACGCGTTAGCCCATTCGGCCACCCAGCCCCGACTTAATCAATTTACAACCAAAGTCTAATTATTAACATTTCATGGCTATAAGCTTTATATATAAATTAAATATATTTATGTTAATTAATACGATTCCTCCCTCCCCTCTAAATCAAACCTTCTTAAATCTACCCCTTTCCAACCTTTTTCCTTTTGTTTCAATGATTTTAACACTATGATATTCCATTTCAGACCATAGTAATGTAGCTTCAGGTAAGATGTTGTAAATTAGTTTGATAGAAGTATATCTAAAATACAATCTAATATGTTTTTTGATAATAATAGTTAATATTAAAGTTAATAGATCACCGAGTTAGGTAAAATGTGCGACAACTGTCGCTCGACGAATAGTTGTGAATAGCAAATATTCATATTATAAAGTGATGTTTTACGCATCTAATAGAGTCAAGGTACAAATTGAGAATGGAGATTTCCATCTCGTGAGGAAATTATAAATTATAATCAGAAATTGTTTGTCAGTATTGTTAATAGGGCGGCATTTCACAGGAGGAAACCACATGGCGCATGTTTTTAGTAAGCCAAAAATAAATGGCCGTGAAAAATCTGATAGCTTTTAAATAAACATATTTTCTTTTTCCTGCAAACCAAATTTAATTCTACATTATATCCACTCCAAAATGTCATTGTTACATCAATAAATTAACAAGAAACTAACTTTTTGAAGATAGAAACATTGTATTCTATTCTCAATACATTTTTTCAACTTCCAATTTGGATTGTTGTAATCAGGACCAACAGATAGTCCTTTCTTGTTAAAAATAATAGGAATAAACAACAAACGGCACAATAAAAAATTCTATGAAAAATTGTCAACGCATCTTGAAACATTTAAATAATACTATACATAAAGACTTAAACACCCAAACAGTAAAATCCTATAATCATGATAAATACTATACATTACATTCTTTAACTCAAAAAAACTTCAATCCACTACGTTCTTTCTATTTCCTGCTCCCTGTAAGGTGATCGATCCAAATTAAAAAAAAAAATGGCCAAGAAACCTACTCCTACAATAACATAATGAAAAACAAATCAAGCAAATGACCAATACGTCAAATTCGCTAGATGTATTCTAGGACAGCTGCTAATAGAATACATTGAAAATTAAAATAAAATAAAAACATATTAGCATGCTAAAATATTCAATATATAAAATCAATAATAATGAAAAAATGAATAACTAAAGTAACACCGTACATAAAATTAAATGAACTTAACATATACATGTATTTACATAAAAACAGAAATAGGAAAAAAAAACATATATGAATAATTCAAAATAGAAATATCTAATTACGGTATTCGCCATGGATAATGTGCTCAACATCGACATGGCCCTTTATGAAGCTTCTTGTTGAGTTCATTGTAATTTCACTAGCTACGAACTATTTTTATTTCACAAGATGAACTCTCTCTCGCCTAAAACTCTCTCCAAAAATCCAAAATTTTCCAAAAAAATAAAATAAAAAAATTGATTTCATGTATCATAGATTTCGTTTGCTCCCTCTTTACACCCTACCTGCCCGATCGAGATCATTAGTTCCATATCTTACAGTAGGATCCTGAATGGTTACTGACTTTCAAGTCCTATGGAAAATATCATCCACACAGTAGACTTCATTGAAACAGTCGATGTCTCTCGTATTCTGAAGCTTTGTCAAGTCTTGCTTTATCCTATTATGAAGGTTTGTTATAAATTATGAGTGTGCAATGGTGTTTCAGGACCTTTTTTAATTTTGTGACTGAGGGAAACAACTTCTTTAACAAGTACCTGTCTTCCTAGCACTGACACCTGCAAAGTTCTGAGACTGAGCACTTGGTGGCAAAACTGATGTTATGTATTAGATAATTAAAATATTAAGAATTTTTATATGTTTGTTTGGCACATATATATATATATATATATATATATATATATATATATATATATATATATATATATATATTTATATATATATATATATATGTATATATATGGCAAACAAGGTTTTGTTAGACATGGTTTTAGTGTTTATTATTTTAAAGGGACCACAGACAGCGGATATATATATACTTTATTCGCTTCTTGTGGTCTCTTTAAAATAATAAACACAAAAACATTGTCATCTAAAATTGCTCCATTCTACTAAAGAATTTTCATCTAGCTACTCGACAGTCAACCACTCTATTACTACAGCTCTCATTTCAAGATTTCCTTGATCAACCTCCAAACAGAAGGCACATTAAATCTCAGCCGAACAATCGGAATTTGTAATATTAGTAAGCTTTTCAATCGAATCAAATGAAGCTCTTAACCATAGATTTTCAGTTTGAAAAACTATTTAGTGGGTATCACTAAAATTTCATCCTGGATTACACTTAGTCGCACCTTATCCCAAAGGAGTTGAGTGCAAAGGATAAACAACAAACACGAAGTTTATAACATGTTTTTATGATCCAATTTACTCTGCTTTACATGAAAATAGTGTAAAGCAACGTTAAGGACTAACAAATACGTGAAAATTGGTTGATTTGAAAATTGCTGCGGAGCATTATGTTGAAGGTCGTGACAGTGTTGACAATGTAGCAAACCAAATTGAAAGGCCATCAAGGTCACTGTCTAATTACTGGGCCCCCCTCACTTCCACCAAAACAAATCAGTGTCTGCAAAGTGTCATCAGGTCGACTTTAGGGCCATACTAATGCATTTATAATCAACTTCGTTAAATATTATTAAATGTATTTTCGATGGAGTATTAAAAAAAAATCCAAATCATAAATCCTGGAGTCTCTATCATACAGATGAACAATTAACCTGCTAATATGCCAAAACAAAAAGGGGAAAAAAGAAAACAATTACAGTTACTTATTTATTTGGAAGTTCATACAATATTTTTTAATCCTTACAATTAAAATCCGTACTTAAATTTTGAGTCGATTTGGCGATACCTTCACCATATTAACAATAAATCTTGGATATTGAAATCCAAGATTAAACAAAATAATTTATATATAAATATAAACGTAATTATATTAAGACACTAAACCGTGCATCACATTTACACACACACACATATATCCTATACATATACATATAATACATATATATACATATAATATATATATATATATATATATATATATATACATATAAATACATACACACACATATATAATGTCAGGCCATATATATATATATATATATATATATATATATATATATATAGTTAGGCCATCTGCTGTTTTTTAACAGTTAACGATAGGACAGATTAATATTCAAGGATTATACATTACTATAGGTTACTATATATATTATTATTACTATATATATTACTAAAGGTACATTTTTATTTTGAAAGCCGTATATGAAAACTAGTGAAGGAAAAATTGAACTTCCATTAATTTAGTTTGAATCGAAAGGAAGGTTAAATAAAAAAGTTACGAAAATGATGGATATCACTATGAATGGGGGAGTAGTCCATGTTAGCTACTCCCTGAAGAAGATCTCGTTTCCTGCTGTGACAATAGACACATGTGCTGTATTCCCTCAAAAACACATGTACGGTATCTCGGACTATACTTGGACAACTGAAGAACTGACCAGACGATAGAAACAACTGTCACATCTTTTGGACTACAGATCTCCACTCAAATTACTAAACAAGCGACTAATCTACACCACCATACTAAGACCTATTTGGGCATACGTAGCAGAACTTTGGGGTTCCGCAAAACACACACATATAAACAAAATTCAATCCACACAATTCAAAATACTTCGTAAAATCGTCATGGCTCCTTGGTTTGTTTCAAATCACACCATATACACAGACACGGACATGCCAAAAGTAAAATCCTACATACACAACATTTTATTCTTCTACTCCCAATCATCCAAATCCACTCGTTCTATCTCTATCTTCCTCCCTGTTACCTGGTGAGCCTCAACGACGACTAAAAAGGCAGTGGCCTAGAGATCTTCTGCTGACAAGTTAAGAAAATATCAAGAATACAAGAAGATAGAATAAACTCCAACACATTTGCTTGATGTGTTACAACGCAGTGGCAAATTTAATGGGAAATAAATAAAAAAAAATTAAAAAATTAATTTATTTTCAATGATTGATATAAAAATCGTCCGATACATAAATTATTATTTTCATGGTGCAGGTATGAAATTATATTACAGATTGATAAGAATATGTATATATTTCATTTTGTTATTAGTTAATAAGAAAAAACCTTGACTGTGATCTTGCTTGTATATGAAAGTTGCAAGGCCCTACTGGCTTCGAAGCTAATTCAAAAATATTTTCTAATAGCATACAGAAACACTAGAAATAACTATTTGTTTGTCAGAAAATATATCTCGAAATACAACAGAAGAATTTTCCCCAAAATTGTAAAATGTTTCAGTTTCAAGGTTTAATAATTGAATCAAATAATTTGATCATGTCTTCATATTACAATTTATATTTGATAAATAGTTTGTAATATTTTGGCATCTTTACTTTGTTAAAATTGTTTAAGTTTATAGTAATAAAATTATTGTGAAATACATGAATGTAGATTTTTTTTTTTAATTCACGATAGCTAGTTAATACAATTATTTCCAGACATGGTTATAAATTTTAGGGATCTTTTTTGTAGTGCACCATTCCCTCATTTTTTATTTAGAGTGACGGTGGTTATTTAGAACCTATATTTAAGTATTAGAAATGACATTTTACTTACCAAACATTGTTATTTAAAAATCTATCTAATGAATTTATTTATAGCTCTTAATATGGATAAAAAAAAAACTGTTAACAATATTTCAAGATAATGAAATAAAACATAACGAGAGAATATGTATTCTCTCTAATATGTATTCGGATACCAAACGAAGACGAGTCAGAAGATAATTTTATAATTTAGATTTATTGTACTTTAATTATTCATGTGTAAGTTCATTTATTATAAAATAAACGTGAGTTTTATTTATATAAATTGGATGCCACTTTAAAATAAATGCCATGAAATGGAGCACGTTATATAGAAGCCATTCTTTATCCTCTAGAAACGAAAACGCCTTGCAATGATTTGCTCATACAACACACATGAATCATGCTGGCGGAGTATAAAGTGGAAGTAGTAGGGCTCTAACGTGGCTCTTTAATCTGCCACAGTTTGTTATCAAAAACTGTTGTCTATCGATCCATTCAACACCACCTTCAGGGAATATAGAGATTTGTTTGTTTTTGTGTGGAAATATTATTTTTAGAGATTTCTAGTGAACTCCTTCCCGAACAGCTTTCTACCATACTTTTTAATTTCCCTTTTAGCTTGTCGGATTTTTCCTTTTTTTCCCTCAGATTGAAATTAAAAATATCTTCCATCCAAATATATAAAAAATAATACGTATGAGATATTTTATGTAACTACTCGTTTTGTTCGAAAATATTAGGTTATTTTTAATTTAGTTGATATATATATATTTTTTTTTTGCTATTATAGACCATGCCGATCTTTTGCCGCCATAATGAGCCTGCTCCATCTCGGCCTGCCTTGGGATATTTATTTCCATTTATCTGAACGCAGCTCTGTTTATCTCCATCCGTTCGTTGGCCTTCCACGTGGTTTTTTGCCTTCTATTGAGGCATTCATTGTTACGCCATGTATCCATCTTCTTTTTGGTCCTCTAAATGGATTGATCCAATCTATATACTCCTTCTATCTTAATCTCCGTGTTTTCATATCATGGAATATTGATTAACCAGTTGCTGTAAGCAGCTCTTTATTGGTCTTTCTTATCCACTTGTTAGTACTCTGATCCCAGATCGCTCCGGTCATCGTGCTGAGGATTTTCCTCTCACATCAAATAGTTTATATATATATATATATATATATATATATATATATATATATATATATATATATATATATATATATATATATATATATATATACACATGTACAGATTTATATTTATATGTGTATACATATATAAATATAGATGACATCTCTAAAAATTGCTTACTCGTGTTCTAGGAGTTGTAAAAAGGATAGAAAATTCAAACGGAAGGAAAATAGTTTATGATATTTAATTACCTTTAAAGCAAAATTTTTGTTGTTGTTATTTCTAATGAAAATCACCAAAAGATAATGTTAGCTTTCCGCCAATAAACATTTGTATTCATCATCACTTTTTCCAGGCCCTTTTTCAGGAAGATAAATTATAAATTCATAGGGTACTATGGGGTACATGTATACACATGTACAGATTTATATTTATTGTGTATACATATATAAATATAGATGACATCTCTAAAAATTGCTTACTCGTGTTCTAGGAGTTGTAAAAAGGATAGAAAATTCAAACGGAAGGAAAATAGTTTATGATATTTAATTACCTTTAAAGCAAAATTTTTGTTGTTGTTATTTCTAATGAAAATCACCAAAAGATAATGTTAGCTTTCCGCCAATAAAGATTTGTATTCATCATCACTTTTTCCAGGCCCTTTTTCAGGAAGATAAATTATAAATTCATAGGGTACTATGGGGATTTTTTTTTTCGTTAACTCCAGATGATGTAGTGTTCAGAACAGAGTGGCAGGATGAGGTTTAACCATGGCCTCTAAAACTGCACAGGTTGCATTTTAAGAGATTATTTTTGTTTTCCAATTCCTCTTAAAACGAAAACATGAGATAAGGATATGTGTCATATTCGGATCATTACATACTGATGGAACGATACTCTGAATTAGCTAACACTTTTTCTACCTGTGGTATTTGAAGGTGTATTGTATTGATTGAGAAATGATATCTCTTCCTGTCGTCTGCTAGTTTAATGATATATATATATATATATATATATATATATATATATATATATGTATGTCTGTCTGTCCTTAGTGCATTACTAAACCATTCAACCGATCGCCATGACTTTGGGAAGTTGTGAAACCTTCCCGTAAAGTCCTGGGAAGGTTTCTGGCATAGTACTTCTGTCTTACGATAATTTTATATATGTAAAAAAAAATAAAAATGTAAATGTTTTTCTGTTCAAAGCAGCAAAAAATGTGTCGCTATAAATTGTAGTGCCAAAACGGCTTTACCGATTTTAACAAAACTTGGCTAAAGTCTTCCCCTTGAAAGCCTTTTAATTTATGTGTATAACATACTTTCCTGAAAACAATCTGAAAAATTTTAAGATGAATTCAATATTTTATTTGACGGTAACACGATTGACGATAAGTACACAATTTTTGACTGATAATACCCACATTTATTTGAAAGATTCCTGATTTGCCGTCAAAATAAAAAAGAAGTCATCGAAATCGGACGGTTCGTTGCAGAGTTATTGAGTTTTAAACATTTACTGCTTTCTCTTCAGAAAAGGTCGTTTCCTTTTGCTTCCTCACTACCGAACGTCGGCAAACTTTTTTTTTTTTTTTGTTTTTATTGACTAATCGAAAATTTTGTAATGACTACAGTAATTGAAAATATCATTTGAAGAATTTATATAATTCTCCTTGTGTAGGTCAATACTATTACACGTTTTTAAAATTAATTTTTTAATTTAGTTTTCATAAGTTCAACTCAGACTGTTTCTGATGATTATGAATGACGGCATATTTACTCAGATGATTTTGAATGTTCAATTTGAATCATGAAAAAAAACTATTAGAATTAGTTTCAATTGAAACCATTTTACAGACAAATTTGTTTCCCAAATTTTAAAAAATGACAGATGTCCTTTGCTACTAATCTAATCATATGTGCTTTCTATTTTCTTTCTTTTTCATTTTGCCAGGCTAAGCCACAGCAGCGCGTGGCCGGGTAAAGCTAGTATATATATATATATATATATATATATATATATATATATATATATATATATATATATATATATATATATATATATATATATATATATATAAAATGAAATTGTGATTCGTATTACTGTGGTGTGTATTAGTCTCGTGACGGGGCTCATATATTTCTACGTAATAGTCACAAAATTAATCAATCTAAACTAACTGAACAAAAAAAAAAAATCAATAACTTTACGTAGCGATCTTCCCTTCCTCCCCCAATGAACATAGAGAGTGGACGAGAATCTCCCTCTATAGTCTTCCAAACATTTTTAAGTAAAAAAATAAAACCAATTAACCTACGTGAATAAATAAGATATGTTAACTAAAATTTATTAAGAAAACAGGAAAAGCCGACTAGATGCCAAGCTAAGGCCTTGGTGTAATTATGCGAGTATTTTACAACGCGCTATGTTAATATTCAAATTGCACTTTATATTCAAAGATTTTATGATTCATTCACGAGTACCCTTCCATTTTCAAGTGAAGATTTTATCATTACCCGCGGCAAATTTAAACAATTTATGGTGCATCTCACAGCCTCAAACTTAAAAAAAAAATATAATATATTCAAGAGTTTTTTAAACATATTTTTAAATATACCAATAAACTATACGCAAAATAAGAATTGAATGGATTTCATATACTAACTGATTTTTTTTTTATCGAAAAGAAATAGCCCAAGACAGGCAAAGATGGAGCAGGCCTGTTAAAGCGGCAAAATAACTAAATGGTCAGTAACGCAAAAAGAAAAAAAAAATCGTTCAGGATTGAATAAATGGTAAACATCAGAATGTATATTTTAGTAAACTATTATATTTTAATATTTATGCTATAATTTTGCGGAAGAAAAAAGTAAGAATTTTCCAAAGAGAAACATTTTTAAAAGTGCTTTCCTGGGAAATGTTGAAATATGAGTTAGTCATTCTGTCAACTGAAAGGCTCAAATAATTTTTTTGAGTATGATTGGTTTTTTTTATATTCATTTAGAGTTTAATACACCCATTCATATATTTATCGATAATAATACAGCTGAAATATAAAATGGAAAGAATCTCTTGGTCGATTGACTCTTTTCTGTCCCTTAACTCCATTAACAGTATTTTTGGGTTCAGTCCCTCTGTGATCCTGGCGAAGTGCCCAGCGTGACTGAATCTGGTTCCTTTACCGACTGAAATAATACCAGACCAAAACTTTAATAGATTTTAATATTGTTTCCGAGTCTTTTGTTAACAAACAAGTTTCAAAAAAAAATTTCAGAGTTAAAAATTTTAAATTTTCAAAAAAAAATTTCAAAAAAAAATTTTGAAATTTTCAAAAAAAAATTTCAGAGTATTTTTATTTTCTTTGTGAATGAACGAAAACTTATTTTTTAAAATAAAATGATTCAAATTACAATATAATGACACCGCATATACAAATTCAGTCTTCTGGGATGATCCGTGTAAAATACCTTTTATTACCAGACCAAACGAAGCGACTCGAGTGCTGTGTGTTTGAATTGTCCGCTAAAAGCTATGTAACGATTATTCGAGCGAACGTCCAGATAGTTTTCTAAGTTTGATGTCTCAAATTATTCGGTGAGGTGCCTCAAATGTTATGAAACAATTTGAATTCAAAATAATGACCCGTTATTAAATTAAATGTTTTTAATTAATTTGCAAATGGTTATGTAATTTTTAAACAAACTGATGAGATTATCTTAGAGGTTTGATATAATTTGAGCTAAAAATAGTGACCTGTGATTAAATAAAATTTGTTTAATCAATTTTCTCGTTTAATCATTTTCGTTTATGTATGTAACGATTTTTGAGCGCCCCGCTAGATTAATTCTTAAGTTTGATATCTAATGACTCACTTGGAATCATAATACAACGACTCACTCGGAATCCTCGGAATACAAGACTGAAACGACAAGAAATTACTAGACGTTTTGGACTATTCCAGCACTCACTAGACAAACGCTCTAAACTTTCTATATATTACAAAAGACTCATATACATGACCATAATAAGGCCAATTTGGACTTGCGGAATTGAGCTTTGGAGCTCCACTAAACCATCGAATTCCTCTCGTATCCAATCCTTACAATCCAAAATCCTTCGTAATATCCTCAGTGCTCTTACTTTGTCACAAATAAAATCATTCACAATGACCTTAACGTGCCATATGTTTCCGATTAAGCCCAATACAGATACCTACGCATCCATAACAAACTTCAAAATCATCTGAACCCTCTCGTTGCAAACCTTGCTTCCTCTTCGATACCTGATAACCCTCCAAGTCCTCTGGAAAGAAAATGGCCTCGTGATCTGCTTATTTAAATATATTATTAGAGTGCTACCAATGGGTAGTTTCACAACAAGCGTTTTCATCTGATTGTATTATTCCGTCTGAACATTTACTGGATGTATTTTTTAATTTATATAGTTGTAAATCTCATGAATAAATACAAAAAAAAATAAAATAAAATAAAAAAGTTTGATATCTTAAATTATTGGTGAGATGCGGTGATTTTTTTAACAGGGTTATGTGTTTGAGTTGTTCCCTAAAAAATATCTAACGATTTTTCGAAGGATTTTTAAATTTAAGATGGTTCATAATATTCATTGAGACCCCGTGAGTATTTTGAAACAATTTGAGCTTGAGCCAGTTTTGAACTCTGACTATTGATTGAATTAAATGATTTATTCGATTAGCTAAAATGCGACGTGTTTTTCACGACACATTACAGCTATTACGTTTTCATGCATATATGGATATCAATTTCGTTTGGGTATGGAAGGCACTCGAATATTCACCAATATTTATAGAGACTAACTAACAACTCACTTCTATTTGTATGTCAAATGAAAAATTTCTAGGGAATATAATCTATCACGATAGATACTGTCTTGCATCTAAGTTGACCTGCATGCTTGGGTCTGAACTTCGGCTTATAGCATTAATGACTGCATTTCCTGGATGACTATTTTTCATCCAAATAATTGCAACAGTCGTTCATATCTCATCATTAAAAAAAGAAAATATCTTTAGCACTATATAAATTATAAATGCCTAGAAGAAGAAGCTAGTGGCTGAAAAATCACCAGTATGAGTTCTAATAATAATAATAATAATGATGATAAAATCGTTACGTTTTCATGAAAAATAATATGACCAGAAAAATAAAAAAAATATCATAATTACGTGTCTTTAATCACACCAGATAACGCTGGAAGATTTTCCAGACCAAATATACTTATTTAAATAAAACCTGGGTCAAATTTAAGATGACTTGCGTCTAAGAGCTTCATAGCTTAGAGTACACTCGGATTATCAGAACCTTTGTAAAGCTAGGAAGATTCAGTCGTATTATGTCGCGCAAAGTAAATCAGCTCACAAGAATCGCTGAGGATTTATTATTAAAAAGGGAGAGAAAAACCGAAGTGAGTTAGGAAAAGCTTTTCATTTCTTCTTCAGAATCTAATCTCTTTCCCAAATCCCCTTATCTAAATGTGCTGAGGGAAAATTAGATCTGTCAGATGGGCTCTTCCACTTCGTCTGCTTTTCGGCAGCAATAAATACACTAACCGAATGCTATTAGTTTTCTATATTGGATTTATATGTAACTCTCGCCCACGTTTAACTTATTTAATGGCTTAGCATTATCTACAGCATCAAAAGGAACTTTGAACTATGTTTTGTATCCAAAACTGAATACTTCTGATTATAAAACAAATGCAGCATTACGAAAAAATCCAATTATTTATTTAGGAATCATATATATAAAAAGTATGACAAAAGATTAAAAAGAAAACACTTAATATAAAATTGCAGATATGTCTTTATCTAAGCCAACGAAAAACTCTTTTAAATAAAATTTCATTGCTAATCATTTGTATTAAACACCAATCTCCTATATTATAGTTACGAAGAACACATCAAAAGCTCCAGCTTGTTTTGAGTATCAGTGCCGTGGTTGGGATCTTTCCCCTACATATAATAATAAGAGGAAGACGCTTTTAGTTCGTGGTACAGATAATTTTTTATCAAATTATTAACATCCAATTAAAACTTCGTAAATATATTCATATAATCGTAACCAGCATATAGTCTATTTACGAAAAATCTAAGAAATTGGGTCGTTTTCAATTTTGGGATCGGCAAACTTTGTTTATGTAATTAGGTACTAAAAAATAATGAATACCAATTTGGTTTTCACCTGAATCGTAAGATAATATGATCACAAAGTCGAAAAAAAAAGGTGGATTACAAAAATATTGGTCCGTTTGGCGTTACCTTCACTCCGAAAAACTTAAAATAACGAGGTTATATAGGCCAAACGCCTCAATATTTTTGTTTGCCTCCTTTTTTTCTTTTTTTTCGATTTTGTGATCATATTATCTTATCATTCAATTGGAAAGCAAATGGGTATCCATGAGTTTTAAGTGCGTAATTAAATAGTTAAAGTTTGCCGATCTCCAGATTGAATAATTCCTAAATAGTTCTAGCCCGTGGTACAGACCCCTTTTTATGAAATTATTAACATCCACCTGAAACTTCGTAAATCTGTTCGTAACCTACAAATAGCCAATTTACGAAAAATCTCGAAATTGAGTCGTTTTCAATTTGGAGATCGGAAAAACTTGGTCTATTTAATTAGGTACTAAGAACTCACGAATACCCATTTGCTTTTCACTTGAATCGTAAGATTGAATTCATGATTGAATCGCAAGCTACAAAAATATTGGTCCGTTTGGTGTGACCTTCACTCTGAACAAGTTAAAATAACGAGCTAAACGCCCCAATATGTTTATAGGTCACTTTTTTTTTTTTCGATTTTGTGATCATACTATCTTACGATTCAAATGGAAAGGATGTGCGTAATGATGGCTTTTTAGTACCTAATAAAAAAGTCAAAGTTTGCCAATCTCCAGATTGAAAACGCTCGACTTCTAAGAATATTTGTAAAAACGATAATTGTAGGTTACGATGAATTAAAGTTATTTACGAAGTTTTAGGCGGATGTTAATAAGTTGATAAAAAGGGGTATGTCTCATGGACTATTGGCTTAGAGTTGACCAATGTTGGTATAAATATACTTTGGTATGGATATGTTAATCCTACCTTATATCTCAAATTAATATTATATCTCAAATATATTAATATATCTCAAAACTTTTTAGGATGCCTTTTAAACTACAAATCTTTTGACGAGAGAAATTTCGAGCGTTTCCACTTTCAGATATGCTTTCACTAGAACAGATAATTTTAACTTATATTATAACAAAAATAATAATAATTAAAAGTCCTCAGTGGTGGTAATTGCCAATGGACGTATGAATTGAAGCGTCAGTGAGACTTGCATTTGGCAATGAAGGTTAATTACAGCTCGAGTAAATTGAGGTTCATATTTATTCCATTAGGTTCCCAACGATGGCATGGATATATATGCAGTGGCACAAAGGATCCTGGATCAGTTAACCCCACGATTGCTACTGCGCAGAAAATTGATAGCCACGTGTTCATTAGAAATGGACAAAAAGTGCTCTGGATAAAAAGTGTAAATTACAAAGTATTTCACTTAAATACTAGTCCACTCGACTTCGAGAATTGACTGTTCTCGTGAGTGCTTTCCATTTTCATCTTTATTCCGAATTATTTTACTTTGAGTACATTTCAATGTAATCGAGTACTTCAGACGACAAATTACAAAAGTAGAATATTTATGTCCATCATTAGGTTATGTGAGTTAATGTTTTTAAAAATACTATCAATATTAACATAAATAAAAAAAAAAATTTCACTTAAAATATTTCGGATTTATTCCATATTAGAGTCCACAATTGTCAGGGGCAATGTTTATGAAAATACGGTCGGATTTGAGAATTCGCAGACGCACATCAAATTGTTGTTACTTTTTGGATTTAATCGATATTAGGGACCAATATTGTGTTGTTGGGGTGTTTTTTTATGACAATAGTCTCGGATTTTGGTATCGATTAAATCCAAAAAGTTACAAAAACATGATGCGCGCTCAAATCCGAAAATATTTTCATAAAAAGCTCTCCCTAATGTTCACTTAAAAATAGTTGCCAACATTTTCGAGAAGCACACCCTGGAAACATAATGTTTATTATAATTTATTTTATCTATATTATTAATTTTCTATGGCAATCTTGGATTTCTAGTTAAAGAATGATTCATTTTAAAAATATTAAAACTTTTTTCAATACGAAATTCAGTTTTCTATATTACAATGTTTAAATTTTTCCCGACCATCCTTAGATATTTCATGTATATAAATTAAACCAATGAGTTGGAGGAAAGAAATAGTAAAATATTCGGTTGCAACTGAAATCAGCCATCTACATTTTAGGCAGAAGAAATACTTGTTTTCTAAAGTTTAAACCCTTTGATTATAATGAATTAAAAAAAAAATAACTCTTATTAAAACTCTATCTCTAAAAGTTTAGTTAGTATTATTGTTTTAATTTTATAACACCACACCGATTCCACAAACAGACAGAGTACAATACTTAGGCCTTACGTTCGATAGGAGAATGACATGGGGTCCACATGTGAAGAAAAAACGAATCACATTAAATCTAAGACTAAAATTGTTACATTCACTGTTAAGACGACATTCCAAATTAAAAGCAAGACAGAAACTAAGTATTTACACATATCTTTTAAAACCTCTTTGGACTTACGGACTACAAATATACGGAATTGCAAAACCAACTCACATAAAAAAACTTCAAACTTTTCAGTCGAAGATACTACGACTAATCACTCAAGCACCATGGTACGTAAACAACTACACTTTACACACCGACCTACACGTTCCGACAGTCAACGAACACATACGAACGTACTACAAACGATTTCATAACATGTTAAACGGGCACTCCAACCAGTTGGTAAAAGAAATGGCCACAACTAGTATGCCCGAGAACTCCAGAAGACGACTGAAAAGGGTCTGGATGAGGGATCTGCTGAAATAATGTTTTAATAAATAAAAGCCATGGAAGGGATACCGCTGGGGATTGCTATTCCTCATGCCTATCAAGCCTTTTTATTTATTTATTATTTTTTTTTCTCTCATTACTACGCCAGCACATCTGCTGATTGTCAATCATAATTGACAGGTGCGGATAGATATATGTAAGTCCAAAAAAAAAAAAAAATGTATAACACCATATAATGTTTGTATAAATATCATTTACAGACCGAGTAAAAGTTTAAAAAGTTTGCTTCATGGGAACCTATACGTCGAACTTAGATAGCGACACCTTAACAAAGCTCCTTCCTCAACACCTCTACTGGAAGGAGAGTACTTTGAGAAATCCTGGTAGTTTTCTCTTAATCGCATCTCGGCCATTGAAAACTAATGGACCTGGACCTAAGAAGCATTAGCGAAAGGCAGTAAGATTAAATACAGCAACTGCTTTCGATCAGTTAAAAGGTATTTTATATAAGAAATTTCAGTTGCATTTCTTCAGTTTCACCCTCCTCCCATGATATTTTATTGCCCACCTTTTCTTAAAACCAGAGCTAGCGAATTAGAAAAATCGCAGATAATATACAATTACCTGTGATCTGTTGCGTGTTTTCTCTTCATCCCTTAGCCTGAAACATTTCTTTTCAAAAAGTCATAATTCCGTTGGAATTTCTCCTCTCAAAAATTTAAGCGTCGCTACTGTTAGTTTAAAAGATCGTTTGTGAATATTTCACATGTTTATTCCCTATGCACACATCTTGTAGCGTATAACTGGGAAATAAAATATGAATTAAACTAACAAATAATGGAGAAATAATCTTTTTTATTCTCTTCTGTAAAAAAAAAATTGGGAGAGGAAGGATGGGCACCCCTGATTACTACTACATGTTGTTTAAAGGTAACCATTTCCATTTTCAGGATCATTGTTAAATAAAATTAGTGAATAATAAAATTACTTTAACCAGAATTTTGGATTATAATTTTCAATAATTAACCTTTGTAATCGACGAAGAAAAAAACAGTTAACCTCCCTTCAAAATTTGACCTTTCACGTTTCAAGATACATAGAATACAAAAAATTCGTTTGTCCGTCGTCCGCATATTTTCTCCGAGATTACCGGACCGATTGTTTTGAGACTCGGTATCTATGTCGAAGGGCACTCGAGGATCATCCTCGGAACTCCTCATTAGCATCCTTCCTTTCCTTTTAAGATGGCCGCCGAAAAACCCGTGTCGTTATAGACTGTAGCGCCTAAACGAATGTACTGATTTCAATGAAACTTGTCTAAATTACCCTAGTTTGAAGCTCTTTTAATTTACCTTTATAACATATGTTTCCCAAAAGAAGAAGAGGGATAGTAAAATTAGATTTTTCAATAACTCAAAAATATACACTTTTGTGATAATAAGGCTTTTCAATGATATTTTATTGTTTATATTCGCATCAACTCTAGCGAGTCATTTGACAGTAAGTTTTTATATTTAACTGCAACACTTGGTTTTCTTTAAGTATTGGAATACAGTGGCTACTTTTTCTTCACGCAGTATTTCTTTCAATGTCGTTGGTAGTTTTAGTTTTTGTCTGATTCTTTCCAGATGATGGGGCCGTAGTAATAAGTATTTGACTGGCTGTTATCTATTGTTATAATTTTGACAGATAGGTGCTTTTAGATCTTTAAAATCGAATTTGGCGAATTTCCATTTTTGTTTTTACTCGGTTTTTTTTTTTTTTTCAAAATTCTACTGTGAAATTATTAATGCAGTTATGTTGGGTACCTCTTCCTCCCTAGCCCAGTGGGCAGCTTAGCCTACTTTTTCTTTGACCAAGATACCAATATGGAATGGAACCCAAATTCAGATCTCCCAACATAAGTTCTGTATTTCTCTAATTAAGGAATATCATGGCCATGGGTTATCAATTGCCGACACAACGCTTTTGAATCTGTTGCTACCACCCGGTTATTCTCTTTGGCATATGATATCCAATAGAGCGCCTTTATGATCGCATTTTCGTCCACAGTGAATATAGAGCTCTCTTCTGGTAAGTTAAACAGAAGATGGTTTTGGTTTTCATTAATACAAACAGAACAGGCAAAATTTTTCATTTTGAAAGCATGAATTTTAACGTTTATACCTTTCTATTAATACTAAACGGATATATATATAATTTACTATAATCACCCAAACAAAATTGTAAAAAATAATAAATATCACCAATAACACAGAATTATAAATTTGATTTTGACAAATCAAAAACATTAGACAGTGAAATAATAACAAACGGTAGCCTATCTAACAAGATTAAATGATTGGTACAAACTTTGGAAAATTCGACTTAATCAAGAGTAATCACAACACATTACTTTCTCGCTTTGGAAAATACGAACTTTTCAGTCAAAAACTTTAAGGACTGATTAATATTACTTTGCATAATAATCTTCAAATGCCAACAGTAAATGACCACACTACAAAATCTTTCACGATACCTTACATGGACATACTAACACCTCATACAAGAAATACAAGCCAGTCCGAAAACACGGTTAAGAGGCTTAAAGAAGCCAGATGAATGATTTTCTAGTATATAAATATTCTAAAATCAAGATAGGAAGTAATGCTGCTGGGGACTGTTCTCCCGCACGCTGATCTAGCCACTACCAGTATTCTTCCCCACAGGCATGAGTGATATGAGGTTAAAAAAAAAATAATATATATATATATATATATATATATATATATATATATATATATATATATATATATATATATATATATCTTTGTATTTTAAAATGACAAGTTATATAGTTAAATTATTATCACGCCAAGAGTTAAAATAAGAATATTTTAAATTATGGTCAAAAGTGGTTTTATTGTTAACTGATTTTAGTATATAGTTTCTTTGGTATATGCATTATTGCCTCGAAACGTTAGCCACCATGCATTACTAATAAAATACATGATGGATCAATGGAGATTATTTGAAACGCCTAGCAACTTAGATTGATTTCATATGGTATCCTAAAAAAATGGAATATACATTAGAAACAATTGTTCTCAGAAGTGGCGCTTATCAAAAGGTAGCAGTGGTCGGACGGTATGACCTCAAATCTCTGGCTGTTTGTTATTTATAAAGCTTCGTTTGTTCAGTACAAAACACACTTTAGCCTTTTCTGACGAACAAGAACAGATGTAGCGATTCAATTATATATACAATCCTATTTATTTATTTATTGTTCCATTCCACATCTACCCGAGTGGGTCATTAGCGGCTATAAATATACAATCCTGTACTGTTTAGCAAGCTTCATGAAGCCCATATGATTGTAATTTATTAAGGGCGACTGTTATATTGAGAATCTTATTGAGAGAATCATCGTTAAGAGACAAAAGCAAACAGTCAACAGTTTTGCTGTTACAGTCAAGGACAACTGATGTGAATAACTTAAAATAATTATGACCAATTAAGAAGAATGTATTGTGGTCGTCAACAGTTTTGTTCTCAAATAATCCAATTAATACCGACAAAGATTCTCCTTTTGAAGTTTGAGGTTGAGTGTTCTATTGTTTACTGCCACAGACTTACGTAATTCTCTGTATATTTATTATGGAATTTAAATAAAAAATAGAAGGCTCTTCAATTCGACGCATATCTAAATACATGGGTCATTTTAAAAGTTTATTTAACATTCCAATCTATAGACATATTAAACAATTTTCTCGATCGCAATACTTATTCTTACTATATATTACATATATACGTAAGTGAAAGCAATAATAAACCAAAAATATTTTAAAATCGCGATATCTCTACTAATAGTGCTTCGATATCGATGAAACTTATTTTTTTTTTTAGGAAATTTAAATACCTTTGAAACATCTTGTCTCAATATCGACAAAAAAGTGTATACTTTTTGAGTTATTCAGAATTTAATTTTACCATCCCTCGCAACTTTTTTTCCAGCTTCTTTTCGTTGAAGTCTTTCAAAAGTTATATTTAGCATTTTTTCGTAAATCTAAATAATTTGAAACGATTAACTTTTCAAAATAAACCATATTAAAGTCACTTTAGAGGAAGACGTAAATGAAAATTGGGCATTTAAGCCCTGTAAAGTGACATCAATGAGGATAAGATCTAATTGATATTAAAGACCAGTTCATCATACAATGATACACCGAATTCGATCAAAATCTTTAGAGCCGTTTTTGAGAACACTGTAAAAATGTGTTTCAGCGTTGATATAATGTGGCACTTCCGGTTAGCCGATTTAAAAGAAAAAGTTGCCGTCACATCTAAGGCATATACCTATTTTAAATACGTAATATCAGTTTCGTACGACTTCTCGTTTCGGAGCCAGACTGCTAACATACCAACACACTTTTTTTCGGAACTTAGTCATTTCGACTCACGGTACCTCAAAACTTGTATTTCAGTTGAAAACTCAGATTCAAAAATTTTCTAGATCGCAATACATACCCTTACTATATAATACATATATATGTAAGAGAAAGTAAAAAAAAACTTTTAATCTGACACTTAAAGTGGAATGTAGTGAAGCAAAGTTACCACAATGAATTTTAACTGTATAAAATTGGATTTATTTTGAAAATCGTTCATATACTTACAGATATAAACTTTTTTTTGCGTGGGGAGTTGACTGTATCGAATTAACCGTTTCTCCGATCATTAGCGGATCCAGGATTTAATTTTTTTTGGAGGGGGGGCTTCAGCCTGAAAGCTTTTTTTTAATACAAATAACGATAATTAATTTGGAAAAAAAGAAAGAAACTAACTACCTGTATGAAATGGTGTTTAAGTGATGAAATGTATGGTGATTGGGTGTTTAAGTGATCCTAAAGTCCTTTTAAATGTAATTACACGGACAATAATACTTTAAGATATATTTTTTAAATATTTTTTTCCATAAAACATGGTCATATTTTACCACTTTTGGGGGAGGGAGCTTCAGCCCCAAAGCCTCCTTCCCCTCCCCGTGGATCCGCCAGTGTCTCCGAACCAGGTGGAACCTCCCTGGTAGGTTAGAAAGGCGGCTGGTACCTAGCCAATGTTGATAAAATCTTTTCGTGATCTGAATTCGATTGAGGAGCTATCTAAAGCGGGCAACCCTTCGCAGAGAAAGTACCTGATAATAATAGAAGGCTTTGAAGGCGGCACTTTGGAAGGGCAGCGGAGAAGCCACATTGGAGAGATATGACTGAATAATGGAACCGAGATAGTGGCCCAGGAGGTGTTTCCATCAACGGCTAGCAGTCTTCACCAATGCGGAGATATATACCATTCCATACTCGTCTAAAGAGCCGCATCAAACCCCGATATTGCTTATAGACTGGGCATTTGTTCACTGGAGCGGGATCGTTTGTCGGAATTCTCGCTACAACTTGTCAATATCCTGGGAATCGTAAGAGTTTAACACTCGAGCAATTGGTAATTTTCAATCTTTATTTATACCTCATATGTGGTGTTCATCAATATTAAGCAGAAAATAGATTTTGTTAAAAAAGATAAAAATTTATTCTCTGTATAGAGTAAGCGCACCGCTGATGGACATAGTTAAGAAAATTTTTGACTTATGCCGCCTTAATTAATATAGTTATAATCATCTCCGTTGGACACTTAGAATCTTAGGGTCTCATTTTTCTATTTAACTCTTGGAAGAAAAATGTTTTATACTTATGCAGGTATAATCACTTGTGATGGTCATCCTGAAATTCAATTGTTCTAGTAATGGATAGAGGATCGGTACGAGTAATGGACATACCTCATAGAAAATTTAAAATCTTTATTTAACGATAAGATGTGCAACTTAATCTTAGAAAAACTGTCAGGAGAAGGATGTGTTTCATATGATGATGACTGATCTCAATAGCACTATAGAAACAACAATGAGAGGCTTTCTAAAATTTTCTTTTGGAATCTTCCTTCTTATAGTTATCAATAGTGGGCATTGTTCTTCAATATATTAAAAAAAAAAATGGAACCTTTAAATCAACAAGGAAGCTTTCATTATTTACCCCTTTTTTTTGTATTATTTCTTAAGGATGTTTACAACTGTATTAAAGAAATACATTTAGTAAATTTGAACATATGGATATAATGACGTGAAAACAATTGCTGAGTAACTACCCAATGGTAACTCTCTAATGATAGGTCTACATTAGGAGATCAAGGGGCCATATTCTTTTCAGAAGCCTCGGAGGGTTATCAGGAATTGAAGAGGAAGTGAGGCTAGAAACGAGAAGGTTGGGATGATTATGAAGTTTATTATGGAAGGATAGATATCTGGATTCGACCAGATCTGAAACATAAGAAACATTTTATTTCTTAATGACATTTACAACTGTATTAAATAAATACATCTAGTAAATTTGAACATAATGGATATAATGACATGAAAACACTTGCTGAGTAACTACCCAATGGTAGCATAAGAAACATTAGGTCATTATGGATGGTTTTATTTGTAACAAAGTAGGGAGCATTGAGGATTTTACGAAGGGTTTTGGATTTTAAGGATTGGATACGAGAGGAATTCGATGGTTTAGTGGAGCCCCATAGCTCAACTACGTAAGTCCAAATAGGCCTTATTATAGTCATGTATATGAGTCCTTTATAATTAATTGGAAGTTTAGAGCGTTTGTCAAGTAAGTGCTGAAGTAATCGGAAACGTCGAGCGGTTTCTTGTCGTTTCAGTCTGGTATGAATTATTTACATTTTAAGTCCAACCTATCCCTCTGTTCATAACTGGTGCGATTACCCTAGGTGTGAATAGAGAATATATAAAAAAAATGATAGAGCCATTTTTTAATGGTAATATACTTATAATTAGTAATTAAAATTTTGTATTTAATACTGTCATAGATTTTTTTTAGTCATTCGTGAATTTCTGCCTTCAAATAGTTTATTGATAGCCAGAGAAAGGTCTTAGAATGACGGAAATCATCATCTAGGAGGATTGTACCATGAATAGAATTAGTTGATAGTTGAAGTATAGATCTGTTTGCTGTTATGCGTGGCTTTAATTAGTCGTAAATTCAGTGCCATCAAATATTTAGTATGAGTAACCGACATTCATTTTAATGCCACTAAAATAAAAAAGTTTTTAATTTTTTTATTTATTGTCTTTCCGTCTGTTGCTTATACGAATACACCAGGAATGAGAATTAATATCGATGCGAGAGCAGGTCATATACATCCACGAAGCATAAACTTCCGAAATATAGTCCATAATCTTGTAACTGTGTTGATTGATATTTACCAGTTGTTCTAGAAACTGCAATTAATTTGAATTGGATTGGCATTACGCATCGGAAAATATTTTTTTTCTACATTTTTTAGGTCTACATCTAAGCGTAGTACATCCGTCCTGCGTGTTTTTTTACATCCGTAAATCCATTTCTTCACAGCCACGCTAACAAACGGTGGAACCGGCTAAAAGCTCCTAAAATGTAAAAGCACTGCGTTTTTTAAGCTCTTAATTTCTTTTTTTGCTTCCTCACTACCGAAGATAGGGAAGCTTTGTATTCGTGCGGAAGATTAAAAAAAATATGTAGTCAGAATCGAAAATTTCTACTCGCGTTTTACGTTTAAGACATCAAGGATCAAATTTGGTTCGGTGTTTTTCTTTCTGTGTGTAGTCAAATCAATTTAACGGGCTTGTCACCTTCTACCGTTTGTTCGATTTTCATTAAATTTTCATGGAATATGCAGATTTGTAAAATAATTAAAAATTGTAAAAAAATTTGTAAAAAAAAAATAATGCTGTATCAATATCATTTCATTCCGTCAACTGCTTTATCTTAAATATGCCCAAACATATTTTTCGTGATACTTCTATATCTCTGAAACCACTAGTTTGGTTCAAATTTGGAGGGAAGTAAGTATCAATGTTAACAAATCATATCTACTACTTAAAAAAAAAATACCTCCGCTTTCAGATCAGTAAATATATTATCTGATACGCCTATAGTTTGAAAACTATAATTTGGCTCGTTCAATTTGACCCCAACTGGGAGGAAATTTGGAGATTAGTTCAGAAATTGTCTAGTACCGATTTCATTTAATTCCGTTTAATGATTACAATTATTGTTCATAACTATTAATAACATAATGGCTGTGAAATGTGGAAGGCTTTGGCCACATGGAATAGGGGTTAGGTTAATACATCATTTTTATGAGGTTATAATATTTTGACTTTTATTTAAAAATTTAATTTATACCGTTTTTTTTTGTCGATCCCAAACGGTACTGGCATGGCACTTACTGCCTACTGATTTCATGTAATTTTCATTAAATTTTAATTAACTTTTACTTTACTTAATTAGCAAAAAAAAAAATGCCTTATTTGTGATTTTGTTTGTTAATGTTGAAATTCAACCAGCTTGTCGTGGTCTTGAATTCCTCTGTATTCATCAAATTTGTCATATTTTTATGTTCCAGCTTAAATTAGTTTTGTTCTGACTGATGGAAAATGTTGGTCTCATTACCTAAAAAAAAAAACACTCAATTTTTCCTTTTTTCACGAACAATAGCAATTTGCATCTTAAATATGTACGAGAATTTTTCCCCATCGTCAAATACAATTCAAATACTTCAAATTTACAAATGTAGAATTCTTCCACGTTTTATTTTTCGCTGATGAACAAAATCGATTAATAACAAACCAGCGAATGTTAAGGAATTACTGTATTTCAGAAAATGGGTTCTACAGGAGATATTATTTTGGTATGAAAGATTATAGAATTTGAAATATAGATATTGTCTAGCCAATGAAAACCGATCCCTGATATCCCTCCGATGCGTCTGAAAAGAAGATGGCCTCGAGATCTCCTGTTGTAAATACATTTTTAGAGAGCAAGCAGAGGGTAATTTCTTCACAAGTGGTTTCATGTTAAATTTTTATTCTTATTTTTATTCTTATAGCAAGTTAAAATATTATACTGTTGTGTTCACATTTGTTGAATGTATTATTATTTTTATTACCGTTACAAATATCAGGTAATAAACAAAAAAAAAAAAAAAAAAAAAAAAAAAAAAGAAAAACGTTTAAACTATATAGGCATTGTCATTTTTGAAATATAACTATCATTAGTCGATTATTGTATCAGTATTTTATTTATAGATATTTTATGGTGTACTAGTAAAAAGATGGAACACAAAGATTATGTATGGCTCACTATATATAGGGTTTAATTTTAAGTGCTTGTTAGAAACCTACATTATTCATAATATTACTAATATAGGTTACTTTACTGGCTTAACAGTCAGAGAGTCACCGATTTCAATAAATATTTTTTCAATGATACTGCTTCGAAAAATATTGACGTGCGTTCCAATGGACCGTGGGAGCGGAGAAAAAAGTGATATGATTTCAAACAATATTTATTTTTGCCTTTGCTCTTCCGGACTTTTGGGCTATTATAGACCAATCGGTTTCCTTTTATGTGCAGATGAAGAGAAAAATATTGATCTGGGTTTTAAATGAGTTATAATGTATTTTAAACTAAAAAAATCGTTAGGCACTTCTAGTAAAGTAGGCCAAATAATTTTTTATTTTAGGAAGGCAAGTTGTGATTTTTTTTTAGTGCTCTTTGAAACTCTAAAATACGATTTTTTATAGAAATAAAAAAATGAGAATTTCAACACTTGATTTTATTGGAGGATTTTTTTTTAAACTAAAGCATTCATAACTTTATGGGATTTTTTTTTTCAAATTCAGCGTCAGTACAACCGCTGGAAAGCTGAATTACTGCACTTCCAACCCAAGTCGATAACTTTTGGATTTCATTCTTCATTAAGCCAGAACTTCTCAATAAATTTTATTTGATAGCTCTGATTCGAATTTGTTTACGGAGGTCAGATTTATACTAGTTAGTATAGAAAGTTGCGTCCTAAATCCCTTGTAATTTTCTTGTGAATCGGTATGTCATCTTGATTTTAACATAACTCTTCGCTGTCGACGAAATTTCCATGGGTTCCATCCTAGACAAAAAATTTAGTTTTAAGAGTTTAAGAGTTAAACATTTGCATTTAAGAGTTTTTTGAGGTGCAAAAAACAGATTTCAACTTTGTTTCTATCGAAAAAAGTCTTTACTCTAGATACAAGGCTGTTTTTGAAAAGATATTACATTTGGCTAAATTATGGGGACGATATGGACCAACCAACGTAGCAATGTGGAAGAAAATGTTTTTTTAATGAAAAAAATTTGTTTCCCAGCTGATCATGGCTTTCCTGGATTTCTAAATACCCATCTAACTGTCGTCTTATTGCTCAAGACGCTGCGACATTTTCTGTTTACCCCAGAGATATTTAAAAATATTTCAGTGGAATACTTTGCTCCTTGTGGCCATTTTGTGTATTTATTCCATTATTCTCCTGTATAAGGGGTAGTAACCATCCAAGTTGGGTAGAATATTTCCCGCTATCATAAACTTATTTCTTTTCCAAACATACGTATACGTGACATATACTTAACAATTGTTTAAGTTTAATTCATGTCTAATTCAGCCACTGGTTTTCTAGTAGATCTAACATTTTTAATTATTCCAACTGATATATGCAACGATTTGAGGTGTGTTGAGTATTGATTCTTGAACTGTACTACTACCATGAACGGTTGAAAGTAACCGCAAGTAACAATTACAAAGTAATAAAAATGAACTATACTAATTTAATTTAGTATAAATTATTATATTTCTTCAGCCTTATTTTTTAATTCTATTCACTTTTACTTATAGATGTTGTATGACTGAATCACTATTATTTATTGCATTTAGATAAAGATGATTGATTAATTGAACATAGTTCAAAAGATTTTTCATTAAAATCTTGATGATTTTAAAATTAAAAACATCAAGGATACGCTTCTAGCCAATTTAAATATAATTTTAAAATAATGAATCGTAGAAAAAAAAATGTTTCTCGGAAATAAAATTAAAAATTAAGAAATTTTAGTGTAATTGTTTATTAGTAGGTAAATTAATGTTAATAATTGGCTCAACAAGGAGGCTAAAGGCGTAATAAAATAATTTATGATGACCGGCTCAACTCTGTCACAAACAAATTAGTTTACCGCGGGTTTCTACCGCCCCCCTCTCTTCCCCCCCCCCCCATCACTCTCCACAATTAACTACCTGCTACCACTTCATTAGCTCGCCTTCCCCTAGCTCCTTCATTGGCAGCCTAATTTTATCCAATTTATGTTACTTCGAATCTTCCAATCATTGACAAGCTTTAATATTTTAGTATGAATTTTAATCATTGGAACACATATCGCTTTGACTATTTGGTAATTATTGATTTCATTATGTATAGTTCATTCGTACAGCTAATGTATGAACTGAATACAAATATATATATATATATATATATATATATATATATATATATATATATATATTTCATGAAATTCAGTATTCAATTTTCTACTTTTAGGTTCTCTTGTTAAAAAAAAAGTCGCACTTCATTTTCTATTTTTAAGCAGCCTACATTTGTTTTTTTTTCTAAAGAAATTTTGTCCGAACACACCACTTTCACCCTTCGGCGCAAGTCGTGTCCACCAGTTTATTTATTACTACATCCCCTCTCCGACACAGTTCGGTACCTTGGCTTCCATCTAGACAAACGACGAACATAGAACCAAACTTACAAGACAACAGCTTAACTGACGATATGGCCAACTATATCGACTGCTCAATAGAAAATTTCAACTTTCAGTTGAGAACAAACTATTAATCTACAATACAATTCTGAAATCTATCTGGGCCTACGGACTCGAACTGTGGGGGACAACAAAACTTTCTAGCATCAAACGCATTCAATCCTTCCAGTCTAAAGTTCTTCGAACAATAGTCTATGCTCCCTTTTATATAACCAATGAAGCCCTCCATAACAACCTTAATATTCCATTTGTACTTGATCTAATTCCAGACAAATTTCACCGGAATCTCATTCATCATTCTAATCCTGGAGCACAGTCTCTATCTACCTCCAGTCATCCCTACAATCCTCCTCGGAGGTTAAAACGGCAGTGGCCCCGCGACCTTTTGTAAAAATGTATATATTGGAGTACTGGCACTAGCCAGATTCTTAACTCATGTCCTGAGCGTTTGTTGCTCTAGTGCCCTCCATCAGTCTCCACATGCTTACTGTACCAGTGACACGGCTGGGAGAGAAGCACTGGGATCTCCTGAAGTCCTGCTTTGGCTTCCACAATTGGAGCACAATGCTTAATTCAGAGTCCCCTGTGCCAATGTAAATATTGTACATAGGTGTGAATGTGTTTTATTTATTTTGTTATCATTCGGCTAATCTGTTATTTTACTTATCTTGTATATTACTTTATCTTTTTATTCATATATATCTTTTTTTTTCTTTTTTCTCTTCTTACTTGGTTATTTTTATTTATTTTCCTTTCTTATGTACATATTGTGTGAATGAATACTATAATCCTAGTACCAATGCCCTTCAGTGTGGCAGACTGTATTAATACTCAAGAAAAAAAAAAAAAAGACACTTTGATGATGTCTTCGAAAACCAAAATGGTTTAAACCTGAGTGTATGTGACTTCAGTGCTCTCAATCAGCCTCCACTGACTTCCAAACAGTGATACGAATGGGAGAGAAGCGCTAGGATCTCTTTGAGCCCTGCTTTGCCTTTGACAGGAGAGCTCTTAAGCATGGTTTAGAGTTTCCGTGGCTGTATATAAATATTGTATATAAGAATGAATGTGTGACAATTAATTTTTTTTTCTTTTTCTTTTTATTATCCTTTTTCCTTTTTACAAGTATTTTATAATTTTGTTATTCTTTTATTGTACACATTTTTTACTTATATGTTTTCTTCTTATTTCTCAATTTGTATATAATAATATGAATGTACTCATAGAACCTTAGTACTTAATGCCCTTAATTTTGGCAGATTGTATCATTATTCTCACAATAAAAAAACAGAAAAAAAAAACGTCTGGAGGGGACAAACGTTGTCTATTTTATTAGGTACTAAAAACTCGTAAATACCCATTTTCTTTCTATTTGGATCGTAAGATAATTTTATGTCAAAATCGACAAAAAAGGTGGCCTACAAAAATATTTTACTGTTTGTTCTATATAACCTTATTTTGAAATTTTCGGGGTGTAGGTCACGCCAAACGGCTCAATATTTTTGAAGGCCACCTTTTTTCTCGATTTTGTGATCAAATGATCTTACGATCCAAGCAGAAAACAAATGTGATTTACGAGTTTTTAGTACCTCATTAAGAGTACAAAGTTTGCCCCCCTCCAAATTGAAAACGCCCCATTTCCGAGAATTTTCGTAAATAAAATATTTGTAGGTTACGATGAGATGAAGCTTTTTATGAAGTTTCAGGCGGATGTTAATGATATCATAAAAAGGGGTCTGTACCACGGGCTAGAACTATTTAGGAATTATTGAAAAAAAAACAACTTAAAATTTAGGGGTTTCTGTCACAAAAACATATAAAATTTAAATTTTTTACAAGTGTGCACAATATCTCTACCTCAATTTTTGTCCCGCCCCCATTTTTCGTCAGTGCACCGTAAAATAATGCACATGAGAAAAGTCGTTTTTTCTTATTTCGTCGTTTATTTTTATGAAATCATAAAAATAAATTATTTTATCTTCAATTAAAAATTCCGAATCGGAACATCGATAAGTTTAATAGAAAAAAAGTAATAAAAATGTCGACCTTCCAAACTTAAGAAAAAAATCCGGTCATACGCAACCTAAAAAAAAAATGATCTGATAGATATAATTTAATTTTTATCAGATTTATTACTAATTTTATAATTTTTTTTCATAAAAATAATTAATGTCTATGTTGAGTATGTACTAAATGTACATTATAAATAATATGTCACGCCAGTGTTTCAACTGCCTCCCGCAGTGACACATCCTACGCCCTTAAGACGACCTGCAAAGTAGGTCGAAACGTCGGCAAAAATTAAAATAATTTATATATTTTAATTTTTTTTTATTTATTTGACCGCACCCTCGACTAACTCATTCTCATATAAATAATATGGTTTTTCCGTTTTTTAAAAAGATTAATTTCGTTTTAGATTTCAGCTGTATGAAGTAAGGTTAAGTATCACGATCGTGAAAAATTTCGAATCCGAGTTTGCGACGGATAAAATTTTGTCTAAATTATTCATAAAATTTGAATATTACGGTGGCTTGTTAGCTAAAATTGACTTACAGAAATGATGCTGTATATATTTGATTTTTAGCAACTTGCAATTATCTTGAAAACGGCTACAACCGTTTTTGTTAGAACTCCTCATATAAATGAATTATAATGATCTTTAAATCAGCTATATCTGATACTGAAATATTTTATTTTTTTTCCTTTAAATACTCTTAATTTGAAATAATTAACTTAAATTCATCGTGAGTTATATTCATAAAAATGTGAATTTTATATTTGAATACAGATGAAACATTTTCGAGGTTAAAATTAAAATTTCTGGAATAAAGAGTAGTGATATAGATACATAATTAACCGTTTGAAAGCTAAATATTTTAGAATTAAGTCGTAGAAGGAATTGCGAACTCAATAATACTATAATATAATAATAAGGAGCTCGCTTTTATGATAATATGCGGAGAAACGGATGACTAAAGATGAACAAAATTTATTTTTCAAACTCATCCTCCAGAAAAAAAAGATATGTTAGTTTAAGAAATACCTTGAATAAATGGACATAAAACGAGCGTTTGGATGTACGGGAATACACAATGTACTATTAAATTGAAGATGATTCAATGTAACAGACAGTAAGCGAAACCATTGTACAGAACAGTAGCAACTGAGAAGCACAATTAGCAAAATCGTTTCCACGATCAATTAATGTAATTACTAACCTATGTACCGAGAACTTGCAATATTCTGTTTCGATATGTCATATCGTCGCTCAAACTGTCAATTGCCATACTGTCGGTTTATTGCAAGAAATAACTTAAAACATTTCTTATGGAGTTAAATTTTCAAATAATATAAAATCAGCTTCGAACGATATCACAGCGGAAATAAAGAAAAAAATATCTGCTGTAAATCGATGCTATATGAACTACTGAAGACTTTTGGAAGCAGATTCTTTAGTAGGCAAATCATGTTCACTCTCGCAAATCAAGACCTTAATCCGACTTGTTCTCACCTACGCCTCACAGACATGGACCATTTACAAAGGCGACGAAAAGAACTTAATGATATTTGAGCGGGAAATCTTGGGCGTATTATTGGTCCAATAGGTGTTGCCGAGGCATTGAGTATAAGTAAAAATCGAGTGTATTTCAATTCTTTATCTTAACATTTCAATTCTTTCAGATTTGAAAATAAAGTATTACTCGGTCACTGTTTGTATTTTTATGTAATAGAGAGATTATTTTATTATTCTTTCTTTTTCTCTCTTCATACTTCTATCCACACCTGTCATAGTATTGACAATAAGCAGATGTGACCTCATTGTAAAGAAAATTGGTATTTAAGGCATGAGGGAGATTAGTAACCAGCAGTACCTCTTCCGGGTCCTAGTCTACTTCACAATTTAGGAAAAGAGATCTCTCATCATGCTCCTCTTTAGTCGTCTCCTGATGGGCATGTCAGCTATGGCCATGTCGTAAATGAGTCCGTTGTGATATCCGTGTAGTTTAAAATAAAATCGGGAGTAGAGATTAAGCATGTTGGTCGATAGTCGGTTGTTGTAAGTCGGTATACAAAGTTTTGATTTTTACGTACCAGAGAGCTGCTGTTATTAGTCTTAAACTTTTGGATTGAAATCATTGTAGTTTTTGTAAGTGCGTCTTTTTTTGGTGAACCTTAAATTTGTGAGGCGTATGTCCATATGGATTATTTTTTAAATTATTTTCCTGACATCAACAGATCAGTACAGCAATTAAAAAAAAAAAAAAATGCTAATATGGACTTTTGGAAATTTTGGCTGGTTCTTCTAATGGTTCATTCTAGCGAAAATGAAATTTTATATTGACATTTAAATGCAATTTATTTTCGAGTTTATTTTTATTTATTTGTTTTATGCGTTATGATTTTAATCAAAAGCCTATTTTGCTATCTTGGAGCTCAATTATCTCTACTTGTAAATAAAATTTCGATAGATCTATGTAAATAAATGAGAAATGTGTAATTATTAAATTACCTCACCTTTCTGTTAATATATAATTGAGATTTAAACAGATTTGTATCTACTATATGTCATTATTGTTTATGAAGGAATTCTAAAATAAGTAAGTTTAGAAAATGTGAACAATATCTTGTTAAAAACGAATACATTTATTTAAATTTCAATGCATATATTTTCATATATAGATGATAAAATAACTGAAAGTTCATTTTGTATAGATTTTTTTTCAAAGATGAACTGTTTTAATTGTCAACGGATTGATACTTATATGGAATTTTCGGTGTTTAATAACCTTTCAACTTTCATTAAATAATAAACTAGGAGTGGCTTGAGGATTGAATTTGAATAAATTTACACAAGCCACGTGAACGACTTTCAAACAGTATGCTATAAATGGCATATCAAACACACAAAATGTCAGCAATATTAGTAATGGAGCCGCGGGTGTAAATTATGCTACAGGTAGGCAACTTCCCAGTTAATTTAATTAATATGAGCTTCCCCCTTGCAACCTCGAGTGTTCTATGTTTGTTCGAAACTTCTCGACTCTTGTTGAATATTGGATCTGCAATGTGGAAATGTTCCTTCAGCATTCAAACATTCAAACATTTGAATAAGTCAACGGGAACATCTTGCACATTTTTTAAAGCCGTATGAATTACATTTTAGTAAAAAAAAAATCTTATAAAAGTACTGCTACGTATCGAATGGGTTTTTATTGTTATTTTTTATCACGGGATGCCACTGGATAACTATTGAAGATAATTATCCAGAATTAATTAATATAAATATTTCATTAATAAAATATTGGTTAAACAATTTATGTCATTTGACATATTGGTCCTTGATTAATCTATTGGATTACTTCTCACAAAGGCTTGTTGTGTGTTTATCTGTTCTCTAATTACCAAACATTACCTGTGCTTATAATGATATCAATAGGTGGCATGATTAAAATAACTTTTATGTACAAATTATGTTTATTTACAAATGATATAAGAAAGAATGTTATATACATTATATTTACAAAAATTAATGAACTATACAATTGGTTGTGAAGGCATGATTCAGATGGATGGAATTTAAAATTACATTGCCATTAAATATTTAAACATCTTTAAAAAGGAATTGTTGGGAATTACTTATCTAATACGTTATTTGAAGTGCGAAGTTGAGATCATCTTTGTTCAGGTAGGTCTTCAACTGTCCTCCAACCAGATAAAAACATCAGGGACCTCCTCAGTGCCGGGCAGCTACATCAGGCCTCTCTTCTATCAGCCTCTCCTCATCCAGCTGTCCTCAGCTGAGTCCCAAGAAGAAGTGTCCTCAGCCGAGTCCCAAGAAGAAGTGTCTTCCTCCAAGTCCTATATTTTCCACCATTCTTCATCCCCTCTCTTTTGGTAGTCTTCTATGATTGGTTCAATTTTTGTAGCAGGAGGGATGACCACACCCCCAGCGATATGTTGAACACACCCTTTTTAGCAGGTACACGACCTTTTCTTCCTATGCTTAAGAGTTAAAAGTTTTTTGATCCTCTTTAAACATAAGACTGGTCCTTTGGTGTTTTTGCCGACATGTGTCGTCAAGTACTTCTATTGTTAGTGGGTGTGCTAAGAATATTCTCAAGAGTGCTAAAAGGTTAGCTCAGGGGGTTATCAGGTATCCCGACCACTATCTAAGTAACCACTTACAAAAGGTTGTGTCGGAGGTTTCAGGTACCCGCCCAGGTGTTAGAAATTATTTTTAAATATTCTTAATTATGATTAGGCTATGTTCAATACATAGCAGTACTAATGATATTATATCATAAATGGTGGTTAACAGGCAGGGAAAACTTATTTTTCGAACCTTTGATGAGTATAATTAGTATTGAACAAAATCGGTCTCTCTCTAGCACTTTGCAAGACCAAGACCAAGGGCCACCTAACTGTTGCAAGACCAAGAACATGACTGGTAAAAAAATCGATTTTTTAAATAAAAATTAAGGCAAAATAGTCACTAATACTTGACAATGTTAGTTGCTATATGTTAATAATTGGTATAACGAATATACTTTTGCATTTAACTCCTCTAATTTTCCATTCGGTCTTAGTTAGGTTTCTCCTATCTATAAAACAACAGTCATATCTCTATAGTAATAAGCTAATAAATAACTGCAAGACTGTTGCGAGACTCTTGCGCAAGACCAAGACCACGATCAAGACTGAGTTTGCAAGACCAAGACTCGTCTCGGTCTCGCATTTGGGCAACACCATGTATAATTATGGTAATTTAATCAGAAATATTTTGTTTGTATCAAAGTTTCTTTCGAAGTTCTCGATCTTCATCAGGTCATAAGAAAGAAGACCTTGATAAGTCTGTGATACCCGAACCATCAACCACAAGTAACTTAATATTACTTAGGCTCCTATGTCTGAGTGTCTGGACCTAATAGTAGCTTGAAATCCTCTGAGTAGATTCAGCCGCATCTACCAATAGCCGCAGCAAGTATTCACTCCAAGGTTAACTAATTATATTAAGTACTTGAGCTTAAATGAACAACTTACTTTTCACTTCTTTAACTAGGCAAAAGAGCAAGAAGTATGGTTGATTTAACTTTTTTGATAATTCATAATTTTAATACATATATATATCGACTCCTCACTTGCGCACACCACACAACACTCTTTTACCAACCAGTTCAATTAGATATTATTTCTTGTCTCATTTGAACTATTGCAAACTATTTCGGTCATAGCTATTAATGCTAAAATTCATTAAGACCATTGAAACAAAACAAATCCTATTTCATCTCCCATAACCAATCGAAAACTTGTAACTCCATCAGTTTGTTAATCAGTATATAATATAGTTTTTTTTTCCAGGAAGTAATGGATGAAATGGATGACGAAGAAATCACAAGGAATTTCAGTTATCACATTGAGGTAAATTTGAATCTGATTGACGTTAATTTATTTTACACCATAAATTATTATTTGAAATAACACAAAATTGGTAATTTTGATTTAAAACCATGCAAAGTATTTCAGAAAGCTAGAACTTTTTTTAATAAAAAGTCTTATAGAAACTGTCAAAACGGAACAAAAAAAAATCTCCATAAAAGTTTGACACCGTGGTTACATTGTCAGCGTATGCAGCAATCGATCACAATGGTTATTCATCATTTACAATTTTGTCGTAAATACATCGGGTTACGCAGTCTGAGATAAATTGAGAAAATTTCCTAGCTCTTCCATGGTCATATTAAAAAAAAAGTAAAATGTCTCATTTAAACACTAAATTGACCGGGATCGAAAAATAATTTTAATTCAATTACAGTTTTAAATTTGGTATGGAATCAAGTATTCAAAGATTAGTCATTCAAATCTTCAATTCCGAAAGACATTGTAACAAAATTAATACAATGCATCAGAAATTGGCAACCATGAAGCCGTATTTGGTCAATCGGAAGAGGGTCATTTTGTTGCATGACAACGTCTGGTCATATGTAATATGTGTGACGTCACAAAAATTGTTGGGGCTTGGATCTGAAACTCTGCCACATCCGCCCTAATCTTCGGACCTCTCGCCTACGGATAACCATTTTTTTAGAAACTTGGACCACTACTTACGTGACAAAAAATTAAGTAGACTAAGGGAATTAGAAAATGAGTTTTTGAAGCTTATCGCTTCTAATGATGTTTTTAATTTACTTGTTTTTAATTTACTGATCTTTAGGTTATTTTATTTTTTATTGTACATAGTTTTGGATTATTATTTAGTTATAATTTTACTTTTGTTAATTTTATATTTTCTGTGTATATGATGTGAATGTGTTCATAAATTACTATAATTATTGTCCACTTGACAGATTATAATATTTCTAAATAAAGAAATAAAAAAAAAATTATGGGAAATTCTGTTCGAGGAAATGGAAAAATTGCCAACACGTTAGCAGAAATGTATTGATTGAAGTGGAGACTATTTTGATTAAATAAACAAGTTGTATATCTTTCACTTTTTTAAAACAAAAATCCTGCATTATTTTCCAGACAACCCAATAATTAATAACATATAAAATTTATTTATTTATTACACTACAGTAATCTAAAAAAAAAGAGGTGATTTGTCGACGTATAATCATGATGATTTCTGATGAAATACTAATAACACTTCATATTCTTTAATTTACACGGAAAATATGAGAATGGTATGTTATGTTTGTCGAAATGGTTAAGAAAAATCTAAACAGAGATTGTGAAGTATAATTTGTGAATTTGTATATATATATATGTATATACACACACACACACATACATACATATATATATATATATATATATATATATATATATATATATATATATATATATATATATATATATATATATATATAAAGTAGTTAGAATAAATAGGTTTTATTTATTTGATATAACATAAATAATTCACAACAACGAAAATTTTTAGTTGTGAATATCTTCTAAACAAAGCGGTTGCAAACATACCTTAAGAAGATTTTTTTATTCTTGTTTTGAGGTTCTTAGTTCATTTTTAATATAAATAAATAAGCAAGTAAATAAATATCGCCGATAGTATTAATAAAAGGAACTCTTGAAGAAAAAGAAATGTCATGTTCATTAAAATGATTTGAAGTTTAGATCATTGTTAAATTATTTCTAAACCATTATAAAAATTACAAATAAAGAAAAAAAATTAAGTAAAATATAAAGAGTTAAAGATCGTATTAATTATATATGTAATTTCAATAAGATAGCATATACAAAAATGAAATAGTTATTAATTATTATACAAATATAATATATTTTATTGAATATTTAAAAGTCGACCGTTGCATTATAAAGGAAGGAGATGGTCCGGGGTGGCTGTCATAAATAGGCTAAATAGTGGCAAAACTTTTTTATAAAAAGCCAATGTTTCGAAGCGACTTTGCAGGTCTTCTGCAGGGAGGTGTGTTCAGTGGGCGGTGTGGCCGAATGGGCTAACGAGTTGTGCACAGCACCACCGTTGCCCGGCAACCTGATATATGACAAATGTTATAAAAATAGTCACTAGTTCGCGTCTTAGTGCCAAAGCGTCTTTTAAATCCTCGCCCACACCTCCTGGCCCGGGAAAAAACCCGTATAGCCTTACCAGCGAGGAAGGGGAGGACAAAAAAAAAAACAAAAAACGATGTGTGATCAGCTAGGAGTTTCACTTAGAACTGAAGTTCCAGAAGTTCAGTTCTAAGTGAAACTCCTAGCTGAACACACTTCCCTGAAGAAGATCTGCAAAATAAATTAGTTTTGCCACTATTTAGCCTATTTATGACTGCCACCCCGGACCATCTTCTTCCAATATATCTTATACACATATATAGACATGTATAGCTACATATACACTGTTTTAAACACATACTCGTATACGAAAATGATCTGTTATATCCTTGAAAAATATGTAAGGAGTGAAAATTTAATATGTGATTTATGTTACCCTAGAAAGAAGAATGCCTGCAGCGGTGGTCCTACCACCAGCGAGAGGGCTGGTGCCCGGCGGTCTTCGACGGAGCCCTTTGCTGGGGCCCCACTGGGCCGGGGGTAGTCGCCTCCCAGCCCTGCAGGGAGGAGATACACGGGGTACTGTACGACACTTCAAGTAAGTTGGAATAAAATGATAATTGCTAATGTACTTCACAGATTGAATATATCGTTGGTTTATCGCAAAGAGTCTGTAAGTGAATTTTCATAATATAGCTGAAATTGGACCAACCACTATAGTGCTGTGAGGATAAATATTTTTTGGGGGAAAAGCATAGTAGGCCTCCCTTTTACGCAGTTTAAAAAAATGTAAAATATAAATTTGTAAGGCAATCAAAAAATAAAAATTGTTTGCTCTAAATATTATGACCAAAAAAAATGGATAAATAAAAACTAATAAAATAAGTTTTAGTAAATATAATTTTCCAGAGGAATTTTTATTTGTTGGGCACCTGGCTTACCAGCCTTTCATCTCTAACGAGATAAATATAGAGAATATAAGTTACTCACCCATTATTTGGCCATGATTAATCATTTATCCTACCATGATAGCTCAGGTGAAAAGGAGTTAAGTTGGATATTTTTATAAAGCAGCAAAAAAGATTAACAGATCTATTTACAGAAAGAAATATTTACAGAATTAATACTATGGACAATAAAAGGAAATAAAATACAAGGAAAAAGAGAGAATTTTAACATAATTACTATATACAATTAAAGATAAATAATAATATTTTAAGATAATAAAAATAACAAAAAAGATACTTATTCTATATACAATAGTATGGCATGCCACATATACACATCAAGAAGCGGTAGTCAAGATATAAGAGATATAAGATGTAAGAACACATGCACATGCTAAAACATGAATTAATAATCAGTCACAGGAAAACAAAAGAGAGGGGAGTTCTATTTTTTTTTCAGTGCTTTCTTAATCTTGGTTACAATATTCACGCTTTGAAATCTTATTTTTTTTTCAACATCACAAAACCTGTTATAATTTTAAGATGACTTCACCGACGCAAACGGAAATTTTGAGAAATTCAGGGCCCCAAAGATTCCACGAATTGGCACCAGTCCAACCTTCGTCAATAAATTACTATTAAAATATGAAATAAAACTAATGTAACATTTTATATATTTCTATTTTATAAAGGTATAAAGTTAAAAATTGGTATAAGCTGAAAGAGCACTAATCCAATGTTTCATCATGAGAAGTTATAGATGGTTTAGTAAACGGCAGGGAAAAAATCCTCTGAGAAAATCAAGTCCAAAAATTTTTATTGTTGTTGTTTCTAAATATAATTCATGTTTAAGAATTTCAAAGGACGTGTACAACGAACCCAAGTTACTTTTCTATTGCAAAGAAGAAAGTTACTATTCCATTAACAAATATTTCCTAGAGCCGACATTTGCTTTTTGTAATATGAGATACATTTGAACTTCTTTAGTACTATCGGAAACCCCTAGCGGATCCAGCATTTAGATTTTAGGGGAGTGGGCTTCAGCCCAAATGATTATTTTTTAAAAATATATAACGATATTTATTTAGGAAGAAAAATAAATAAACTAACTACCCAAATAAAATAAAGTTTAAGTGATTCTTTAAGTACTATTAACTGTAATTATACGAACAATAATACTTTTATAGGTAATTATTAAATTTTATTTTCATAAGACATGGTTATATTTAACATTTTTTTTTTTATGGGGGAAGATTCTTTAGCTCGAAAACCCAGTCACCTTCCCCCGTAGATTCGCCCGTGCCATTATCTCAACATCCCATTTGTTCTTGACCTTATCCCAGAAAAATTCTCCAAATTTCATTAGAACCTTATGTATAATTTAAATCCTCTTGCACAACTCCTATCAAGCACCATCCTCCAAGAAGGTTAACAGGGCAGTGGCCATGCGACCTTTTGTAGTTTGCATAAATTGAAGGTTTGGCAATAGTCAGATTCTCCACTCATAAGTGTGTGTGGCTAAAGCGCTCTCGATCAATCTCCGCTAGCTTTAATAATTATATTATGTATTTAATTATTATAATAATTATATTATATAAATTATTTAATTTATTATTATAATAAATAATTTTAGTGCAAGTAATTTCAATCGTTTGCTTAGGATATTTATTTGTATTTCATGCTATATTTCTATCGAAAGATAGTCCTTAGTAACGTTCAATTTACCGACAGAGGAATAAGGTTGTCTCTGAAAAAAACTGATGAATTCATGTCTTGTCGAAGTGTAAATGTATAATGGTTACATTTTGCAATTTCTCGAGATTTAAACTCATATTTTACAGTTGGTACAATTTTTATAAATGTTTGTGTCGTCTGCATAGATTGCATTACATAGTTTTATTTAATCAAAAAGTTAATAATTTTTATAGGAACCATTTCATCTACTTTTCTACCTAAATACCACTTCCCTTATATTTTTGCAAACTTATTCATTCTGGATCTCTATGACTGAGGTTTTTAGAAAAGTGTTTCAGATATAAATGATCAAATCCACTCTCTGTTTTCAAACTACAGAACTCTTTCATCGTGTCGAGTTTAACGAGCTTGTTTATTAGAAACATCACTCTGTTCTAAACTCAACAAAGAGCAAAGTTTTTGACAAAAAGTTCAAAAGATAATTTTTTTTCTCACTTATTTCCAGTTCTATTGTGAAGTGTACAATACTCAGAAGTAACTTTATGAATGGAATTGGCGAGTATTTCAATCAAAAACTTTTACAGTAATTTATTTTAGTCTAAAATAATTTAAAATTTTTTTAAAAACTTTTTTGAGTATTAATACAGTTTGCCACACTGAAGGGCATTGGTACTAGGGCTATAGTATTCATTTACACAATATGTACATAAGAAAGGAAAAAAAAAATATATGTATATATATATATATATAAATAGAAAGATAAAGTAATATACAAGATAATTAAAACAACAGATCAGCCGAATAATAACAAAACAAATAAAACACATTCACACTTATGTTTAAAAAAATTAATGATGAATAATTTCTGTTCACCTCCAAATATTAGATATTTTGTAACAATAGATTTAATTGTATAAATGGTTTACAAGTAAAGCAAATCCTATCTATAGACTATAATATACGTTATAATAATATCAATACTCTTATACATTGGAACAAAAACATTCTTATAGGTTTTATTATGAGAGTTGGAATTAAGGGTTGTGTTCATGTAAAAGGGTGTTTGTAACAATCATATAATACACACAAACACATGTACATATGTACCCTTAGTTATTTCAAAAGTCCTTGTGCTTTTACACTCAGTTCCAACTTGCATAATTGATCCTATATGTTTTTGCTCCTACTATTTATGTCAATGTTTACTTCGATTGATCCTTTCATTCCTTGTGACTTAAATAAAACGCATGTGAGATATTACTGGAAAAACGATTCAACCGATAAGGCAGGTCCCAAAGAAATTTGTGCCATAGAAAGGGAGTTTATTTATCTAAATTCTGCCGCACTTTTCTTCAGGCCTTTTAACAATTGGGACACGAAACAAGATAAGTACCCCCATCGGTTGATTCAGATGACGTTCGTATTGAATGTCTGAACCAGAACCCACATGCAAGAACTCTTGATTTATCTGCTGTAACAGGGGAGACTTCTAATGCTACAGTTTCTCGGCTTTTTAAAAACCTTGGCATACGGAATTCTCCGACCAAGGTCTGACTCGAGTGACTTGATAAAGGCCCAATTTCAGAAGTAATGTGAAATTAGCTTCAAAATTCGAAAGATGAAAGGTTCTGGAAAAAAATTATTACAAGTGACAAAATGTTGATATTAAAAAAAAAATACTCTAGCAAACATAAGAAGTGGAGATAAGGCCAGGAGAAGCTGCAATAAGCTCAGGTTCGCGAAAAAAAAAAAAAAAAAATTAAAAAAAGTGATGCTTTGTGTGTGATGAAACTTTGAGCTTGTTCCTGATGATCAAACAAACCTTTGCTTTGAACATCTAGAAAAAAATTATCTTGTTTTGAATGAAAAGTATTCCACTTTGGTCAACAGGAACCAAGCCATTTTGAAACATTGTTCTCGTTTGACCGAGGAAAGATTATCTGAATCGCAAGCAGTAAATGTTTTACCTCATCCTCCTTATAGCCCGGATATTGCTCCACCACATCATGTTTTTTTTTAAAGATAAATGGCTCATTTTTTAAAAGGTCGGATCTTTCATAATTACGATGACGTAAAAATTGGATATAACGTGTTCAACGTCTTAAAACCAAAGAAGTACCGGAATTAAATCTATTACTGGCAGGGGAAGGCAGTGGATCAGCTGATGAGAAGGTTGTCTCCTCAACTCCTCTCTCAGTTTTTACCAATTTTATAGCGGAATCTCTCTGATTATTCACGTGATACAGTTAAGTGTATATCAGAGCAGTTGATATTTACTGTTGGCATCTTTTTTTTTGTTATTTTAAGAAAAAAAAAAAAAAAAAAAAATTTTTTTTTTTTTTTTTTTTATTTATTTATTTATTTTTCTCTTATGATATGCGGTATGATCAGCAAGTGATGGCCAGTAAGGTGCCCAAGAGGTCTCGGTCAGACGGAGTTAGCTCACCAGCCAAACAAAGGACTCGTCGCTGCCTACGAGAAATACCTCCAGTGACCAAAATGAACACTTCAGAACCAGAACCTCAGCCCCAACCAGGTACGTCTGCACAAGAAACGATTGAAGAATCACCTTTCTTTACTCCAAACCCCTACCAAGTGCTTCAAAATGACAGAGAAGTAATGGAGTCTGCAGCAATACCCAGAGAACCAAAGCCTCCTCCGATATTTGTGAAAAATATAAAAAATTTCCAGATGTTCTGCACCCAACTAAATAAAATCTGCTCTGGCAGTTATTCATGCCTTAACAGGACCAATGACACCAAAATAACACCTGATTCTGCAGAAGCCTACCGAAAAATAGTGAAGTACTTATCAGAAACAAATGCGAATTTTCACACTTACCAGCTGAGGCAGGAAAGAGCTTTACGAGTAGTGATAAGAAATTTACATTCCTCAACCCCCACTGAAGTTATTAAAGAAGAACTAACGACGCTTGGTTTCAATGTACGCCAGGTAACAAACGTTTTGAAGGAGGACAGGGAGCAGCCAGGATTACGAAATAGGATCCCACTACCATTGTTTTTCGTGGACTTGGAGCCATCACCAGGTATCGAAAAAATATATGATATCACAAGAATATACTACACAATGGTGAAAGTTGAGAAGCCATATCCCAAGAGAGACATCGTGCAGTGCCATAATTGTCAGACCTATGGCCACACGAAGACATATTGCCACCATCTGCCGCGTTGCGTGAAGTGCGGTGAACAGCACAAATCTGTAGAGTGCACCAAACCTATACAAGATCCAGCAGTATGTGCCCTATGCTTGGAGGGACACCCGGCCAACTACAAAGGCTGCCAAATTTACAAGAATCTCAAAACCAGACACCAGAAAAACCGGATTCAAGATGAAGCACTAAGAACAAGAAGAGAGAGAGAGCCTTCCAGAATTGTAAACAATGATGTATCATTCTCCCAACTACTTAGAGGTAAGACTTTAACCGATAAATGTCAAGCCCTGCCACAACAACCTCAAACCCAACCTCAAAATCCTCTTCATCCTAATATACCTAACCACCAACAACAAACTCCTCATATTCCTCCTCCTTCAAATGCAACAGATCTCACAAGTTTGTTAGCATCTTTCCTCACCGATTTCAAATCCCTTGTTACTCCACTCATATCACTCCTCACGAATCTCGTATCTCACCTCATCCCTCCTCTGAAAAATCCTTAAATGACTCACATCCCTAAACCCATATCCATTCTCCTTTGGAATGCGAATGGTGTTAGAAATCATACAGACGAACTATCTACTTTACTACTTGACAAGAACATTGATGTGGCACTAATTACTGAAACTCGACTAACCACTAAACAGCACTTCAATATACCACAATACCTGACATATCGTACTGACCACCCTGACGGAAAAGCACATGCCGGTACTGCTGTAATTGTACACCAATCCCTCTCCCATCACGTACTCCCATTACCAATACATGATTTCCTACAGTCCACCGCTATCGTGATAAAAACCTTCTCCTTTCCGGTCACTCTTGCATCAGCGTATTGCCCTCCTAACCGACCCATATCCAATTCCCAATTCAGTTCTCTCCTCGACTCCTTAGGACATCACTTCATCTTGGGTGCAGACCTAAATGCCAAGCACCAACAATGGGGTTCCAGAACCACGAATTCTCGTGGCCGAACCCTGCTGTCTGCACTCAATTCCCAACGTTTTCACCTCCTTTCCCCCAACTCTCCTACCTACTGGCCCACAGATCCCAACCGTAATCCTGATCTTCTTGATTTCTTTATCCACAGCGGCTTAAGTCCCCTCAATTGTTCCATTACACGTCTAAATGAACTTTCCTCTGACCATAGTCCTCTAATCCTTAATGTTTCACTTCAACCTGTTCCCAAACCTTCTCCACCGTCATTCATTAGGGGCCCAGTAAACTGGGACCTTTTCCGCCAAATAATCTCCGATAATATTGATCTCAACATATCCCTCAAAACTCCCGATGACCTTGATAGTGCCGTAAATTCCTTTACTACCACAATCCAACAAGCCGCCTGGACTAAGATAAGGCTGAGGAGTTCGCCATTCACCTATCCAATACATTTATTTCACATCCGGAATCCCATCCTGCCCACACCATAACAGTAGAAGAACTCCTTACATCACCAATCCCACTTTCCTTGCCCCCAAAAGCTATTCATCCTTCCGAAGTGAAATTTCAATTAAAAAAACTAATCCCCCGTAAAGCTCCTGGACATGATCTCCTTACCCCTCAAATCCTTCGACAACTTCCATCCAAAGCAGTCATATTCCTTACATATATCTACAATTGTATCCTACGCACCACCTACTTCCCTCTGCTATGGAAACACTCCACTATTATCCTTTTCCCAAAACCAGGCAAACCTCCCAATATCTCAACATCCTATAGACCAATTAGCCTACTCCCAATCCTTTCAAAAATTTTTGAAAAGATCCTGTTGAAACGAATCCTACCCATTATAGAATCCCAAAATATTCCTTCCCATCAGTTTGGTTTTCGCTCCCAACATTCTACTGTTCAACAAGGACTCCGAGTTGTTGATCATATTTCCTCAGCTCTAGAAAACAAGGAATACTGTTCGGGTGCATTTCTGGACATTGCACAGGCATTTGACCGGGTATGGCACTCCGGACTGCTCTTCAAGCTTAAAATCCATTTACCTCAGTCCTTGTACCTAGTCCTCCGATCCTACCTCTCTGACCGCTCCTTCCGAGTTCGCTGTGGAACAGAATTTTCCAATATCTACTCCGTTAAAGCCGGTGTTCCCCAAGGCAGCGTCTTGGGTCCCGTGCTTTACATCCTCTTTACTGCTGACATCCCTGTTCATCCCGATACTTTTCTTGCAACATTCGCTGACGACACCGCAATCTTATCATCCAACTCTGATCCCAACATAGCATCCTTAAATCTCCAAAACCACCTCACCTTGATTGAGCACTGGTGTAATAACTGGCGCATTAAAGTTAATGAATCTAAATGCCAACATATTACCTTTACACTCCGACGCAGCTCCTGTCCACCAGTACACTTTAATTCCATCCAGCTTCCTTACTCAGACACAGTCCGGTATCTTGGTTTTCATTTAGACCGAAGACTAACGTGGAACCCACATACTAGACTCAAAAGACAAGAACTCAACCGACGATACGGCCAGCTATACAGACTACTAAACAGAAAATCCAAACTTTCTATTGAAAACAAATTACTTATCTACAAGACAATACTGAAACCTATATGGACATACGGACTTGAACTGTGGGGGACAGCAAAAGCTTCTAACATCAAACGTATTCAATCCTTTCAATCTAAAGTCCTTCGAACAATAGTTGATGCTCCGTTCTATGTAAATAACAAAATCCTACACCATGACCTTAATATCCCATTTGTCCTAGACCTTATTCCAGAAAAATTCTCTAAATTTCACCAGAACCTTACCTATCATCCAAATCCCCTTGCACAATCTCTATCCAGCACCACCCATCCTTACAATCCTCCTCGAAGGTTGAAGCGGCAGTGGCCCAGAGACCTTCTGTAAATAAGCATCTATTGGAGTTTTGGCAATGGCCAGATCCTCCACTCAAGCCCGAGTGTGTATGATTAGGTTAGTTCTTTTGTTTATATACATTTATTTTATTTTATTGTATTTATTTTTATTTTATTTTATTGTATTTATTATTATTAAGTTTCTGTATTATTATTATTATTTTTTTTTTTTTTTTTTATTTTTTTTTTTTTTATTTTTATTTATTGTAAATAGAGTGTGAGTGTGTTCTCTGAACACTATTACAAATGTCCTTGATGTGACAGAATGTAATATTTCTAAATAAATAAATAAACAAATATATTTGTAGATTACTGGCAGAAAGATGGGTGAAAGTACTTGAAAACAGTGGACATTAGTTTGAAGAGAAGTATTTAATAATGTAATGTAAAGCTATACTTATGCATACGAACTTTTGTACCTAGTATATATATATCAATGTTTTATTCTATTATTATTTTTTTTATATCTTTTATTTTTCTAAAATGTTTTGTATTTATCTTTAACTTACTTTTGTTATCTACAGAGTTTTTACCCATTATCTATTGTTATTGTTATATATATCCATTGATTGGGTGTTTCGTAATTTCACGGCACTATTTTAGATATGTGTTTACTAACAAAAAAATAAACAAATATGTTCATATTAGCATATACCTCAAACTCATTTATTAAACAGATATCAAAGGCTAAATATTTATTATTTATTTACTACTTTAAGACTGACTGTACAAAGTTTAACCTGTTTAATACTAAATAATTGGTTTCAATCACCTGATAAACAAATGAACGATAAGCAATGACAGTAGTTTCTCATCTATTTGTCTAGTTCTGTGTGTTTTAGTGTGAGTGAATCGGATCGTGGAAGCCGCAGTAACTATCAAGCACCATCTTGATACTATACGAAAAGAAGCATGGATTCGTTTTGCTAAATGTTGCATTCTTCAAAAGGGAGGCCCGTTTGAACAGTTACTCTAAATGATGTAATAATAATAATAATATATCTTTAACCTTTTATATCTGTTTAATAAATGAGTTTGAGATATATGTTAATATGAACTTTTTTGTTTATTTTGTGTTAGTGAATACATACCTAAAATAGTGCCGAGGAATTTCGAAACACTATATATATATATATATATAACTTATGCGTCGGCGGACTCTAACAATAAAAAAAAAGAAAGGAAAGGGGTTGAGATGCAACACTCACGGTTTCAGAATAGATACTGCTTTATTCATCTAGTAATCCTTCTTATATACATTTGGGATGTTTATTTACATTCAGGATGGCATTAAGGCTGATATCGCCAGTCTCCGGTCTTTATCTCCCCCCCACCAGTTTACGAATAGGATTTTCGGAAACTTAGATATTCCTAGATCGGAGCCAACGGTTATCGGCCTTAATACCTTACAATTGTTGTTACTAATATACACTTGAAAGAAACTAAAACTAAAACTAAAACTCACTCCCACTCCGAGAAAGAAAGAAAAAAAAACATAGAAACTAAACACAACACTTGCTTGTAAGAACCGAACTCTTAATAACCTAAAAAAAAATACACTTTCCTCTACTGTATTGCTATGATACTACTTACACACAAAAATAATAATAAAAAAAAAAATACATCATGTTTCCGTTTTGACAGCAAGAAAAAAAAACATATTTCTCATAACCCGCGGTGAGGGTACTACGAATCCATTGGTCCCGGTTCTATCATTGGGAGCTTCAATTGTTCAATGTGAACAGTTCTCCTCTTTCTAGGTTCATTAACGCTTTCGATCGTGAGCAGATTATGTTCCCTAATAGCAACCACTCTGAATGGACCCTCGTATCGTAACAATTGTTTCCCTCTGTTGGTTCCTACTCTACGGTACACTATTGTCCCGATCTTTAGGTCACCCATTTGGTCACGTACGCGAACATTTTGCCGCTCTACCCGCTTCTGCTTTTCCCGCTTAATTTTCCCCGTCACTCTTTCCCACGTCTTTTCCACCTCTACCCTATTGCTCTGGATTTGCTCGACTACCGGTTCATTAATCGTTGTTTCCGCGCAATCTCGCCTTGGCCTGCGCATCCCGAACAGTACTTCCACTGGCGAAAATCCCGTGACGGAGTGAATCGAGTGGTTGTAGGCTGTTATCGCCTTCTTCATCGCAACATCCGGCTCCAATCCTTTTTCCCCTTGATACACCCGGATGTGGTCACTCAGCGTGCTGTGCAACCGCTCAATGCCGCCTCTACTTTTAGGATGTCCCGGGGTGTTATAATGCCAACGAATCCCTAGTCTTTTCACCTCCTCCCTAATCGCGGCATTGTCAAACTCTCTACCACCGTCCGATGTGATCCTCTCGGGGACCCCGTAGAACTGCACCCAGGTTTGGTAGGCTTCCGCAACTGCGTTGGCAGACTTGTCCATGACCTGGTGTGCCATAGCTACCTTGCTGAAGACGTCGATGACCGTAACCCACTTGAACCCTCTCCAGGTAAACGTATCAATTTGGAGGTCCTGTAGTGGCATGTTTCCTGTAGGTGTCTCTTCCTGAACTCCTCTGGGGGGATGTCGATCATGTTTCGTGCGCATACACACCTCGCATTTCCCGATGACCTCTTGGATGGCTTTTTTCATCCTCCACCAGAAATACTTTCGACGTAATGCCTGCAATGTCTCGTTCACGCCTCGGTGGTTGGTTTTCCCCTGATGATAAGCCAATGTGACTGCCTGTTGTTGCTCCTTATCCTGTATAGTTTCTACTGCATATTTGCAACGGATGAGCGTTCTGTCCACGCCTATTCGCTCGGATCTCCACATCCGCTTTATTTTCTCCCATACTGTGTTATTTCCAACATAGAGATGGTGCGTTTTTCCCGCTTCCGTGGCGTCTTTCAGTGCCGTACGGATTTGCTCTTCACTCACCCCGGGTTGCGACCAGACGACGCGAATCTTACTTTTCCCATATCTATGGTAATCTATTTTCATCATCCCTGCGACTCTCGTTTTCCAGATTACCTGACGATGCTTGTCATTGATGATGTCATCTATCTCCTCCATCTCCACTGCTCTTTCCTCCGCTGAGCTTTCCTCTTCCGTGGACTCTCCCCTGTCCTCTATACCGACGAGATCATCTGCTCCTTCGCCATCGGGAGTCCACTCACTCAAGAATTGGCGCACGTCTCGCGATGGTCCTCCCACGTCCTCTTCTACCGCGTTGATCATGATGGCCCTAGAGAGCCAGTCTGCCACCACGTTTTCCTTTCCCGGCTTATACACCACCTCTATATTGTATTGGCTCAGGACTTCCTTCCATCTTGTGACCCTAGCTGAGGTTTCCTTAAGTTTCCCTACCCACTGAAGGGGTTTGTGGTCGGTGTGGACTCGAAACTTCCTCCCAAATACATATGGCCTGAAATGGTCGACAGCCCACACTATCGCGAGTAGCTCCCTCTCCAAAGCGCTGTATCGCGATTCCGCACCCGTAAGCCGACGGCTCGCGTATGCTATCGGTCGTTCACCCTCACTCCCCCCTGGGACAAAACGGCCCCTAACGCGTATTCGCTCGCATCGGTGGTTATATTAAAGAGCTTCTCAAAATCCGGGAACGCCAACACAGGCTCTGTCAGCAACCTATTCATGCATTTCCGGATATTATTCTCCATCTCTGGTGTCACCACAATCTTTGCGCCCTTCTTCAGCAAATTGTTAATGGGTACCAAATACTCTGCCATCTCCGGTACGAATCTCCGGTAATAGTTCAACGTCCCGAGAAGCCTACGGATCCCCTTAACGTCCCGTGGTACCGCCATCCTTGTGATTGCCTCCACCTTTGCCGCATCCGGTCTGACCCCCTCGCTAGAGATAGTGTGGCCTAAAAAATTGATCCGCGTTTGTCCCAGCAGGGACTTCTCGCTTGACAATTTCAACCCGAATTGCCGGAGCCTTTCGAATACTGACCTCAGATGTCCCACGTGTTCGGTTTCCGTTCTGCTAAAAATCAGCAGGTCATCCATATATACCTGACATACCGAGTCATCGATACCCCTCAAAAATTCGTCCATCAGCCGCTGAAATGTTATGGGCGCATTCTTCAGACCAAACGGCATTCTGGTGAACTCATAATGCCCCCTTTCAAATGTAAATGCTGTTTTGTGTTGGTCTTCCGGGTGCATCCGTATTTGGTGATATCCCGCCTTGAGATCCAACGTACTAAAGACCACGGCCCCACTCAACCTATCGAGTATATCTTCAAATCTGGGGATCGGGTACTTCTCATCTACCGTATTATCGTTTAACTTGCGATAGTCTACTACCACCCTGTATTTTTCCTTGTTATCCTCCGGCGCTGCCTTCTTCTTCACCGCCCACAGGGGACTATTGAATGGTGAGGTGCTATCCACTATGATCCCTTGTTCTTTTAAACTGTCTAACTCTTCCCGAATATGCTGCCTCAACGCCTGCGGGTATCTTCTCTCTTTCACGTACGTTACCCTATCCTGCTTCAGTGGGATTTCATGCACCGTCTTCCCTGTTACCCCCAATACCTCACCCTCCCTGAAGAAAATATCCCTAAACTCCTCCTGTAGCAACTTCCTCCAGTCCTCCACTCTGTTCACCGCTCCTATCCGCACCCCTCTTTCTCTCGCGACCCCTATACACCCGAACTTCCTCTTTCCCAGCCTAACACTCCAGACTCCTCTATGGTTTCTAATGCTAGCCCCTACCTGCCCTAACAAATCGCACTCTACTATGGCCTGGTATTCCCGAGTCATGTGTTCTACTACGTTTACCTTCAGTTCGCCCTTTTTTCCTGCCCACCGATCAAGCCTTATTGTCGCTTCTCCCTCTACACTACAGGGGCCACCCAGAGTGATTAGCTGGCAATCGCATTTTTGGATCCGGAGTGCCCTCTCGCTCCCGCACACTTTCCCTAACGCCCCTCTGGTCATAATAGTGCTCGAGCTCCCGGTGTCCACGAGGCACTTTACTCCCCCGTCTACCTCGATAATTGGCAACCAGCATGGCTTACCTCGGATGTTGTTGCATGTTGCTGTGCGGTCGCCTCTCTGCTGCCACACTCCTCAGATGCCGCCCCGCTTCCTCCTTACCGCCGCCGTTCGTCGCTGCTCGGTCCGTTGGCTGCTCCTGCCTCCTTCGCCTCCACTGCTACCTGGTTCGTCCGTCTCTGTCCCCGAAGTTCCCGACTCCTCGGTTGCCTCCTCCGAAGATCCGTCCTTCCGCTGCATCCTAGCCCGTCTTGTCAACTTCTGCGTGTTTACCTCCATGGGCTCGTCTTGAGTTCTTTCTCTCCTCCGGAATATGTACGGGCACTGCCTAGCAATATGCCCTTCGGTCCCGCACTCGAAACATCTAGTGCGCGGACATTGTGCAACTAAATGTCCTGGCTTTCCACACCCATGACATTTCCTGTCTTCCCTGCGGGGTCCATTCCTCGGCCTCGCCTGTCCGGATCTTTTTTCACCCATCCTGACCTTTTCTCCGCTCGGCTGTATCGTTTCTCTCTTCTTCCAACCCATCGGGGCTGTCCGGGGTCGTCTGTCATTCACCCGGATCCACCCTGGTTCTTCCACGTCCATCCGAGTCTCTTCTTCCCTTGCGCTTAGGTCGATCATTTTCTGGGCACACTCGAGGAATGATCTCTCCCTGGGCAATCCGTCTCTCCTCCCCGTTTCCTTCGCCAACTGGACCTTGAGTATCGTCGAGAGGAACTCCATCCTGGCTTCCACCTCTCCCACACTCATTGTTTCGCGCATTTTCTCCGTTATGCGGTTGTACTTTGCCACTAGTACCCCCGCATACTGGCTCCTCGTCTGACGTTGGGACCGGCGCTCCCTAAACATTTGGAAGATGTCTTCCTCCGGCGTCCATCTGCCTCCTCCGAAGGCCTTCTTCAGTCGCTCCTTAATCACCGGCCATGGTGTCTCCTCGTCCGCCTGAATTTGGTTCAGGATGTTCCTCCTTACTCGGCACACCAGAGCTGCTTTCAATGCTTCCGCGTCCCCTAGGTTTACCAGGTCCTCCGCCACCTTTACCTCTATTCTTGACATGAGGCGGTCTCCGCCTTTCAGGAAATGGTTAAGCTCCCCTACCTCGCCACCGAAGCGTTCCAGGTCCGCAATGGCTCTCCGTAGGTCCTGCGTGGTCGCCGCTCTTATTTTCATCCATTCCAGCGCGTTAGCGTGCGCTTCTGCCAATGTGTCCCTCGGTAAGGGAGGGATCTCCTGGATCTGCGGAATCTGCGGTACCTGAGGTATTTGAGGTATCTGAGGAACCTGAGGGGCCTGCGTGATCTGCGGTATCTGCGGAATTTCTTGAGGTTGAGGGATTTCTGGGGCGCTCAGGATGGCATTAAGGCTGATATCGCCAGTCTCCGGTCTTTATCTTATATATATATATATATATATATATTTTTACTTTTACTTTTATTAGTATCTTTTCTTTAGTACAACTTATTATTATTTTATATTTAATTTGTTCATTTTCGTTTACTTTGTTTTATTTATTTATTATTATATTTATTACATTATATTTTTTAAATTTATTCTTAATTACTTTCGTTTGTTTTTCTTGTATGTATATACTGTATGAGTGGATACTTATAACTTTGATGTTTATTGCCCTTGAGTGTGTTTATATTCAATAAATTAAAAAAAAAAAATACATATCTCTTGTGTCTGGCAATATTTAAGTCGACTTATCCTCACACTATCTTAAGTTGATCATTCTTCAACTCTTGGGCTTTTAGAAAATTGGTAGAACTTCTTGATTTTTACTAGAGTAATTCAAGTATTTTAAAGTTATTATATAATTACTCTAGTAGAGTTACTGAATTTTCAAGAGTTAGAGAATGGTCGAATTAAAGCCCTATAAGTCGACTTTACTAGTTATGGCCGGAGACCAGAGATGTCAAATGATAGTTATAAAATTTATTACGTTATAAATACATTTGCTCTAGGAGCCCCTGTCAAGCCATGTATATACTCTGCATGCAAGACTTTTAAGCGTTGCAAAATGGTATTTCCTGTATACAGGTATTAGCAAGGCGTTGCTTTTTTTTTTAGCAGATTATTAATCATACCTGTTAGATATTGTTAAAATTTGTTTAAAAACAGGATGATTAACCATTAAAAAAATATAAAAGGATAAACTCCCTTATAAAGAATAGAAAATGATGGTTCTTAGATATCGTGATGCTGTTTCACGCAATAAACCAACAACTTTGGTTTAATTGAAAAACAAGATTTATTCGATTTGGTATTAAAATTATGCGGTCGTTTTATAATAAACATGATTGACGGTAAGTCAATGAACCCTTCAAATTTTTAAGTAAATTTATTTATCTGTTATTTTCGTTGCTTATCAAACCATGATGCATCTCAAACGTAAATAATGCAATTACAATATTATTATAATTTTTACGTTTTTGATAAAAAAAAATTGAGATCATTGTGATGAAAAGTCTTTTTTCACATATATATTTTGAGGTATCACTAAGACGCTCTAACCTAAATGTGTTATATATAATCATTTAAATGGGTGATTATTGATTTAATAATAATCCGCATCGGCTCCAACGATGACATAAACGCTGAAAATAGGTCAATGTCTATCTTCAACTGAATATATTCTAGATTTTATCCTCATTATCGTTAAATATATAGTGCATCTTAAAAACAATTTCCGCGTCCTGAGACAAATTAGTGAGCCATATCACTCAAATAACATTCACATGTATCGTATACAATACCAGGAATCCTACCTCACTGATTTTTCCAGATAGTATTGCCATTATCCTTAGGATGTGAAAAATATAAAGTGGCACTTAAAGTTAGCCGACATTAAGGGAAAAGTTTCTATAACAACCCTGATATATACCTACTAATTTCGGCTTCCTTTCTATGGTAATAATAATACTGTAGTTATTAAAATTAAGATTTGAATAATTCACACCGACCTTGTGGATCTTTGGTCCATCGTAAAAAGCCTACTCCATCTCTTCCTATTTTGAGCCATTACTTTCCAGTTTGCCGCACGCAACTTGCCGCAGCTAACTCTTTATTCATTCCAATTTTCTTCTTGACCTCCCGCATTTTTTCTAGTTAACGATTATGACATCCATAGTTAAACAACTATGGATTAAACAGTGCCATCAATCTGGATTGCTTCTAGCTAGATGCTCCACCTTGACTTACCAGGTTTCGTAAGCAATTCTTCATTGGTGCTTTTCCTCCATGCGTAAATACTGTGATCCTTGATTGCTCCATTATTCGTACTAAAGCTTCTCTTTCCGAAGCCCTTTTCAATTCTTCCAGAGTTAATATTTTGTGACTACATATTTGAACAGGCTTTAATGCATTGAACTCCCTCGATATTTCTAGAGGTATATTGGGATTTCAGAAGAATATTATATTTGCGCTAGTTCTGCCACGGCATGGCTCAGATAGTTGGTCATTTGTTGAAGCAATTGTGGAGCCTTACTGAAATCTATCTAGACCTAGGGATTTGAACTGTTTTGGAGGACAGCAAAATTTTCCAATATCAAACTTGTTCAGTCCTTCCAGTCAAAAGAACTTCAATGTCACAAACAAGACTTTAAGTCATGACGTTAACATCTCTTATGTGCTTGACATCAACCCATCCAGATTAATAAACTTTCGCCAGAAACTAGTCTGGCAAATGGGCATTATCGTGGCCCTCTTTGCAAACTCCTAATGGTTACCTTGAGATTGCTTCCGCGTACTTACCAGAGTGGGAATGTCAAGATTCATTCCCCAGGGCCGCCTAGAAATGAAAAGAAGCCGACCCAGGTGGGAAGGAACCCACTACTTTCAGAACCAGGCACTTAGGGACCCATGCCCCAACGTGCTCGGCCATCTGGTCCTCCCACCAGAACCTTATTCATCATAATGATCCTTCAGGTCAGTCCGTATCCAGTTCCGAATATCCCTATAATCCTCCTCAGAGGTTAAAACGCCAGTGGCTTTGAATCAATTTATAAATATACTAATAGAGTTAAGGCAATGATCAGCTGCTCCACTCAATTTCGTAGATATTTGGGGCTTTAGCACCCTCTCTCAGTCTCTACTGGATGCTAATCCAGTCACGCGGCTAAAAGAGAAGCGCAGGGACCTCAGTCTCTATGGTGAATGTAAATACTGTATATAGGTATGTACCAATTTTATATAACGTTCTGTATATATATGTGTGTGTGCGCGTGCGGGCGGGTGTGTGTGTGTTTGTGTAAATCAACTTTTTGTTATCTATCTGATTTGGTTGACTTTTATTTATAAAGTTTTATATATATATATATATATATATATATATATATATATATATATATATATATATATATATATATATATATATATATATATATATATATAATGAACGGATAACAGTGATACCTACTATACTATCAGCCTTTATCAGTAATACATATTGGATTTGAGTGTTGCAATATATTATTCAGTGTATGGAATGTATTATTATTCTCTATATAAATTATTTAGATTATTATTTAAACTGGTCTTAAATAAATTTATAATTTATAGATTTTCCATATATGCATATTCTATAATTACGATGGATTTCTCAGCGCGTTATCATGCATTTGGATTATCTCCATTTGCTTGTAGGTTGTTTCTTTTTTGTTCAAACCGTAGTTTTATTTGATTGAGACATTCTCTGACGCGAAGGTTCTCGGAGTCTAGAAAGCCCTAAAGTCACAGACGTTAGGTGGAGATTTGTTGATATTGTTGATACGCGAGGACTGATCAGAGGATTTTGTTAAAAAACATGTAAACAATCTAACAATATTAAGTACATTCGTACATTCCACTATTTTTTACAATATTATAAACATAGAAAAGTCGAAACCTTCTCGAACTCTCAGAGCTAATGGTCGCATACATACTCAGCATTGATTGCTTATTACGAACATCAAAAGCTTAAGATCAATACCTTAAAACGATAATTTATCTAATATTAATGAGGTTAATTATTTAATCTTCTTAATTCATGTTACTGAATTTATATTTTTATTTTTATTTAGAAAAGATTCTGGAATATACTGACTTAAAGGGGAAACGAATTTCTTATTTTGTTTAATTTCTAAAATGGTTGTCTAAAATAAAAAATTAAGAGTTGGTGATAGAGAAGAGGGACAGAGGGTGGGTATAGGCCAGGTGAAACACGAAGGCCTGGGGCGAAGAAGACCTGGCTCGGACAGGATGTCACTGACAACTGCTGTAATGAAAACTCCAACTGCAATTATATCTCCCTTATCGAACCATAAACATTAGACATTATTTTATTGTAAACAATAATCTCGTTCGCTCATTCATTGTTAATATTTAGTTTGGATCATTTATAAATGGGAGGGATGTATTGAAAATATAATATTACTTAACCTGGTGGTGCTTGCTTATATCAATGAGCGAAAAAAAAAATATTTTTTAATTTTCCAGGAGTCAATTCCTACTAAATTTAGCTTGAGAAAAACGAATATGATAATGAAAAATCTTTCTTAGCTCTAGTTACTGTGATATAAACTAGGTGGAAGTATTTCATATAAACGAGTTCATATTAACAGAGAGAAAAAGATAAATTTTAATTATATATGCTAACAACATTGAAAGTGTATTTGATTTTCAAAATGGTAGTTACATTCTAGGAGTTCTAAATTGCTGCAAGAATACCTCTCATAGAAGGTCGTGTCTGAAGAGATAGATGGTGGCTTCATGAGATCGTCATATTTTAGCTTGCCTCTAGTAAGGGGGTTCCAGACACTAGCGGATCCAGCCGGAGGAGGGGGGGGCGCCTACGTTCCCCTGGAAGCTGGAGAAAAAATTCCAAAGACAGCTATTTGAAGAAAAGGAAAATATAAAAAAAAAAATGACAAAATACAATACCATTCGGTTTTTTACATGTCTAAATCCATATACAGGATGTCTCGTAAGGAGAGGGAAATATTTAAAGGAGTGATAGCCGAATTGAATAAATACAAAAAAGTTTATATAAACAATCTTTCAATTTTCAGCAGAAAAATAGGGAATTAAAGTTTTGTGATTTTTCATGTAAGCCACGTTTTTTATTGAATAGGAAGTGATAACAAAAAAAAACTATTTAATTTAAGTAATTAACGATTGCTTCTCTGTAAACAAGACAAAATTTACTTTAAATAAAAATAGAGTTTGGTTTTGTAAAAACCATTTAAAGAGGACTTTTAAGTGGCTAAACTCACCAAAGGAGCGGGGGAGATGGGTAGAGGTGGGGGAGCGGATACAGGTGGGGAAAGCACCTGGTATAGAAGTACAGCCCCTCTCTGAGAAAATTTCTGGATCCGCCACTGGTTCCGGAGCATCCCTACACAAAGGCTAACAGTAATCTACAAGCATTTATTCATTCCAATGACCCTGATATCTTTGTTCCATAAAAGAAATGTTATGATGGAATCTTCTTCCTTGTTCATAACTAACACAACACTAACACAACTAGGAGGGAAGAAGTCTAGAAAGGAGATTCGAGATTTGAGATTTGAAAGTACATCTGAATATTTAACCCATTAGTTATTAAACTATTCTTTTCCATTGTAAAGTTTGATATAATGATAGGTCAACAGTTGTCACACTAATTGTAAGTGGATGATGTTGGAATTTCACAAAGGGAAAATTCATCGAATTATTCACTAATTTAATTTTCTAAAAGGTAATTTGATATTTTTTTTTTGTAATAAACGGGCAATAGATACCAAATTATTTAAATATAATATCATAGATAGAGTTATAAAACTACAGTAAATGTATTTAAGGTTATTAAAATATCTATGAAATTTTGCATGTTGCATTTCACTTCTTCTTTCACACAAGTACAATAGATTAGAAATTTTAAAAATGTCATGCATTGGCGAGATTCGGTGGAATTTAAATACTTTTTTCTAACTTAGAAAAAAACCTAAAAATATCCATTCAGTTAGAAAATTCCATTTAATTTCCTTGGAAACATGTGATTTACGTCAAATATTGTTAGTTTTCTGAAATTATTATTTGTATTATTTACATCACTCTCCGTTACTTTCTACAGCTTGATTTATTTGATATTATTTTTTCTAATATTCTCCGCGTTCCAACGATACATTATACGTATACATTCCGACTGTTATTTCCGGAGATTCGTCTTCAACTTGGATAAGCATTTTTATTTTTTTCTCCAGTTTTCAATTATCATATTCTTTCAAATTTCGTATTTAGAAATTTTTTATAGTTATTGTCAATAAAAGAGAGTTTTTAAAAAAATAATCCATATTAAAGGTACTTTAGAGCAAGACGTATATGAACATTGGGCATTTAAGTCCTGTAAAGTGATAACAATGGGGATAAGACCTGATTGATATTAAAGAACACTTAATTATACAATGATACACCGAGTTTAATCAAAATCGTTAGAGCCTTTTTTGTGAAAATTGTAAAAATGTGTTTCACTTTTGATATAAAGTGGCACTTCCGGTTAAGCGATGTTTACGAAAAAGTTACGGTAACATACAAGGTATATACCTATCTTAAATACGTAATATCAGTTTCGTAGGACTTTTCGTTTTCAGCTAGACTGTTCACATAAACACAACAAACTGACCATTTTTCGGGACTTGGTTATTTAGACTCACGGGACCTCAGAACGTGTATTTCCATTGAAAACACAGAATCGAAAATTTTCGCGATCGCAATAGTTTCCCTCACTATACATCTCATACTTAGTCTAAGTGAAAATAAAAATCTATCACAAACAAAAACCCTTGGTGACCAAAACAACATATGTTACATTGGTTTTGGCGTCACATTACTTTTTTTTATTTTAATCATTTTATATCATGAGGTCATTTGATTTTAGGTCATCTTCACAAATGCAAGAGTGGCCAAGTTCATTCCAATTTTTCTTATCGTTTAAATTGCACTTGTAAGATGAAAAAAAATAATACAAATGAAGTTTCCTTAGTCGGTGGGGCGCGAAAGAAACATAATAGCTATTCCAAACGAGAAAAAATATGCAGAAATAAAAAATAAACTTTCATCCCGAGGAAAACCATTTTTTGAGAAAATTGTTCCTGAAACTGTAGACCGTGCATAAAGTATAAAAAATAGCTCTCTCATTAAAATATATCTGGGGTTAAATTGGAGGAATACTCTGACCTTAGAGAAATTATATTAAAAGTTTTTTCTATCTCTTTTTCTTATAGCTTAAAGAAGAAATTACATAAAGTTTTATATTTAGATAGTTTAATAGTTTATTTATTAAAATTGTTTATTAAATAAATAAATGAAACAATACACTTCCTTAGTTTATCAAAAGTAGTGATTATTTAAGTTATTATCCAAAAGAGATTAATTCTGAACGTCTTATGAAAATATTTGTATATATATGACCACACCATTTTTTACATGCATTGTATACATATTTTATATAATTTAATATAATCCAACGAACGAAATAAGACTTTTGTTTATTCACTGTTCTAGAATCTTTATCATATATTTTTCCAATATAATTTCTATTTATACCATTGTGTTTAAATCAAGAGTTTTTAAAACTGTTTCATTGTTTGGATTTTTTTTTTCGGTAGTCCCTTATTTATTTTTTTGTTGGTCTAAATATTTTCCTTATTCATCCTATTTTGCAAGGAGGTTTATATTGTCATGATTATTTCTGTCAACTTATATTCTTTCTGATTACAAATAAGGTGATGTGGTCCACTCTTTTTTTGTTGAAAGTTTTTTTTTTTTTTTCATAGACGGTTATTTATTTTCTGATACACAGTGTGGATTGAAAACTTTCCTTTTACTGCATATTTTCATTTAAGGAGTTCATCATATATTTATTATTGTTTCTGTTAATATTCATGATATGATTTGTGTACAATGAATTGGTTATGGGACTCACCCTTGTTTTTTATTGAACTAAAATCTAAACTTATGTTTAAAACTTCTCAATCAACTCAAATTTCTTACTTTTCCTTAGAAAATTTATATGATTGGTTTAATGGTTTATATGGAATTTTTAGTAGCTTTTAAGGTCTGCTATCACTCTTATAAAAATTTCTCTCCATTTACGAGACACACTAAATAAATGGATGATATAAGGAATAACAATTCCGGATTTTATTTTACGTATTAAATTATTATAACGACATAATAATTATTTTAAAATAACAATTGTAATTTTATTGTAATAAAACAATTCTGAACTTAAGGAAATGTATTTCATATATTTATTTACATGTTAATATTTGTATTTATATATTTTTGAAAAGAAAATATTCAAAATGAGCAAACCATTATTCAAAATGTTTTAATCTACAGGATCTGTTACTGTTTTTGGGAAATCAAAATAAAAGTATAAGACTGAGATTAACATTATATTACTTTAAAATTCTCGATTTTGTGAAATTTTTATTTCAAGTATCTCATGTATCGAATAGGATTTATTAAAAAAATCTATATCTTATCGGAAGAATACATTTTTTTTATATTACTACCAGTAATACAATATTTTGTTTTTTTCATACATTTTGGAAAATTTTTATCTCGGAAATTATTTAAGATATCAAAATAAAATTGTGTAGGGTCAATGAGGATGGAAAATGAAAATGAAAAAAAAAAAAAAGAAACCTTAAAGATCCGTTACTATGAGTTTCATATTAATTTTTGTCAAGATGATTTGAAATGGAAAGACCCATATGATAAAATCTATCGTATGTTTAAAAACAAAATAATTTACGATTATTATTTATTTTATTCCTCTTATAAGATAAAAATTAATACGAATTCGTATCTATATATTAATTTTATTTGTTTTTGTCCATTTAATAGAATTATTATTAGTCATATTAGCATATGTTGCTTCTGGTAAACTCAGAAATCGTTGGCCGTCACTTGATTCAATATTGTTTGGAAATATAATCATGACATATTTATATATTAATTGTAATATGATAGAAAAATTATAAATATAATAAATTGCATTGTAAGTAGGTAATAATTTATTTTTACAATTAACTTAAACTTAATTTAATTTAACGTTCACCGGTATCAAGAAAAAAATAACCCAAACAAAAGCTTTCTCAGGCATAAAGAATATGCTTTACCTTCCTTTAACAAAGAAATATAAACCACTTTATGACTTTTTTCAATTCAGAAAAATATTTTATGTTGCCTTAGATAATGCTGTAAATTATTTTCTTTTATATTTATATTATACAGCTTATTGGTTTTTGCATTTAAATAACTAATATATTTAGGTTTATGCATCCTACTCTAAAGCTGCCATACTCTAATCCTTTTCTAGTGGTATAATAATTAAATGACTCGCATATATAATTTATCTTTCAATCCACTAAGATGGAAAATGAAAGAAAATATTTTTGAAGCTCTGGGTGCTAGTTGAAACTTTTTATCAACAGGATATTAAAAAATGGATTAAATACAGAAAGAGTTCCTTCAGTTAATTAGGAAAAAAAAGAAGGAATTTAAACAATATTATTATTTTTCCTGTAACTTCCTCATTTATTCAATAACTCGCTAAAAAAAGATATTATAAATTTTTTTGCTTATTTAAACCTAATATAATTGCTCACAACACTTATATACATTTCTTGACTTGAACATAGTGCTAAGAATTAAACATAGCAAAATATATTTTCAAACTTAATATGAGGCGACGACAACAAAGAAAAATAAAAAAATTTAAAAGGTGTCGACTCCAAACACATCTTCTGACAGCAATGACAGCGTCAAGGTGAAGAGCAGGTTCATAAGGACAAAGGTCTGGGTAGAACCTTTTCTCAGAGTAACTGGTAACTATCTAGTAACCAGTGTTGGGCATTTACTCGAGTAAATGTCAAGCAGTGACGTCACGAGTAATCACTCTTGGAATCTTAGCCATGAGTAATTTTGAAAATTACTCCTGAAATATCTTTCCTTCATGAGTAAATCACTCGTGAAAAATGTTTCTCCATGAGTAAATTACTCATGAAAAATTTTAACGCCATGAGTAATTTTGAAAAAAAAAATGTTTTTATTTTATTTAACCTAATTTTTTTTTCACCTTTATTCGATATCGGGGTCGTCTTATAGGTTTTGGGGGGCGCTTTTTATGAAAATGATATCCAATTTGAGATTGGGCCAACCGGGCCTCGACTTTTTTTAACTTTTGGGATTAAATCGATATCAGGGTCGACTTATAGGTTTTGGGGGGCGCTTTTTATGAAAATGATATCCAAATTGAGATTGGGCCCCCCGGGCCTCGACTTTTTTTTAACTTTTCGGATTAAATCGATATCAGGGTCGACTTATAGGTTTTGGGGGGCGCTTTTTATGAAAATGATATCCAAATTGAGATTGGGCCCCCGGGCCTCGACTTTTTTTTAACTTTTCGGATTAAATCGATATCAGGGTCGACTTATAGGTTTTGGGGGGCGCTTTTTATGAAAATGATATCCAAATTGAGATTGGGCCCCCCGGGCCTCGACTTTTTTTTAACTTTTCGGATTAAATCGATATCAGGGTCGACTTATAGGTTTTGGGGGGCGCTTTTTATGAAAATGATATCCAAATTGAGATTGGGCCCCCGGGCCTCGACTTTTTTTTAACTTTTCGGATTAAATCGATATCAGGGTCGACTTATAGGATTTGGGGGGCGCTTTTTATGAAAATGATATCCAATTTGAGATTGGGCCCCCCGGGCCTCGACTTTTTTTAACTTTTGGGATTAAATCGATATCAGGGTCGACTTATAGGTTTTGGGGGGCGCTTTTTATGAAAATGATATCCAATTTGAGATTGGGCCCCCCGGGCCTCGACTTTCTTAAACTTTTCAGATCAAATCGATATCAGGGTCGTCTTATAGGTTTTGGGGGGCGCTTTTTATGAAAATGATATCCAATTTGAGATTGGGCCCCCCGGGCCTCGACTTTTTTTAACTTTTGGGATTAAATCGATATCAGGGTCGAATCTTATGTTTTGGGGGCGCTTTTTATGAAAATGATATCCAATTTGAGATTGGGCCCCCCGGGCCTCGACTTTTTTTAACTTTTGGGATTAAATCGATATCAGGGTCGACTTATAGGTTTTGGGGGGCGCTTTTTATGAAAATGATATCCAATTTGAGATTGGCCCCCCGGGCCTCGACTTTTTTAAACTTTTGGGATTAAACCGATATCAGGGTCGACTTATAGGTTTTGGGGGGCGCTTTTTATGAAAATGATATCCAATTTGAGATTGGGCCCCCGGGCCTCGACTTTTTTAAACTTTTCAGATCAAATCGATATCAGGATCGTCTTATAGGTTTTGGGGGGCGCTTTTTATGAAAATGATATCCAATTTGAGATTGGGCCCCCCGGGCCTCGACTTTTTTTAACTTTTGGGATTAAATCGATATCAGGGTCGACTTATAGGTTTTGGGGGCGCTTTTTATGAAAATGATGTCGAATTTGAGATTGGGCCCCCGGGCCTCGACTTTTTTAAACTTTTCAGATTAAATCGATATCAGGGTCGTCTTATAGGTTTTGGGGGGCGCTTTTTATGAAAATGATATCCAATTTGAGATTGGGCCCCCGGGCCTCGACTTTTTTAAATTTTTCAGATCAAATCGATATCAGGGTCAACTTATATGTTTTGGGGGGCGCTTTTTATGAAAATGATATCCAATTTGAGATTGGGCCCCCGGGCCTCGACTTTTTTAAACTTTTCAGATTCAAATCGATATCAGGGTCGACTTATAGGTTTTGGGGGGCGCTTTTTATGAAAATGATATCCAATTTGAGATTGGGCCCCCGGGCCTCGACTTTTTTTAACTTTTCGGATCAAATCGATATCAGGGTCGACTTATAGGTTTTGGGGGGCGCTTTTTATGAAAATGATATCCAATTTGAGATTGGGCCCCCCGGGCCTCGACTTTTTTTAACTTTTCGGATTAAATCGATATCAGGGTCGACTTATAGGTTTTGGGGGGCGCTTTTTATGAAAATGATATCCAAATTGAGATTGGGCCCCCCGGGCCTCGACTTTTTTTAACTTTTCGGATTAAATCGATATCAGGGTCGACTTATAGGTTTTGGGGGGCGCTTTTTATGAAAATGATATCCAATTTGAGATTGGGCCCCCCGGGCCTCGACTTTTTTTAACTTTTCGGATTAAATCGATATCAGGGTCGACTTATAGGTTTTGGGGGGCGCTTTTTATGAAAATGATATCCAATTTGAGATTGGGCCCCCGGGCCTCGACTTTTTTTAAACTTTTCGGATTAAATCGATATCAGGGTCGACTTATAGGTTTTGGGGGGCGCTTTTTATGAAAATGATATCCAATTTGAGATTGGGCCCCCCGGGCCTCGACTTTTTTTAACTTTTGGGATTAAATCGATATCAGGGTCGACTTATAGGTTTTGGGGGGCGCTTTTTATGAAAATGATATCCAATTTGAGATTGGGCCCCCGGGCCTCGACTTTCTTAAACTTTTCAGATTAAATCGATATCAGGGTCGTCTTATAGGTTTTGGGGGGCGCTTTTTATGAAAATGATATCCAATTTGAGATTGGGCCCCCCGGGCCTCGACTTTTTTAAACTTTTCGGATTAAATCGATATCAGGGTCGATCTTATAGGTTTTGGGGGGCGCTTTTTATGAAAATGATATCCAATTTGAGATTGGGCCCCCCGGGCCTCGACTTTTTTTAACTTTTGGGATTAAATCGATATCAGGGTCGACTTATAGGTTTTGGGGGGCGCTTTTTATGAAAATGATATCCAATTTGAGATTGTGCCCCCGGGCCTCGACTTTTTTAAACTTTTCGGATCAAATCGATATCAGGGTCGACTTATAGGTTTTGGGGGGCGCTTTTTATGAAAATGATATCCAATTTGAGATTGGGCCCCCGGGCCTCGACTTTCTTAAACATTTCAGATAAAATCAATATCAGGGTCGTCTTATAGGTTTTGGGGGCCCTTTTTATGTAAACGATATCGAATTTGAGACTGGACTCCCCGGGCCTCTACTTTTTTTAACTTTTCGGATTAAATCGATATCAGGGTCGACTTATAGGTTTTGGGGGGCGCTTTTTATGAAAATGATATCCAATTTGAGATTGGGCCCCACGGGCCTCGACTTTTTTAAACATTTCAGATAAAATCGATATCAGGGTCGTCTTATAGGTTTTGGGGGGCGCTTTTTATGAAAATGATATCCAATTTGAGATTGGGCCCCCCGGGCCTCGACGTTTTTAAACATTTCAGATAAAATCGATATCAGGGTCGTCTTATAGGTTTTGGGGGACGCTTTTTATGAAAATGATATCCAATTTGAGATTGGGCCCCCGGGCCTCGACTTTTTTTAACTTTTGGGATTAAATCGATATCAGGGTCGACTTATAGGTTTTGGGGGGCGCTTTTTATGAAAATGATATCCAATTTGAGATTGGGCCCCCGGGCCTCGACTTTCTTAAACTTTTCAGATCAAATCGATATCAGGGTCGTCTTATAGGTTTTGGGGGGCGCTTTTTATGAAAATGATATCCAATTTGAGATTGGGCCCCCCGGGCCTCGACTTTTTTTAACTTTTGGGATTAAATCGATATCAGGGTCGACTTATAGGTTTTGGGGGGCGCTTTTTATGAAAATGATATCGAATTTGAGATTGGGCCCCCCGGGCCTCGACTTTTTTAAACTTTTCAGATCAAATCGATATCAGGGTCGTCTTATAGGTTTTGGGGGCGCTTTTTATGAAAATGATATCCAATTTGAGATTGGGCCCCCCGGGCCTCGACTTTTTTTAACTTTTGGATTAAATCGATATCAGGGTCGACTTATAGGTTTTGGGGGGCGCTTTTTATGAAAATGATATCGAATTTGAGATTGGGCTCCCCGGGCCTCGACTTTCTTTAAACTTTTCGGATTAAACCGATATCAGGGTCGTCTTATAGGTTTTGGTTGGCGCTTTTTATGAAAACGATATCTAATTTGAGATTGGGCCCCCCGGTCCTCGACTTTTTTTAATTTTTGGGATTAAATCTATATCAGTTTCGAATTATAGGTTTTTGGGGGGCGCTTTTTATGAAAATGATATCCAATATGAGATTGGGCCCCCGGGCCTCGAATTTTTTTAACTTTTGGGATTAAATCGATATCAGGGTCGACTTATAGGTTTTGGAGGGCGCTTTTTATGAAAATGATATCGAATTTGGTATTGGGCCCCCGGGCCTCGACTTTTTTAAACTTTTCAGATCAAATCGATATCAGGGTCGTCTTATAGGTTTTGGGGGCGCTTTTTATGAAAATGATATCCAATTTGAGATTGGGCCCCCCGGGCCTCGACTTTTTTTAACTTTTGGGATTAAATCGATATCAGGGTCGACTTATAGGTTTCGGGGGCGCTTTTTATGAAAATGATATCCAATTTGAGATAGGCGACAGTCGGACCTCGAATTTTTTTAATTTTTCAGATCAAATCGATATCAGGGTCAAGTCTTATGTTTTGGGGGGCGCTTTTTATGAAAATGATATCGAATTTGAGATTGAGCCCCGCGGGCCTCGACTTTTTTTAACTTTTGGGATTAAATCGATATCAGGGTCGAATCTTATGTTTTGGGGGGCGCTTTTTATGAAAATCATTTCGGATTTGAGATTGGGCCCCCCCGTCCCCGTTTTTTGTTAACTTTTGGGATTAAATCGATATCAGGGTCGACTTATAGGTTTCGGGGGGCGCTTTTTATGAAAATGATATCCAATTTGAGATTGGGCCCCCTCGCCCCCGTTTTTTTTTAACTTTTGGGTATAAATCGATATCAGGGTTGACTTATAGGTTTTGGGGGGCGCTTTTTATGAAAATGATATCCAATTTGAGATTGGGCCCCCGGGCCTCGACTTTTTTAAACTTTTCAGATCAAATCGATATCAGGATCGTCTTATAGGTTTTGGGGGGCGCTTTTTATGAAAATGATATCCAATTTGAGATTGGGCCCCCCGGGCCTCGACTTTTTTTAACTTTTGGGATTAAATCGATATCAGGATCGTCTTATAGGTTTTGGGGGGCGCTTTTTATGAAAATGATATCCAATTTGAGATTGGGCCCCCCGAGCCTCGACTTTTTTTAACTTTTGGGATTAAATCGATATCAGGGTCGACTTATAGGTTTTGGGGGGCGCTTTTTATGAAAATGATATCCAAATTGAGATTGGGCCCCCGGGCCTCGACTTTCTTAAACTTTTCAGATCAAATCGATATCAGGGTCGTCTTATAGGTTTTGGGGGACGCTTTTTATGAAAATGATATCCAATTTGAGATTGGGCCCCCGGGCCTCGACTTTTTTTAACTTTTGGGATTAAATCGATATCAGGGTCGACTTATAGGTTTTGGGGGGCGCTTTTTATGAAAATGATATCCAATTTGAGATTGGGCCCCCGGGCCTCGACTTTTTTAAACTTTTCAGATCAAATCGATATCAGGATCGTCTTATAGGTTTTGGGGGGCGCTTTTTATGAAAATGATATCCAATTTGAGATTGGGCCCCCCGGGCCTCGACTTTTTTTAACTTTTGGGATTAAATCGATATCAGGGTCGACTTATAGGTTTTGGGGGGCGATTTTTATGAAAATGATATCCAAATTGAGATTGGGCCCCCCGGGCCTCGACTTTTTTAAACTTTTCAGATCAAATCGATATCAGGATCGTCTTATAGGTTTTGGGGGGCGCTTTTTATGAAAATGATATCCAATTTGAGATTGGGCCCCCCGGGCCTCGACTTTTTTTAACTTTTGGGATTAAATCGATATCAGGATCGTCTTATAGGTTTTGGGGGGCGCTTTTTATGAAAATGATATCCAATTTGAGATTGGGCCCCCCGAGCCTCGACTTTTTTTAACTTTTGGGATTAAATCGATATCAGGGTCGACTTATAGGTTTTGGGGGGCGCTTTTTATGAAAATGATATCCAAATTGAGATTGGGCCCCCCGGGCCTCGACTTTCTTAAACTTTTCAGATCAAATCGATATCAGGGTCGTCTTATAGGTTTTGGGGGACGCTTTTTATGAAAATGATATCCAATTTGAGATTGGGCCCCCCGGGCCTCGACTTTTTTTAACTTTTGGGATTAAATCGATATCAGGGTCGACTTATAGGTTTTGGGGGACGCTTTTTATGAAAATGATATCCAATTTGAGATTGGGCCCCCGGGCCTCGACTTTTTTAAACTTTTCAGATCAAATCGATATCAGGATCGTCTTATAGGTTTTGGGGGGCGCTTTTTATGAAAATGATATCCAATTTGAGATTGGGCCCCCCGGGCCTCGACTTTTTTTAACTTTTGGGATTAAATCGATATCAGGGTCGCCTTATAGGTTTTGGGGGGCGTTTTTTATGAAAATGATATCCAAATTGAGATTGGGCCCCCCGGGCCTCGACTTTTTTAAACTTTTCAGATCAAATCGATATCAGGATCGTCTTATAGGTTTTGGGGGGCGCTTTTTATGAAAATGATATCCAATTTGAGATTGGGCCCCCCGGGCCTCGACTTTTTTAAACTTTTCAGATTAAATCGATATCAGGGTCGACTTATAGGTTTTGGGGGGCGCTTTTTATGAAAATGATATCCAAATTGAGATTGGGCCCCCCGGGCCTCGACTTTCTTAAACTTTTCAGATCAAATCGATATCAGGGTCGTCTTATAGGTTTTGGGGGACGCTTTTTATGAAAATGATATCGAATTTGAGATTGGGCCCCCCGGGCCTCGACTTTTTTTAACTTTTGGGATTAAATCGATATCAGGGTCGACTTATAGGTTTTGGGGGGCGCTTTTTATGAAAATGATATCCAATTTGAGATTGGGCCCCCCGGGCCTCGACTTTCTTAAACTTTTCAGATCAAATCGATATCAGGGTCGTCTTATAGGTTTTGGGGGGCGCTTTTTATGAAAATGATATCCAATTTGAGATTGGGCCCCCCGGGCCTCGACTTTTTTTAACTTTTGTGATTAAATCGATATCAGGGTCGACTTATAGGTTTTGGGGGGCGCTTTTTATGAAAATGATATCCAAATTGAGATTGGGCCCCCCGGGCCTCGACTTTCTTAAACTTTTCAGATCAAATCGATATCAGGGTCGTCTTATAGGTTTTGGGGGACGCTTTTTATGAAAATGATATCCAATTTGAGATTGGGCCCCCCGGGCCTCGACTTTTTTTAACTTTTGGGATTAAATCGATATCAGGGTCGACTTATAGGTTTTGGGGGGCGCTTTTTATGAAAATGATATCCAATTTGAGATTGGGCCCCCCGGGCCTCGACTTTTTTTAACTTTTGGGATTAAATCGATATCAGGGTCGACTTATAGGTTTTGGGGGGCGCTTTTTATGAAAATGATATCCAATTTGAGATTGGGCCCCCGGGCCTCGACTTTTTTTAACTTTTGGGATTAAATCGATATCAGGGTCGACTTATAGGTTTTGGAAGGCGCTTTTTATGAAAATGATATCCAAATTGAGATTGGGCCCACGGGCCTCGACTTTTTTAAACTTTTCAGATCAAATCGATATCAGGGTCGTCTTATAGGTTTTGGGGGACGCTTTTTATGAAAATGATATCCAATTTGAGATTGGGCCCCCCGGGCCTCGACTTTTTTTTACTTTTGGGATTAAATCGATATCAGGGTCGACTTATAGGTTTCGGGGGGCGCTTTTTATGAAAATGATATCGAATTTCGGATTGGGCCCCCCGGGCCTCGACTTTTTTTAACTTTTCAGATCAAATCGATATCAGGGTCGTCTTAGAGGTTTTGGGGGGCGCTTTTTATGAAAATGATATCGAATTTGAGATTGAGCCCCGCGGGCCTCGACTTTTTTTAACTTTTGGGATTAAATCGATATCAGGGTCGAATCTTATGTTTTGGGGGGCGCTTTATATGAAAATCATTTCGGATTTGAGATTGGGCCCCCCCGTCCCCGTTTTTTGTTAACTTTTGGGATTAAATCGATATCAGGGTCGACTTATAGGTTTCGGGGGGCGCTTTTTATGAAAATGATATCCAATTTGAGATTGGGCCCCCCCGTCCCCGTTTTTTTAAAACTTTTGGGATTAAATCGATATCAGGGTCGACTTATAGGTTTCGGGGGGCGCTTTTTATGAAAATGATATCCAATTTGATATTGGGCCCCCTCGTCCCCGTTTTTTTTTAACTTTTGGGTATAAATCGATATCAGGGTCGACTTATAGGTTTTGGGGGGCGCTTTTTATGAAAATGATATCTAATTTGAGATTGAGCGCCCCCTGCCTTTACTTTTTTTTAACTTTTGGTATTAAATCGATATCAGGATCGACTTATAGGTTTTGGGGGGCGCTTTTTATGAAAATGATATCCAATTTGAGATTCATCAATCTCGTCATCAAAGTCGATCCTGATATCGATTTAATCCCAAAAGTAAAAAAAAGTCGAGGCCCGGAGGGATATCATTTTCATAAAAAGCGCCCCCCAAAACCTATAAGTCGACCCCGATATTGAATAAATCGGAAAGGTGAAAAAAAAATTAGGTTAAATAAAATAAAAACATTTTTTTTTTCAAAATTACTCATGGCGTTAAAATTTTTCATGAGTAATTTACTCATGGAGATAACATTTTTCACGAGTGATTTACTCATGAAGGAAAAATATTTCATGAGTAATTTTCAAAATTACTCATGGCTCAGCTTCCAAGAGTGATCACTCGTGACGTCACTGCTCGACATTTACTCGAGTAAATGCCCAACTCTGCTAGTAACTGTTTTAAGTAACTGGTTCCCTTTAGGATGTGGTCAATTAAAATAATTTTACACCCGCCGAAGTTGAAAACCAGAATTATCCTTGCCCCACCCAGGCTTTTCCCCTCTTTGGAGACTTGAGGGTGCTGCTTGACCTACACTGGCTTCTCCGATTGGCTTTGACTGGACCAGATGACCTCGAACCAGTAGATGCAGTGATGGAGCGACCAACAAACACAAACTAACCCCACTATATTTAGAGCCTCAGATAATTTGAAATTCTTAATAATAGATTTATTAATGTTAAAATATTTCATGGCAAAATTCACAAAACAGTCCATCTGAAATCATACCATCACAAAGACACTTTATATTCATTGAATCATGTTTTTATTTATTGTAAATAGTATTTGTACATCAAGATTTTTTCATAATTTGTATATTAATCTTTATTGAACATGTCTCAAATAAATAAAGAAATAAGCTTGTTAGTAAAGTTATTTTTATTTCTGCCACCTGATGATCACAGGTAATGTTGGTAATTAGAAAGCATAATAAACACAAGCCAGTATTTGAGAAAAGAAATTTAACTAATTAATTGAGTCGATCTGAAAATGGCCGCAACTACAGTTTGATGCTTGCATCGCTCTGTCTTTGTCTCCTTCTCAACTGGCTAATTCTGCAAATACTGCTGCTATAATTTGTGAACAGTGAGCTTTTGTACATTTAAACATTTTCACATTAAATAGTGAGGTGAGAGATATTTATTAACAATTATGTTTAATAGTTAATTGATACTAGTTCGGTAGAGACAGCACAGCTGATCGGTAATTCCCTTAACGGGTCTTGCCCTATCTACGTAAGATACACGGCCAGGGCTCTATTTACTAACACTACTTCCTTCGAGTGATATCGAGTTCGTATCCAAACTGATAAACTATTTTTTTTTTTTTCTTTTTTCTTCTCTCTTTATTTTATTTGTTTATCTTACTCTAAGACTTTTACTTTGGTTAATTATGTATATTACGATTTTTTCTTACTTTAACTGTAAATAATGTAAATAGCTTAGTTTTAAGAATTTATTTCGTAATTTTTTTTTTTTTTTTAGTGTTATAACAGGTACAGATTTTTTTTTTTTTTTTTCTCTCATTATGGAACCTGACAATACGTCTGGTGAAGAATCGGAGGAAGAGACACCATTTTCCGAAGTCAGTGAGACCGATTCACAATATTTAAAAAGAAGGACTCTTCAAAAGCGCAATCGAAACTCTGCCCCCGGTTCAGCGGGCAACTCACCAAATAAGAAAAGAAATAAATCGGCCAAATCAAAAAGGCATCTGAAACAAACAAAAATACACCAAACACGAGTAGCAAAATCACTACAGCCATCAAATCAGAATCAATTTCACCAAACACCTCAATCAGTAACTCTGTTACAGCCAACAATACTACAAACAAGATTCTGGAGCCAAAAGAAAATTGTGATCTTGAACCGCCACCCATCTTCGTCGCAAAAATTGAAAATTTTATGTCCTTCGGACAAGAAATCGCCGATCTGATTGGGCAGCCAAATTTTACATGTTTTTCCAGAGTCAATGATATTAAAATAAATACCAACTCTAAAGAAAATTACAAAATATTAATTGAACATTTTACTTCACGAAAATACGATTTCTATTGTTACCAACTGAGACAGGAAAAAGCATACAGAGTCGTATTAAGAGGGCTTCATCCAACTACTTCTATAAGCGCAATCAAAATGGGATTGGAAGAAATAGGCCATAGCGTAAGGAGCATAGCTACCGTGCTTCATCCTAAAGAAAAATACCCGCTACCGTTATTTTTCATAGATCTCGAACCTGCTAAAAACAACCCGGAAATTTTTAACGTAAAACGTCTTTTATATTCAATAGTCCGTTTTGAAGAGCCCAGACAAAGACCTATAGTAGTGCAATGCACTAACTGTCAAAATTTGGGACACACAAAAGCCTATTGCCATCATCAGGCCAGATGCGTCAAATGTGCTGGGGCACATCCGTCTGATCTTTGCCAGAAACCAAGGCAACAGGCTGCTATATGCGCACTTTGTGGCGAGGGACACCCAGCGAGCTACAGAGGTTGCGTAGTTTATAAAAATCTTCTGAAGCTGAGATCACATAATATGGCTTTGAAAAGCCTTAACCTTGATCATAAAAGTGGGACTGAGGCTCCCGCAATCGATGATTGAGCAAATTTCCCAGCACTGCCGTCGTCACCTTCTCAAGTCATCCAGCCTCAACCATCCATCTCCACAGCTACGGACTATCCTCAACAGGGTTCGAGAAATTTATATCTCCAAACCACCATCAAGAACCAGCAGCCTCGACGACAGGCGCCTCAGGCTTCCCAATCCAAGCCTAAAACTGCTAAACCTCAGCCTCAACCTCCTCGTCCGCAAATCCCTCTTCACCAACTACCCTTAAGGGTCAAACTCCCGCCAGAGCATCCACCCCCAGTTCCATCCGTTCCTAATCCCAATGTAAACAACCCATCACAAGCCCAACAGAATATAGATCCAACTCCTCGCATCCCACGTCGGGCACATCCCCCTTCCAGCAATCCTAGTCGCACAAATTACCCATCACATTCTCCTGACCTAAATCCACTTCACAGCCAAAAACCTTCCGACATCAATTCTGTCCTTTCAACATTCCTGATAGATCTTCAAGAGACTATCGAACCGCTTATTACCCTCCTCACCAGACTCCTTTCCGAAATCCCGTTCAACTTCCCCCGATGAATACAAAGCCCCTAGCTATCCTTTTATGGAACGCTAATGGATTACTCAACCACCGAGACGAACTAGACTTATTTCTCCATGACAATCTCATTGACATTGCCCTCCTGACGGAAACTCACTTCACTCAACGGACACATTTCTACATACATGACTACATCACTTACAGATCTGACCACCCAGATAACACTTCCCACGCTGATTCCTGCATCCTTATCCATAAATCTTTATCCCACTCCCTTATTCCTTCCACTCCAACTGATGCCATTCAATCAACTTCTATAGTCCTTTCAACTCGCCCTTTCCATCTCACATTCTCAGCTGTATACTGTCCTCCTGGTAATTCCATCTCCTATAACCTCCTTGAATCCTTATTTCAATCCCTCGGATCGCGCTTTATTGCTGGACCATAGTCCAGTGCTGCTTTCACTACATTCAAGCTATGCTCCTAAACCATCATCTCCTAAATTGATTACAGGACGAGTACACTGGGACAACTTTCGTGATTACCTGGAAAACAAACTTGACTTGAAAATTCTGCTCAAGACAAAAGAAGACATTAATGGTGCCATAGATAAACTTACAACATCAATAACAGACAGTATAAACAGTAACACCTTTAACAGTAAGATTAACAATTTACAAAAGACTAACTTGCCACAGCATATTCGTATCTTATTACAGGAAAAACGCAGAGCAAGATCGAAGTGGCATAAAACTAGATATCCAACAGATAAAATTCATTATACCCAACTGACTAACAAACTAAAATCAGAAATTAGAAAATATAAAATTCAAAATTTACTAAATTTTACTGAAAAACTTACACCTACCGACAAATCATTGTGGACGACGACTAAACGGCTCCTGAAATTCAAAGACTTTAATCATCCACTTCTTACTGAAGATGAAACTTGGTCCAAATCTGATGAAGAAAAATCCCAAATTTTTGCTCATCACCTCTTCAAAACTTTTAATCCACATCCTGATATCCTTAATCCAAATCAGCTTGAATGTATTGAAACAGAACTGGATATTCCACTTCAAATGACTCCTCCTCCTAAAGCATTTCATCCTTCAGAAATATCCAATATTATTCAAAGATTACCCTCCCGCAAAGCTCCTGGCCACGACCTAATCACTTCCCACATTCTTAAGCTACTTCCTCGAAAAGCCATTCTATTCCTTACTTACATTTATAACGCCGTACTCCGTTCCACATATTTTCCTGACCCTTGGAAACTATCTGTAGTCAAAATGATACATAAACCCAAAAAGGCACCAGAATACCCATCCTCTTACCGTCCTATCTCTCTTTTACCCATCATGGGCAAAATCCTGGAGAAGCTCATCTTAAAACGCCTGTATCCCATCCTAGATTCTAACCACATAATCCCTGATCACCAATTTGGATTCCGCACATCCCATTCCACTATCCAGCAATGTCATCGTGTGGTAGACGTAGTCTCCTCTGCATTGGAGCGCGGAATGTATTGCACTGGAGTTTTTCTCGATGTTGAACAGGCGTTTGATCGAGTCTGGCATCCGGGATTGCTTTACAAACTCCGTGAATTCCTTCCCCCTACATATTTTCTTATCATCAGTTCCTATCTTACTGATAGGCACTTCAAAGTAAATCACAATAATAACTATTCATCTCTCTTTTCTCAATCTGCCGGAGTTCCTCAAGGTAGTATCCTTGGTCCTATCCTTTACACAGTTTATACAGCTGACATCCCAACCCATCCTAACACTGTTATTACCACGTATGACGATGATACATGTGTCCTATCCGTTAATAATGACCCAACCATTGCATCCCAAACTCTTCAATCACACATCAAAAGCCTTGAAGAATGGTGTCAAAACTGGAGGATTAAATTAAATTCTAATAAATTCCATCAAATCACCTTTACCCTTCGACGTAAACCTATGACCTCATGTCCCACAGTATCCTTCAATAATACCCCACTTATCCCTGTTGAACAAATCCGATACCTTGGACTTCATTTGGACAAACTTCTAACTTGGAATCCTCATACCAGACTGAAACGACAAGAAACCGCTCGACGTTTCCGACTACTCCAACACTTACTAGACAAACGCTCTAAACTTCCCCTTAATTACAAAAGACTCATATACTTGACTATAATAAGACCTATTTGGACTTACGGAGTTGAGCTATTGGGCTCCACTAAACCATCGAATTCCTCGCGCATCCAATCCTTACAATCCAAAATCCTTCGTAAAATCCTCAATGCTCCTTACTTTGTCACTAATAAAATAATCCATAAAGACCTCAATGTTCCATATGTTTCCGATTTGGCTAAATCCAAATACCTATCCTTCCATAATAAACTTCATAACCATCCAAATCCTCTTGTTTCTAACCTTGCTTCCTCTTCGATTCCTGATAACCCTCCGAGGCGTCTGAAAAGAAAATGGCCTCGTGATCTTCTCATGTAGACAAATTATTAGAGTGCTACCAGTGGGTAGTTTCTCAACAAGCGTGTTTCATGTAATAATATTTCTCTGTACAAATTTACTTGATGTATTCATACTAATACAGTTGTAAATATCATAATAAAAGTTAAAAAAAAAAACTAATTAATTCTGGACCAATCAATATATTATAGATTCAAATTTCTTTTACTAATATTTTATTAATAATTTTTATTAAATATTTCTGAATAATTATCACCGATAATTATCCAGTGGCATCCTGAATGCTTTCACCCCCAAAGCAAAAAATAGCATTTCTATACTATAGAAAACCCAACTACAATCCATATCCCGTTTTTGAGTTGAAGTGGCTCGTATATATATACAGTCGTATATCCTGGCATCCTTCCTCTTTCAAGTCATCCAATACCACCGTCCTTCATACATCTCCGAGTTCCTTCAATTCGAATCCTCCGTTCGTTCCAGCAATACTCGTTCCCGGTCTTCTGATTTATACTTAAAGGCGCACTAAACCGTTGCTTTCGACAGATCGTTCGTTGTCCGATCATCATCCCTTATGGAACTCCATCCCTCCCTACATCCGTCAATCCAATGCCATTCCTACCTTCAAATCCCGCCTGTTCAATCATTTCTTATCCATCCTATTCATTAGATCGTTCTTCATTATTTTTACTTCATGCTTATTTTAAATTTTTTGGTTTTTATTATTAGCTGTTTAAATTAAAAAGTAACTTATAATTTCTTTTATTTTAAATTTATTAATTACTCCTATATATTTTTTTATGTAACCCTGAGGCTCCTTAGCCCACATTTTTGTCTTTCTGTATTATTCTAAAGGGCCTCGTCCCTGAATAAATAAAACATTATTATTATTATTATGTTATGAAAAATGGAAAAAAAGAAAGAAAATTCTTAACATGACCACAGTTCAATATATTTGACTTACCGTTGACAAAACCATGATATGCGACCCTTAATTTAAAAAAAAAAAACGAAACACTCTTAACAAAAACAGAAACTGCTCTAACCACTATTTTTTTTTTTTTTTTTTTTCTAAATTTACATATTAAGACAGGAACTAAATACAGATACTTACTTAAGGCCGTATATACATTCTCTTTCTAGATATAACCAAAAAGAATCACGAAAACTTTAAACTTATCCAGTACATTGTATATAGTATGTATAGCTAATATTGTCTTTACTGATTTACCTTTACTTTTTAATTTTGTACTTTTTTGTTATTCTGAAGGGACCTCGTCCCAGAGTAAAATTATTTTCTATTCTATTCTATTCTAAAACTATAAGAACACCTTAGCACGTGACGAATAAAATCCTACTTTATAATAATCAAACATTTTAATTTGATTTATTTAAAACAAAGCATTTGACTGTGAACCGCATATATACTAGTCTAGAAGAGAGGAAATGTAGAATGCCCCACTATCCTTCCCTCAGCTGAACTTTAAAATAGCTCGGAGGAACTTTTTCAGAGGAAGTTAAATTAACTTGTGATGGAAGAAATTTTCTTTCATCAACTTTGTTTATCCTCCTGAATATAGTTTAAGAAGTATTCACTTTTAAAAAAATATATTAAAAATTCAATGCATGTTATTTATTATGCATGTTATTTTTTTTTTTCCTTAGTTTTATTTTCTTATTTTTTTAGGTTATTTTATTTTATTGTCTATTGTATATACTTTTGATTATTATTTTGTTCTATTTATTTTATTTTTTTTGTACATATGGTGTGAATGTCATCCTACCTCACTATAACCAATCTCCAACAGACAGATTGTTATAATACTCAATAAAGAAATTTAAAAAAATTAAAAAAAAAAAATTCAAAACAATAAAAAAGCGTTATATATTTAATGAGATTCGATATAATTAACTGAGACAATTAGTTCCCGATATGAGTCCATGTGACTTTTTTCTGTTTCCAAGATTAAAAATGATCTCAAGGGACAACATTTTGGGACATTGCAGAATATTCGAACAACGGTTACCGATCAACTAAAGTCTATTCCAGTATCAGAGTTCCAGCATTTCTATGAGGAATGGAGGAATCGTCACTAGCTCTGTTCGGCTTCCCAAGATTGTTAGAAGGAGGCAATGTGAATTTGTAATTTCTTTTCAATAAAAAGAATAAAAATCAATCTCATAACTTAATTTAGGCACCTCGTGTATATATATATATATATATATATATATATATATATATATATATATATTTACAACTTTTCTTTAATCGACCTTGGAGTATTAAATTTTAACATAATCATTAAATTGGGAATAAGGTCACTTATTAATTATTTAATAAAAAACTAAGTGTTCATTGCTGTGTTTATTCGACGTTTCGATCCAGGTTTTTCATAAGTTAACAATGATCCGTGAGGGCAGGTTAACCGAATCGGCTAACACGTGAGCACAGCACCGCCGTTGCCCGGCAACCTGATATATCAATCAAATGATATAAAATAGTCACGAGTTCGCATACCGGTGCCGAGGGAGTCTTTTAAATTTCCGCCCACACTAAATGGCTCGGGAAATCCCCGTATAGCCTTAACGGCGAGGAAGGGGAGAACCCAAAAAAAAAAAAAGAAAAAAGAAGTTAACAATGATCCTCTTCAAAGTTTTAAAATAGAGCCTGGATACCTCAGGCCATAGACACACCGACAGTCTCAGCACCGTCCACCAGCACATATATTAAGCTACTTTAAGAGTAGCTATGAAGAGGATCCCATTATTAACTTATAAGAAACCGGGAACGAAACGTCGAATAAACAGAGAAGCAATGAACATTTAGAAGTTTATTGAATAATTAATAAGTGACCTTATTCCCAATTAAATAATTATATTAATATATATATATATATATATATATATATATATATATATATATATATATATATATATTTACTTTTATGAGAATACGTTCTTTACTACTACTACTTTTTACTACTATAAAATGAAAAGGTACAATAATATAAAAATGACATATCTAATATAATTATATTATTTTAATAAAAAATAATTTAATATACTCTATTTTTAAAGCAAATAGCACTAAAAAATCTTTACGTCCAACTCATTGATTAAGACTACAAAGTAAAATACATTTTTATTCCATTGAGTCAAAAATGTCAACGCTGCTCAATTGTGAGATAAATGTGAAAAAAAAAAAACAACGAAATATAATAAAATAAGGATGGGTAAGAAAAGAGTCCTGAAAGTTTATTTTTCAGGAAATTAAAATTACATGCTCTTTAACTTTTCCTTCATATAATTTTAAGCGGATTTTTGAGAAGGAAATTGCTGTGAGACCTTTTACTTATCATCCTGCTGGTGACAGTCTCTCCATTCTTTTTTCCCTCCAACTTTCCATTGGACATAAATGGGAAAGCTTTGTTTTAATTGAAAAAGTTCCCCTTTTGGTAAAAAAACTTGTTGAATTAAAACAACTTGAGATTTGCCCTGTCTTCCTGAAATATATTCCAAACTCTTTGTCTTTATGCATAACTGCAATACTCGTTAAATTTGTTTTATATTATTATCATTCCTTTCGCATAGTGTGTCGCATCGATCGAAACTTATAATTTAAATATGTACAACAATTTTCTTAGGTTCACTTCAGCTTTTACTAGACTCATTATTTAATTGTATTTCAATCGTGTTTATAATGGAGTCAATAAGTTCAAGTTGCCGATGTATATTTTGAAACAATTAATTTATGGGTTTTCGAACATCAAACGCATCCAATCCTTCCAGTCTAAAGTCCTCCGTATAATAGTCAATTCTCCTTATTATGTTACGAACAAAACCTTACAACACCTTAACATCCCATTTGTACTTGACATCATCCCATCCAGATTCACAAAATTTCACCAGAACCTTACTCATCATCCAAATCCTCTAATTTAATCTCTAACCAACTCCCACAATCCCTAAAATCCTCCTCGAAGGTTAAATCGGCAATTGCCCCGAGATCTCTTATGTCATCCCTTATGTCCTTGACGTATTCCATACCGATTTTCAAATTATCATCAGAACCTAATCCATCATCCTTATCCCTTAGCACAATCCGTATCCAGTTCCAGTCATCCCTACAATCCTCCTCGAAGGTTAAAGTGGCAATGGCATCGAGATCTTTTGTAAAGACGTCGTTGGAGTCCTTGTGATGGCCAGCTTCTCCACTCTAGTCATGAGCGTTTGTGGCTTTATTGCCCTATCATAGTCTCCAATGGCTTCCCATCCTAGTGATGCGGCTGAGAGAGAAGCGCTGGGATCTCTTTGAGTCTTGCCTTGTCCTCCACACGTGAGGGAGAAGGTCCGACTCGGAGTTCCCTCGGCTGACTATAAGTATTGTAAATAAGTATGAATGTGTTTTTATTTATTTTTTATTTAATGTCGTATCATGATCGATTTATTCTGTTACTCCAAGTTTTATTTTATTTTGTTATAATATTGTTTTTCTTTTATTGTATATATGGTATGTTTGTATTTCATTCATCCTAAATAATCAATGCCCTTAATTGAGGCAAAATGTATTTTATCTAAATGAAAAAAAAAAATTATGAGAATTCTATTTAGCTTCTATAATTGCTGCTAATATCCCTATTGATATAATTTTAATATTTTTGCGTGTATAAAATTAAGAAATATAGTATGTTTTTAGAAAAACAAAATGAAAATATACTTATTTTAAAGATTCCAGATGTTTAATGTCTTTTATGCATGACTTAAGTTTTTCAAAAGGTGCAATGATTGTTTGTTCCCTTCTGTTAAATATTATTCAAACCTAAAACCATTACAATTATATATATAATTGGCAGATCATCTATGAATATTATATAGTTCACTTATTTGAAGATACTCCCGAGTAATTGGAGTACTTGAAAGCATTCAGTGTTCGAACCACTCTCTGAAGATGACCCACATGTTTGGGTTGAAACGTTGGCACAAATTTAAAACAATATTTTTTTTTTTTTAAAAGACTGCGTCCTGAATATTTATCAACCTTAATATCTTCAAATAAGTTGTTTTATATAACATTCATTTTATGTTTCCTTCAGTTTATTTTGGGTGGCTTGGGGAGATTTCAATAGTACTTTTTTTTTCTTTCCTTCTTTCTGCATATATGTGATCTTTTTTCTAACCAGTTGATATCTGAATTGACGAAACGTTGACAAGTTTACTGTTCAACTGTAGGTTAGAAACTCATGGCTAGTTTGGATTGTTTCATTCATAATATCTCTTTTCTGATTGTGGTCTTATTTTAGTATTTGGTATTATATCGATAATTTGATTGAAAACTATCTTAAAAGGTAAGGTTTTTGCAAATAAACGAAGAAAAAACAAATATATTCCCAATTTTTTTATGTTCGGTTTTATATTAAAGATATTTAAACCAAAATATTAAATAACACTTTTAACTCATTCTTGTAAATGGTGTCGATTGGTTACCTTCTGTTAAATGGTATTCTAATCTGATAAAAACCTGAAATTGTTTTGAAATAAATCTTCGCTAAGTAATTAAATCTGCAACTCGAAAGTTCTTTAAATAGCACTTTCATAACTTTATATTATAAAAATTTTGATTTATCCTTGCCATTTGATAACGCCGACTAATCAATTCAAGATATTACGCGGTGAAAATGAAAAGGAAAGCGCAAAAGAAAATAATTCAAAGGATGGAAAATCGGTGACAAAGGGATGAGTCCCACGATTTATCACATATATTAATGAAAGGCCTCACAAAGGAATGATTTATCTACACAAGTTATATCAATGTCTGCGATCAATAGCAACTTGTGTAATATAACCGCAATGCCCTCAAAAATACTTTAAAAAGAATAATTATAATAGTGTAATAATTATTAAACTATTAATAAGTAATACCAAACATTAAATATTTATTAGTAATTCCACCTCTGAAAATGTTTATAACACATCTATAAAATTATAATTGTTTTTCGATAAAATTAAAGAGAAACTTTTTTTTTACTAACACATGTCAAAAGTACAGCAACTAGCGACAATTAGCGAGTCTGTTGAAGGGAAAATACAAATAGTGGCTTGTTTGACGTGAGGAAAAGGAGTCCCTCTTCCAGCTTGTTTTGAGCCTCCGAAGTGTGTTTTTGGGTTTGTTAATTGAGGCCATGTCTTCTATCAGTGTGTTAGTATGACCATGTAAGTTATTTTGAATTTTTTTGTAGTATATCCGTGTGGTCGTTAACTGTTAGCATACCTAAATCTTTATGTAAAGTAATGTTTGTGACGTACCATGGAGCGAAAGAGAAACTTAGATTTCATTAATAAATACAATTGTTTATACCGAAAATATATTAACAATACACAGAATTGTCATATTTAATTTTAATTGTAGTAGCTTTATATATTTCTTTATTACTTTTCTTAATATTTATTAATTTTTGTGGAAGTAATGTCTACTGAATGTAGCGTTATAGTAAAATTTCTGAGATACAGATACTAGATTTTTTTTTTTAAAGATTCATTAAAGTAAATATACCAATACTTGGTGGCTAATTCAAAAAAGTCTTTAAGTACATTTTCGAAAGAGCTGAACTTTCAAGTACGTTTTCGTGAATTTCGACCTTATTTATTTATTGAGTATTACAACAATCTGTCTCATCATTTATTTATAAATGTTGTTTGATTAATTCAAAATAAATAGATATTGATTGATTGATAGCTATTTGATTTGATATGCACTCAATTTTCTTATTTTCCAAGGAGAAAATTTATCAAAATTCCTGGTCATTTAACGTTTTGAAGTGTCACTTAATTTTTTTTTTTTTGACAATAAACTGATGAATAGTAAATTATTAACTGGAAAATGATTTTAACTTCTCACATTATTTACATATGAAACCTACTTATTTATTTATTTAGTTACAATTTAAGGTGTCATGTGCAAGAGCAAAGGTTAGAAGCATCTAGAGTTTATTAGCAAGAGTAGATTAATTATTAAATATAAACAAATTCTTATTGTTTCTATTTTTTTAATTTAAAAAAAAAAAGCCACAAAACTAGTCAATGACAGAATCAGTAAAAGGACTTAGAAAGCTGAGCCGATGGGTAAGGGCGTAAGTAGGGTGGGGCATCAACGGGGTGATAAAATTTTATTTGTTCTTGGATACGACGGGGGTGTTGTATAGTCATGTAAAAAGGACTTTGGTTTAAGTCTTAGTTATCAAATCTTTATATGTAGTCTGAAATCCAGTATAATGACTGGAACATTTTGTAAAAATTATTTATTGATAGTTTATTTTATTTTATTGTATTTATTTTTATTTTATTTTATTGTATTTATTATTATTAAGTTTCTGTATTATTATTTTTTTTTTATTGTAAATAGAGTGTGAGTATGCTTTCTCTGAACACTATTATAAATGTCCTTGAGGTGACAGAATGTAATATTTCTAAATAAACAAATATATTTATTGATAGAAGGCTAAATATTTTTAAATTATGAGTTTGAAAGTAATAATTATTGATAATAAATAAAAAGTTTGTTTAGGAAGTCTATAGTAATAAATAGAAACACTATAATTTGGTAAGAAACAATATTGCATAGAATTATTACTTCAAATTCCAATCAATCGATACTGGATACTATACGACAGGTCAGTAAGTAGTTTTGGTACCGCGGTATTCGGAGTTGATTTAGTATATTTTTATTTACTTTTTATTCAGATTTGTTTTTGAAAACCATAGTCTGCGTGAAATGTTTTAAAATATCGATTTGTAATACCCGCCTGCTAAAGAGTGTCGGTATTGTTCTTGCGAAGTGTTCCTACATTTTTATTTGATGGTTAAACGTAAATCAGTATATGGGTCGAAATATCCACTTTATCGCCTATGTAAAATTTTTTCCTAAATAACTATGAGGTTTGATGATGACATTATTTTTTTCAATTAAAAGTTCTTATTTAATTTAATGGAGGTATAAAGTATCAATCGGAAAATAGTTCATAAGAATCGATTCACCACAATGATTGATTCATTGCGAATCGGTTAAGTTAGGATAATCGATGAAGGAATGGAAAACCATCTTAATTAAAATCTTAATTAATTATTTTTTTATGTTTTTATTCATTCATGATGTTTACTTTTTTATTGATGATATTTTATGAAAAAAAAAAAATACATCCAGTAAATTTTCACGAAACTACCCATTGTTAGCGCTCAAATAATAAATTTACACAAGATGTACACGAGGCCAGTTTCTTTTCAGACAACTCGGAGGGCTATCAGGGATTGAGGAGGAAGTAAGGTTTGAAACGAGAGGGTTCGGATGGTTCTGAAGTTTTTTGTGGAAGGATAGGTATCTGGATTGGGCCAATTCGGAAACATTAAGGTCGTTATGGATGATTTTATTAGTGACAAAGTAAGTAGCATTGAGGATTTTACGAAGGATTTTGGCTTGGAGGGGTTGGATACGAGAGGAATTCGATGGTTTATTGGAGCCCCAAAACTCAATTCCCTAAATCCAAAAAGGTCTTATTATTGTCATATATATGAGTCTTTTGTAATTGATCGAAAGCTTAGAGCGTTTGTCTAGTAGGTATTGAAGGAGTCGGAAATGTAGAGCGGTTTCTTGTCATTTCATTCTTGTGTGAGGATTTCATCTGAGTTGTTTGTCCAGGTGGAGTTCTAAGTAACGGATTTTTTCAAGTGTGATAACTGGAGAATTGTCAAAGAATGTTGTAGGACAGGAAATTATAGGTTTGCGAAGCAGGGTAAAGGTAATTTGATGGGATTAATTGGAATTTATATTAATTCCATTTAAATTACAGTTTTTACACCATTCTTCAAGGTTTGTGATATGTGATTGGAGAGTTTGGTAAAACCTTAATTTAAAATACTTTTTTTTGTTTTTATTAAATCTCGATCTTTTAGCAGCTATTCTATCATGCCACCATTATAAAACATCCGATAGTAACTCTACCTCAATCAAGGATATCGTTGATAGAGAAAAGGGGGGTCTCTGGTGAATAATGAATAGAAATAAATAGGTTTTCTGGAATCCCTTACCTAAGAAAAACGATTAGTCAATAATCTAGCAATACCCACGTATGCATGTCTTAGTGTTGCTGTTTGGAAATGGTCTTTGTGACCCAATGGAATTATCATGTTTTCATAAGTTGTTTCACATTTGATAATTATCTATTTTGATTATTTTATCAAAATCTATTTGTACTTAAACAAATAAGAAATATCCATTTATTCATTCATTGTCTGAATAAATATGTTATGAAAAAAAAATGAAAATCAATTCTGCTGATTTTTAAGCTAAATTAAAGTTCTCATTTTCGTTATTTTTTTTCTTTTCAGAAAACGCGACCAAGTTCTGCTACGAATCCGGCATCTGGGACAACCGGACAGACTACGACCTCTGCCAGGAAAAGGCGGACATCCTGTCCACCCTCACCGCCGCCGACATAGAAATGACAACCGTCATCTACGCCATAGGATACGCTCTCTCCCTCATAGCCTTATCTGTTGCCCTCTTCATATTTATATATTTCAAGTAAGTCGAGACATTCTAACATTTAAACATTTTAAACAACGCTTTTACAAGATCTTTCAGTAAGAGCTATACAAAGAGATTAGAATCGCCAATATAGATCGCGTGCTGGTTACATGAACTTTTAAACTAAAATGTGTGGAAAATAAAGTGACTCATTACACTATGATACAGAGTGATATTAATAAATTGCCAAGAGATTTTTTATGGGGGAGGGGAGCAGGAGAGGAGGTTCTGCATCTCTCAAAGTTGGTTGGATGGGTTCCCTCACAATCGGCATTCGTAGATGCTGTTTCTTTCTTTTGTCATTCTGCTGGATGTGCTGTCATGACCTGGACCAATTCGTTAAGATGTACATATTAGAATATTGTTTAGGGTGACTGGAGTTTTATTGCCAACATGCTCGTAAACTGTTAGAATAGCCAAGTGAACGCCCCAGCTTTTACAATATAAAAATTCTCCTTCGAAAGATTCCCAAATTTCGTGTATCTGGGAACGCTTGTTACCTCATAAAATAACATACCTCTCGAAATCATCCGGCTGATCACTTCAGCCAACAGATTCTATTTTGGGCTCACAAGGCAGATGAAAAACCGCCTACTCTCCTAATCGCCTAATTTTTTGAAAGAAAAATATTGAGAAGAATATACGGAAGTAGAAACCATGCAGTCTACAGTTTGTACAGACATTGATGTACTACGGTTCATGAAGGTGGGCAGATTTTGTTTGGCAGGACATGTGGCACGCATGGCTGAAGCGAGGATACCAAGGAAAGTTATGAATGGGGTACTAGACCGAACAAGGGTAAGACCCAAGTTGAGATGGGTCGACGCTGTGTTCGCAGACTCGAGGACTATAATACACCTGAAACAGAACTGGAAGGCCGGAGACCGATCTGGATGGCGAAAGCTGTTAGAGGAAGTTCAGACCCACCCCGGGTTGTAGAAGTCATCGAAGTAAGAAAGTAGATGGCATTGCCTGCAATGTGGATTTTAATTTAACAATGTTCTTAAATTATGATTTTTCTGTAGTATAATGGGTCTAAATGTAATATAAAGGTCCAGAAAGGAAGCTACTCACGCGGTGGAGAAGAATTCTCCAAACAGGAACTATGGGACGTGTGTGAACATGGGCTGTAGATATTAGAAGTAGAGAGAAGTTGTCTGAGATCTATGCGAGACCGGATTTGGTCTCAATTTTGTGTGGAAACCAAATGGGATGGTAGTATCATCTGGCACGCATGGCCAGAGACTCATTTTTAAAGTGCCTAATCGAGGATCGACCTGATGGAAGAAGTGGCATAGAAAGGCCACGCTTGATGTGGATGGAGAAAATAGAGGACATCCTGAAAAAAAAAATTGGAATCCGGAGATGTCGATAGGGAGAAGTGGAAAAATATAATAAGCGAGGCGCAGGTCCTGGCAAGACCGTGGTGCCGAAAATAAATAAGTAGCAGTTCTGAAAGCTGATATGAAAAGTTTTTTTTTCATTATAAGTTGCTTTAGAGGTGTCTACGAAGAATATAAGTAATGAATGGCCTTTTGAAACTTGAAATAACGTTTAAGACATTAATGAATTGGTAATCAAGGTTTCATAATTCACTTTTTATTGTTATGACGTAACATTTTAATTATAATCTTAACTCTATTAGTGTATTTGTGTATTAGTGTATTGCAGTCCTGTACATCATTAAAAGTTTATGTCTTGGATGATGCGCTATTTCGTGCATGATTTTGCTTTTTTTAACAATTGACGAGACTCGAAACTACTTTTTATAACGGCAAAGTTGCTTACCTCTATTATTTCTCTTGGACCCCTTTACGATCTGTTTTTTTTTTTTCAGCTGCCAACCACTTCTTAGGCAGTAACATTAATCCATAAACTTTGTTTTACGAAATGTAATTTATTTTACAAAAGATTAATTGAACACTTTATTACACAAAATGTAGATTGGTTATAAACGTTATAAACGAGGAAAACCATAAATTTCAGGGAAAGTGAGGTTTTATTAAAAAGTTTTATAGTTCGTATAAAATTTTACAAGGCGCTTCTGTTGTAAACATAGGACGAAATTAACTCTTAAAGGTATAATTAAATAATTTTCACTAAAAATGTGAATATTCTTTCACTTGATAATAATATGCAAGAAAACAATTCTCTGGGGGTTTAGGTTAATTATTTTTGTAATGAGCTTGTATGTTCTGGTATTTTGCCATAGAGTTGTTATTATAGAAACTGTGTTATTCTTTAAATGTTGGCTTGTTTAAGTCAGTATATGAAACGGTCTTACTATAACATTAAGTTGTAGAAAGACAATTATTTTATAGAGTAATTAAAGACTATACATACAATGGAACCTTTATATATTTAACGTGAAGAATCCACGAAAAAAAAACTTATATTTAGAAAGTAATTTTTAAAATTTTATCCTAATAATAACAATTTTATGCTTTTTAAGGGTAAAGGAGTATCTAAGAAAATATTTTAGGGTATAACATTTCAATACTCTTCCATTGATTTTATGAAACTTGATGGATTTAAATCTTTTCCAAAACTTTCAAATGTTTTAATAACGGAATTTGTTAATGTTGTACTCGTCGTAATTTAATGTATTTTCTCCACATCTTTATTTATATCTCGCTTTGTTCGCTCCTTATTTACTCAAGAATTCTCTCAAGCCTAATTATTATTGTTCTGAAGCAAAATGTTCACTACAAAAAAATAAATAAAATTCATAGCACAGCAATAAAATACACTCCCGTTGGTGGCTACCAAATTAGTTTCTTTTTGGTAAGGTCTTCTCCGAATTCCATTATTGCTTCTTGAAATCTTGGCATTTTTTAAAACACAATTAAGTATTATATATTCCTAAGAATATGAAATAAGAGAAATTTTGGATAATAACCTTTTTAAAAATATTTAAAAAAAAGTAAGAGTTATTTATTTTTTAATGTCACATTTCGTTTGACATATGTATTTTTAGAAATTAAATTCTTACGTTGAATATATATTTTTAAAAAATAAAATTCAAGATTCCTAAAAAGTACGAAATAAAAATATACGAGTTAAACTTAAATATATAAAAGTTTCAGAAGATAAAATTCACTCATGTCCATTAAAATTGTGATGTATGAATTAAATTTTTAATAAATTGTTGGGATTAAAAGTAGCTTAGCATGACAATATTTAGTACCAACTTAAACCGAATAAAAAAACAAAACAGAGATACGGCAGTAATCATGATGACACGTTACAACATTTATTGGATTTTCAGAAAGAATTTTAATATAATCTCATCTTTTTCAGCAGCTATGAATCAATGACTATATATAATATTATATATATATATTATATATATATATATATATATATATATATATATATATATATATCTGATATATATATTTGAATATTGGAAAGTTCGGAATTTTCACTAAGTGTTTATAAGGCTTGATTTTACTTGAAAAGGAGAAATTAATAATATCTTTTTCTATAAAAATGGTTACCATTTTCCATTTTGTTTTTGACTGGAACATTTTCGCTGTTGTTAAGGTCGCTTCGCATAGATGCGTACGGTAAGTCTACAATGCACGACAATGAGTTGAATGTATTAAATTAAAAAAAAAAAAATATATATATATATATATATGTATATATATATATATATATATATATATATATATATATATATATATATATATATATATATATATATATATATATATATAATTCATTTATTGAAATTTACAAATGTATAAATAAATACAGCAAATATATTTTTATAAGGATACAAAACATGGAAGTAGCTTATGAAAAAGTTAACAATTGGTAAGACTTCAATGTATGAATATATTGCATTTTCAAAACTTTACCCACTTTGAAAGATCAATAATTGAGTTTTTGTTGGATTAAGAAAAATGTTGATAGATTTCGAGCATTACATAGCAATACCGTTTCTTAGAGAAGATATTTAGTGTAAATAAAAAAAAATGCTAAAATTCAATGGTTTTTGGAACACCGTGGCGAACCTGAAAGTCTTTCAAAATTGAAACCTTGGAATTTCCATATTCATAACACACATAACATTACACACACAATAAAATTGAATTACTCCACCTTTTTCCAGGTAAATTTTCTAGTTCGAATGGGCTATTTTTATACTTGAGGCTTAACATTTCTACGAGGGCGACGGTTTACCTCCACGTTGTTTCATATCTTACTTTAATGGCATATACACAATTTTTAATACGTTGAATTAATGCATCTCAAGTGAGTACTTTTACTTTATATACTTCATCCCTGAATCAGCCCTATAATCAATAATACAATACTGTGAGGTCTGAAGATTTCGGATGCCAACTGATTGGACTACTGCGACCAATCTAACAATCTGGAAATCTTTTTACACATTTCTTTAAGTCAAAAGTGGTATATTCGAACATTTATTAAAATAAGATAACCGAAATGCTAATACATATATATATATTTTTTTTTCCTACGCCTAATTAATGCCTGCTTGATCAGCCATGCGTAATCTTGCAGTTAAATATAATTTATCTCTCCTGTCATAAGAATTGTCCGTTTCATTAAAATCTCCTCTTAGCCCGCAATGGCCTGGTATCGAATGGAAATACGACTTGTATACCATTTTGTGCATAATATTTTGTGCATAACATGTGAATAAATGGTAGGCGTATTGAAGCCTGTTCTTTTTGGTTCTCAATATGTGTATTTAAGGAGAGTATTTTATCGAATTTCACTCCGAGACATGTAGCTTCTTCTGTGTGTTTGAGCTCCTCATCAATATACTTCAAATTTATCTCGTGTGATTTGGTGGAGAGCTGGTATTCCGTCTTTTCGGAATTAACACCCATCTCGTTTTCATCGGCCCAATTCTTTAGCTATTCCAGTACCTGTTTTTTTTTTTTTTTTTTTTAATTTTCAACCCTCCCCTGCCTGAAGGCAATACGGGTATTTGCAGCAGTGGAATGTAACTATTACATAACAACCCACTGCTGCATTTTTTGGCTGTTACATTATTTTTCTGAGCTGTGCACACAGCTTGCTCTTCTCTTCACTTGCATCTGGTTTTCTTTTCTTCTTATTCTGGTGGCCTTCCCGGTGCAGCTTCTCTTCTTCTTCCCAAAGAGAATTGGTAGTACAACTTCTTTCCATCCGTATATAAATCGTTTGAAGTGATAATATTTGTCTAAGGCCATAAGTAAAATATATTTATGAAATATTGTTTATCTGTAATTAGTCAGTAAAAAGTAAAAAATGAAAATCTTAGAACATATATTTTTCCTTTGGGCAGCCACTCCTGGAATTTGGCCTGTTTCTTCTAACTCAAACTGTATACATATTTGTGAAAATATTAACAAAAAAAAAAAAACGTTTTTGTTGATCTGTGTTTTTATTTTTCATTAATCAGTGTTAAATAATTGGGTATTGTTATATAAACCTTGATCTTAAATTACAATACTTGGTATGTGTAATTACAATTATAGGCAAGAATGTGTGTCCTGTTTATTGAGAAATGTCCTAACGTAGATATTGTTCATGAGAAGTTATAATGAGGTCGTCAAATACATTTGAAGAAAATAGTGAAAGAAGGAGCCGAAGGAAGGAGCTAGTAAATTATTCATCTCATTAATTAGGAGAACGAAGAGCGGTTGGCTAGGACTACAGCCCTACTTAGCAAGTGCGGTCGGGTGCATGAATCACTGGTGGTGGGGGGAGGGGAGTAATCCTCCTATAAAACTTTACCATAACTTAATAACTTTATTATTCCCTGACACGACCTTCTTGGTCGGCTTCGAAGTTCCTGAGGCGTTGCTGAAGGTCGATTTTTTAAACTTATATTTATCCTTTATAGTGATGATTTACGATTCAAAAATCTTCTAGAGGATCGTATTCGCTTTTCCCCTAATCAATATAAAAGAGCAGATATAACCATAGCATTTTTGAGCCAGCGCTTAGGAGGATTTAATTATCATTTAATTCCTAGCCAACACTATGCATAATAGGGTAGTATATGTCCCATTTTCGAGTCTCAGGAGCGATGGATTTTGATGGATCAGGTGTCATACAAAAAGAAATTTCAAGTAAGAAGCACCGGATCCCACTTTCGATCCCTCTGTAGAACAGCTCTGTAGTTTTTACTGTTAAAAGTCACTGAAAAAATTGGGAGGATTACAAAATAAGGTGATTTCAAATGTCGATGGATGAAGAGGAATGTCTCACATCTATACAAAGGCACTGCATTTTAAAATCCTAAAACGTACCGTTTTCAAGGTAACAGTATTTCTAGTTTATAGGAAGAAGCCGAATATTTGATAATTTTTACTATCTTGTAATTCTTCACCATACTTATTCATTAAATGTGGCAATATCCTTCTCTTTTAAAATGGATAAAAGAGATAAAATCGTGGAATATTGATCGGCTTAAACTGGAAATACCGCAAATGAGGAGATTCTGGATTGTTCACAGAGAGAAAGTTTAGTAGGAATTTCCATTTTGATTTGGGATCAGGAGCTGAGGAAAGAGTTTTATGGAAGTAGGTGGATTTGGCTCGCCGGATTCAGGTTTGTTTCATGTTACGGAGCATCCTAAAGGTTTGACAGTCATCTCTTCAGAAGATCCTTAATTTGCTGACACATTAATGATACCGGACGGCAAAGAAAGGTGGAGGTTTTGATGGGGGCAGGAGCATCTAGGATATTAAGTATGTTAGAAGTGAAAATGTCGCGAATATATTTCATTCCAATCTAGGGTTTTCAAGTTGGGTAAGATTTTTTCCCAAGTGATAGCACCAATGTTACGAATACTTTTGGTTCTTGGTAGGAAAGCAGCAATTTGAATTTTATATGAAATTTTATTAGGTCATAAGAGGATGAAAACTAGAAAGATAATCTGGAGGAGGAAACGTCCTGAAGTCCTGAATGGATAATGTCAGTCCGACCAAGTGTAGGGCCTGGAGGTGTGAAAGAAAAAGGAACGATATACTGACGAAGAGAGAAGGTTTTCAAGATATGATTTATCATTGGAGTCGGAAAGGAAATAAGTGTTAAAGTCACCGGAAATAATAATTTTGAAATAAACGAGAACAATGTTGAAGAGGGATAATTCAAAAAGACGGATCAAAGGAAACGAGAGGAGGACGATATACTACGGTATAAAGGATAGAAGTGGTAATACAGAAAATGTTAACGATAAGAAACTTAAGTTGTGATGAGGAGGGCAGTAGAGTATATGCTCATTAAAAGAGGTTGGAATAAATATGATAAATATAATGAAAAAAAGTTATAATTAAAACAGATAAAAAAATAAGAAACTAGCGTAGATATATGAATTAAAAATTTGCAATAATAACATAATAATAATAATATACAGTTCCAACTTTTGATGGATGTTGGGTAAACGGAGTTCAAACAGTCAGCCGAATACATCTAGGTCTTGATGCTGGTCATTGAAGACGACATGATGGTCTTCCTCATTTCGGCACCTTACTCTGCCACGTGAGGAACTGGGTATATTTAATTTCTGATTTCTACTGTCGAGCAAGCCAACAAGTTGCCTATTCGTTGTGGTCATCTCCTCGCCGAGGTAAATTCGTTGGAATATATGGCATGATCAAAATATATAATTACAAAGATGTCTCAGATAAAGATGAATAGATAAAAAATAAAACGAGTTGAAGTAAATCAATAAGTTGAACCAGAAATTGGAAAAAATATTTCTTTGTTAATGTTTTTAATACTACAATGTCACATAGCATTAAATAATAAATTAGATAATTATTTTTCAAGTTTATATAGCATACATAGACCAGAATAAATGGGACAATAGTTGATAAAAATTAACTTTTTCTCTGTTCCAAGTAACATTTTCTGATCACCATAAAAATAAAGTAGGACTACACAATGCATAGCTGAAAGTACTCAAATTGTACTTTCAAAGCAATGATTCTTAAACGGAACTTTGCTTAATACAATCGAATAGAAAAAAGTCTTTCAAGGAAGTTAATGATTCCAAAGTGAGGGAAGTTGTTCTTCTGGAGAGAAGGGAGAAGTTGGTCGAGTTATACACCTCATTGATAAAAGCAGACGCCTCTTTAACAAGGGACGGGAAAAGATTTCCAGGATTAAGAAGTTATAATTGAAACAAATTTTCAAAGCTCTTTTTTATTTTATCTCTTTCGTTCTTCTTGAAGGAGAGGGATATTTCCCCATTTTAATAATAAGTAGGGTGAATAATTTGATATTTACCAATATGTACAAGAATCCAACGTTTCAAGTAAATGAAGATAAAAAATGCATATGATACTAAACTAAAAAACAAACAAACCCGAATACGGGATTTGCGTTGGAGGAAAATCATACAAAATAGTAAAGATAATCAAATATTCTGCTTAAAAATAATCTTAATGAATCACCAATGTTATATATCTATGTATAACAATCCCAAATCGAGCTTTCTTCTCCCTTTCAAAGGCATTAAAATCCCGAAAAATCAACAATTATATAATAATAAATACAATGGTAAAGCCAGTTCTAATGTACGGCTGCGATATCTGGACAGCAAAGAGCATCCTAGAAACAAGTATTGAAAAAATGTAAGACGAAAATCTTCCGCACAATAATCGGAACGATCTGTGATCAGAGTACTAACTCATGGAGGAGAAGGAAGGAAGTGTTTAGAGAAACTGGTAAATAAATATTTTATTTATTTCTGGAGGTCTTTTCTCACTGCTTCATTTTTGGCGTTGCCGAAGAACTTGTTGCCATACCATATTGTCCCTTCTTGCCCATCTAATATAGTGATCGAAACGGAGACTGTAATATCATTATGTTTTTGTAAAAGAAAATGATGGTTTGTAAAAATAAAAAAATCATCATCGTTCATTCAGTATTATAATTTTAAAAACAATTTTGAATCTATAGGTCTTGGATTTTTTTTAACTGTTGGCTACTTGTTACATGTATCCTCAAATCCCTCCCGGTATACTTCAATCTTCTCCTAACAACTCACCTATTCTCTCTTATTTCATACCGCCGTTAAAACCTAGGTGTTACTTTTGATCAAACCCTCTGCTCGAAAACTGGTAACCGACTCACCGAAATATACCCAAGAGAACTATCTATACCCTTCTAGCAGTCTTCGCTGACGATACCGCCATCCTGTCATCCCATTCAGATCCTGAAACAGCATCCTTAAACCTACAAAGACACATCTCTCTGATTGAGCAATGGTGCAACAATAGGCGCATTAAGATAAATAAAATGCAAGCATGTCACCTTTACCCTTCGACGCAGATCCTGTCCACATATCCTTTTCAACTCTGTACCTCTCCCCGTCTCAGACACAGTTCGGTATCTTGGATTCCTTTTAGACAAAAGACTGACTTGGAACCCACCTACCAGACTTAAAAGACAAGAACTTAACCGACGATTTGGCCAGCTATACAGACTACTTAACAGAAAATCCAATCTCTCAATAGAAAACAAACTATTAATATATAAGACCATACTCAAACCCATCTGGACCTACGGACTTGAACTGTGGGGAACAACTAAATTTTCGAACATCAACCGCATCCAATCCTTTCAGTCTAAAGTCCTCCGTATAATAGGCAATGCTCCTTATTACGTCACAAACAAAACCCTACATCATGACCTTTACATCCCTTATGTCCTTGACGTTATTCCATCTCGATTCTAAAATTTTCATCTGAACCTAATCCACCATCCTAACTCCTTAGCACAATCCTTATCCAGCTACAGTCACCCCTACAACCCTCTTCGAAGGTTGAAACGGCAGTGGCCTCGAGACCTTTTGTAAAGACTGTCTCTGGAGTTCTGGCAATGGCCAGCCTCTCCATTCACGTCATGAGCGTCTGTTGCTTTAGTGACCTCTCTCAGTTTCCACTGGACTCCTGCCGGTGACGCACCTGAGAGAGAAGCATGAGAAGGATCTCTTCGAGTCTCGCTTTGTCCTTCACACGGAGGAAAGGGCTGGACTCAGAGCTCCCTTGGCTGATTGTAAATAAAGTATGAATGTTTTTCTTTTTTATATATTAAGTATGAATGTTTTACTTTTTTATATATTAAGTATGAATGTTTTTATTTTTTATATATCTATTTGTTTTACTTATGACTTATTTAATTTGCTATCAATTCCTGTATTTTTTTTTATTATTATTATTATTTTTTTAATTTGAATTCAAGTTACATTTCTTTAGTTTTATAGTTTTTATCTTTGTTATATAGATATATATTTTTATTTATTTATTTTTATTTTTTTTTTATTGCATTGTATATATAGTATGAATGGACCTCACTCAGCTTTAGTACTCAATGCCCTTAAATGTGGCAAAATGTATTGTTTCTCAATAAAAAGATTTAAAAAAAAAAAAGAACTATCTATGTACCTCCAGAGACTAATTCAATTCATTTAGGTTATTTTAGTTTCCTATGTCAGTCTTATATATATGTACAATTTTCTTGATTTCTCTCTCTCTTCTTCTGTATTTTTATTTTTAATTAACTCTTATTGTAAATATATAATTTAATTATGACCACACAGACATGCAATCTGTGCTTATAATATGTTTTGAAGGGTCAACAGTCCCAGAATAATAAAATATATTTTTATTTTATTAATGTAAAGAAAAGAACAAACATTTAGATTTTTGGACTTAAGATTTTCGAGTAATGAATTTTTAAAATAAAAAAAAACAAAACACGAAAAACGACGCATTTTAAAAATAGTTTTATCATTTCTGAAGAACTTTCTGCTCTAGAAGGCTGGAAAATATACCCACTTCCGTTGTTTATGCTCGTTATTTTGATATACTGTACGACCATATTCTAGAAATATTATATTTTACCGAGAAAACTAAAATCTTCATTATGAATACAATATTTACAAATCACAGTTCAAGTATCTCTTATTTTTATTTATTTATTTTTTCTTTTATAAAATTATAGTTGATTCATTCATTTCTTCACTGGTTAGTTGATGTTAATGTGTTTATGTTCTCCCATTCACAGTCGTTGAGTCAACCTTATCCAATACAACCTCAGTTTGTACAACCAAAATGTCAGGTTTTGGCTATGCATAGTAGGAAAAACGTCACAAGTCCTTGAAGATACAGAAAACTAACTTTTATTTTATCTGATTAATTTTTTTACTTATATTATCACTTATTTTTGGTCTATTATTTTTTTTTGTTTCTATTCATTTTCGTTTAAGACCAATAATTTCTGAAAAAAATGTAGTTTTACATAAGATAGCAGTATATAGCAAATAATTATAACGCACAGTAGATAAAATTGCATATATATATAGTCCCAGAATAAAGATGATTTTTCTATTTCTATTTCTATTATATATATATATATATATATATATATATATATATATATAAGTTAAGCGTCTCCGGGCTTTAAAAATAAAAAAAAAGAAGGAAAGAGGAACGAGAAACAATACTCACGGCTTCTGAATAAACACTGCTTTATTCGTCCAATAATCTGCCTTATATACAATTGCTATGTTTATTTACATTACAAGATGGTATTAAGGCTGATATCGCCAGTCTCCGGTCTTTATCTCCCCCCCACCAGTTTACGAATAGGATTTTCGGAAACTTATAAATTCCCAGATCGGAGCCACCGGTATCAGCCTTAACCCTTTACAATTATTTGTACCAGTATAAACTTAAAGTACACCAAACCTCACTTCCACTCCGCTGGAACGAGAAATAAATAAAAAGAAATAAACCACAGAAAGTAAACACACAACGTCTTATTAACAATGGAACAGAGCTCTTAATCCTATAAAACTTACAATCACCTCTATTATGCTGCCATATCTTTATTTACAAGAACAACAAAAATAATAAAAAAAAATGACATCATCAACAGTAATAATAATAAAAAAAACATATTTTTTTATAATACGCGATAAGGGTACTACGAATCAATTGGTTTTTGTACCGGTTCTAACATTGGGAGCTTCAATTGTTCAATATGAACAGTTCTCCTCTTCTTAGGTTCGTTAATGCTTTCAATGGTTACCAGATTATGCTCCCTAATAGCAATCACTCTGAATGGGCCCTCGTACCGTAACAATTGTTTCCCTCTGTTGGTTCCAATTCTACGATACACTATTGTTCCGATTTTTAATTCTCCCATTCGGTCACGTACCTGCACATTCTGCCGCGCTACCCGCTTCTCCTTTTCCCGCTGAATTCTCCCCGCTACCTTCCCCCACGTCTTTCCTACCTCTACCCTAGTATTCTGGATTTGCTCTACGAGATGTTCATTGGTCGTTGTTTCCCCCCAATCTCTCCTTGGCCTGCGCATCCCGAATAGTATTTCCACAGGTGAAAACCCCGTTACGGAGTGGATCGAATGGTTGTAAGCTGTTACGGCTTTCTTCATCGCAACATCCGGCTCCAACCCTTTTTCTCCCTGATATACACGGATGTGGTCACTCAACGTGCTGTGCAAGCGTTCGATTCCTCCTCTACTCTTAGGGTGTCCCGGTGTGTTATAATGCCACACAACCTCTAACCTTTTCACCTCCTCCCTAATCGCGGTATTGTCGAATTCTCTACCACCGTCTGATGTGATCCTCTCGGGAACTCCGTAAAACTGTATCCAGATTTGTAGGGCTTCCGCAACTGCATTGGCAGACTTGTCCATGACCTGATGTGCCATAGCTACTTTACTAAAGGTGTCGATGACCGTGACCCACTTGAACCCTTTCCAGGTGAATGTATCGATCTGGAGGTCTTGTAGCGGCATATTCCCTGTAGGTGTCTCTTCCTGAACTCCTCTGGGGGGGTGTCGATCATACTTTGTGCGCATACATACCTCGCATTTCCCGATGATTCCTTGGATAGATTTTTTCATTCCCCACCAGAAATACTTTCGCCGTAATGCCTGCAACGTCTCGTTGACGCCTCGGTGGTTGGTCTTCCCCTGGTGGTATGCCAATGTAATTGCTTGTTGCTGCTCCTCATCCTGTACGGTTTCCACTGCATACTTGCACCGGATGATCGTTCTATCCATGCCTATCCGCTCGGATCTCCACATCCGCTTTATTTTCTCCCATACCGTGTTGTTCCCAACATAGAGATGGTGTGTCTTTCCCGGCTCCGTGGCGTCCTTCAGTGCCGTACGGATTTGCTCCTCGCTCACCCCGGGTTGCGACCAAATGACGCGAATCCTACTTTTCCCGTATCTTCGGTAATCTATTTTCATGATCCCTGTTGTCCTGGTTTTCCAGATTACCTGTCTATGCTTGTCGTTGATGATTTCGTCTATTTCCTCCATCGCCTCTGGTCTTTCCTCCGCTGAGCTATCTTCTTCCGGGGACCCCTCCCTGTCCTCTATACTGACGGTATCATCTGCCCCTTCACCCTCAGGAGTCCATTCCCTCAAGAATTGGCGCACGTCCCGCGATGGACCTCCTCCGTCCTCTTCTACCGCGTTGATCATGATGGCCCTAGAGAGCCAGTCTGCCACCACGTTTTCCTTTCCCGGCTTATACACCACCTCCATGTTGTACTGACTAAGGAATTCTTTCCATCTCGTGACCCTCGCAGAGGTTTCCTTAAGTTTTCCTACCCACTGAAGGGGTTTGTGATCGGTGTGGACTCGAAACTTCCTCCCAAATATATACGGCCTGAAATGGTCGATGGCCCACACTATCGCGAGTAGCTCCCTCTCTAACGCGCTGTACCGTGATTCCGCGCTCGTAAGTCGTCGGCTCGCGTATGCTATCGGACGTTCACCCTCACTTCTGCCCTGAGATAAAACGGCCCCCAACGCGTATTCGCTCGCATCGGTGGTGACGTTGAACTGCTTCTCAAAATCCGGGAACGCCAATACGGGTTCTGCCTGCAACCTATCCATGCATTTCCGAATATTATTTTCCATTTCCGGTGTCACCACGATCCTCGCGCCTTTCTTCAGCAAGTTATTGATAGGTACCAAGTATTCTGCCATCTCAGGTACGAATCTCCTATAATAATTCAGCGTCCCGAGAAGCCTACGAATCCCTTTAACGTCCCGTGGCACCGCCATTCGTGTGATAGCCTCCACCTTTGCCGCATCCGGTCTGACCCCCTCGCTAGAAATAGTGTGGCCTAAAAAATTGATTCGCGTTTGTCCCAACAGGGACTTCTCACTTGACAGTTTCAGCCCGAATTGTCGCAGCCTTTCGAATACCGACCTCAAATGCCCCACGTGTTCGGCTTCCGTTCTGCTAAAAATCAACAGGTCGTCCATGTATACTTGACATACGGAGTCGTCGATCCCCCTCAGAAATTCGTCCATCAGGCGTTGAAACGTTATGGGCGCATTCTTCAGACCAAACGGCATTCTGGTGAATTCGTAATGCCCCCTTTCGAATGTAAACGCCGTCTTATGTTGGTCCTTCGGGTGCATCCGTATTTGGTGGTATCCCGCCTTGAGGTCCAACGTGCTAAACACCACGGCCCCACTCAACCTATCAAGTATATCTTCGAATCTAGGGATCGGGTACTTTTCGTCTACCGTGTTGTCGTTCAACCTACGATAGTCCACTACCACTCTGTATTTTTCCTTATTATCCCCCGGCGCTGCCTTCTTTTTCACTGCCCACAGGGGACTATTAAATGGCGAGGTGCTATCGACTATGATCCCTTGCTCTTTCAGGCTTTCCAATTCCTCCCGAATATGCTGCCTCATCGCCTGCGGGTATCTCCTTTCCTTTACGTAGGTCACCCTATCTTGCTTCAGTGGAACTTCGTGTACCGTCTTCCCTGTTACCCCCAATACCTCGCCCTCCCTGAAGAAAATATCTACGAACTCCGCTTGTAACGCCTTTCTCCAGTCCTCCACCCTGTTCACCGCTCCTATCCGCACCCTTCTTTCTCTCGCGACCCCTATACATCCAAATTTCCTCTTTCCCAGCCTGATACTCCAAGCTCCTCTACGGTTTCTAATGCTTACCCCTACCTGTCCTAACAGATCACACCCTATTATGACTTGGTACTCCCGCGCCATGCTCTCTACCACATGCACCCTTAGCTCCCCCTTTTTCCCTGTCCACCGGTCAAGCGTAATTGACGCTTCCCCTTCTACTTTACAGGGACCACCCAGAGTGATTAGCTGGCAGCCACAGTTTTGTATCCGGAGTACCCTCTCGCTCCCGCACACTCTCCCCAACGCCCCCCGAGTCAAGATAGTACTCGAGCTCCCTGTGTCCACGAGACACTTCACTCCCCGATCTACTTCAATAATCGGCAACCAGCATGGCTTACCTCTAATATTGTTGCAGGTTGCTGTGCGGTCGCCTCTCTGCTGACACCCTTCTCAGATGCCACCTCGCTTCCTCCTTACCGCCGTCGCTCGTCGTTGCTCGCTCCGTTGGCTGCTCCTGCCTCCTTCGCCTCCACTGCTGGCTGGCTCGTCAGTCTCCGTTCCCGACGTCCCCGACTCCTCGGTTGCCTCTTCCGAAGATCCGTCTCTCTGCTGCATCCTAGCTCGTTTTTTTAACTTTTGAGCGTTCACCTCCATTGGCTCGTCTAGAGGTCTCTCCCTCCTGCGAAACATGTACGGGCACTGTCTGGCAATATGCCCTTCAGTCCCGCACTCGAAACATCTAGTGCGCGGACATTGTGCTACCAAATGTCCCGGTTTCCCGCACCCGTGACATTTTCGGTCTTCCCTCCGGGGTCCATTCCTAGGCCTGGACTGTCCGGATCTTCTCTCGCCCGTCGTGGCTTTTTCTCCGTTCGGGTGTTTCATTTCCCTCTTCCTCCACCCTATCTGGGCTGTCCGGGGTCGTCTGTCACTCACTCGGGTCCACCCTGGTTCTTCTACTTCCATCCGCGTCTCTTCCTCTCTTGCACTCAGATCTATCATTTCTTGGGCACACTCGAGGAACGATCGCTCTCTAGGCAGTCCGTCCCTTCTCCCAGTCTCCTTAGCTAACTGAACCTTGAGTATTGTCGAAAGGAATTCCATCCTAGCCTCGACCTCTCCCACACTCATGGTTTCACGCATTTTCTCAGTTATGCGGTTGTACTTCGCCACTAGTACCCCCGCATACTGTCCTCTTGTTTGGCGTTGGGACCGACACTCCCTAAACATTTGGAAGATATCTTCTTCCGGCGTCCATCGGCCTCCTCCGAAAGCCTTCTTCAAACGCTCCTTAATCACTGGCCATGGTGTCTCCTCGTCCGCTTGGATTTGGTTGAGGATGTTCCTCCTCACTCGGCACACGAGAGCTGCCTTCAGTGCTTCTGCGTCTCCCAGGTTCACGAGGTCCTCCGCCACCTTTGCTTCGATTCTTGATATGAGGCGGTCTCCGCCTTTCAGGAAGTGATTAAGTTCACCTATCTCGCCCCCGAATCGCTCCAGGTCTGCGATTGCTCTCCGTAGATCCTGCGTGGTTGCTGCCCTTATCTTCATCCACTCCAATGCATTGGCATGCGCCTCTGCCAATGTGTCCCTAGGTAAGGGAGGGATCTCTTGTATCTGCGGTACTTGAGGTATCTGAGGTATCTGCGGAATCTGCGGAACCTGAGGGGCGATCTGAGGAATCTGCGCTATCGGCATTTCCTGAGGTTGCGGCATTTCAGGTGCGTTCAACACTCCTGGTCGAATTATGCCCTCTGTCGGCATCTCGTCTTTTCCTTATGACTAGGAGAAGAGAGAAAAAAAAATTAAAATAAAGACAGAAAAAAAAATTTTACTTCCGTGTTCTCCTGACGTTCTCCCGGGTTTCGGCACCAGTTAAGCGTCTCCGGGCTTTAAAAATAAAAAAAAAGAAGGAAAGAGGAACGAGAAACAATACTCACGGCTTCTGAATAAACACTGCTTTATTCGTCCAATAATCTGCCTTATATACAATTGCTATGTTTATTTACATTACAAGATGGTATTAAGGCTGATATCGCCAGTCTCCGGTCTTTATCTTATATATATATATATATATATATATATATACATATATATATATATATATATACATATATATATATATATATATATTTATATATATATATGCTAGATTTATATAATCTTACTTATTTAGGGTTGTTTAGCTTACCATATATTCTTAAAGAACATTAAATATTATTATTTTTAGCATTAAACTTACTCTATTATTTTCTGATCTTGGTGGCGTTTTAGCGCACCTATTATAGATCAACATTTTTTATCTTGTCAACCCATTGTTTCTCCAGTTGGAAATTTGGCACACCTTATTCTAGTATACTGTATTTTTTTAAAATAAAAATCAAAAGAGGCGTTTTTTCAAATTCAAATAAAAAGTCTTTAGTTTTATTGGAAAAAAATTCCTTTTTTAAAATATGATCATGCAGTATATAAAATTAAGAGCATAAACGACTAAAAAAGATGACACCTGTTTCAGATTTCTACCGCTGTTTTAGTTTACCGCTTAATAGCTTTTAAGAAATATCCCATAAGAAATAATAAAAAACTTTTAAACATTTATAACATCGCCAAAAAAAAAGAAAAAAAAAACAGTTTTCTTTACATAAATGCATGTAACAGATAACTAAAAAAAGATCAAATTTTCAATGGACCATCTGGCTTAATCCTGTTGTCTTTTGATGTCTCATAGTTTCTATTGTTAGACATTTGTTTGTTGGTGTTTTTTTTTTAGATGATTATTTGTTTTCCTTTTGTGATATTTAGTTCATTATCGGATTACCTTCAGCTACTTCTAGGGCCTAGGCAGCTCAAAAAAAGTTGCTTTGATAGGCGTGGATGCAATTTTCTTAATTAATTTTTCCCTGTAGAGGCTGTCTGTTGTAATTAATTAGCTACTTTCATAATAGCAATGAACCTGACACTGCCTTTTAAATTTCTAGGAAATGAGTTAATTATATTTGTTGTTATTAACTTTCTACGTTGGTAAGAGATAACTGCCCCATCCCTGCTACGCCATTTTTCTGTGATACTCCAAGGAATTATTCAACATTCCAAAACTAGCTTTCTAGTTAAAGTTGCTTTTGTTCCAATTAGGCGTAAAAAGGATTATGATTGGGAATGATTATTTTTTTTATTGTATATAAAAACATTGAATTGTATATAGATTACGCAACAATTTCTCTGGAAATGAATATTGACATTCTTTCTCTAGTAAATATGGCGGAAACTTCAAGGTAGCCGCCAGGAGTTGGCAAAAAGAACCACGAGGCTCACTTGCCGTACTATTTCGCTCAACAGTACCAGAAACAGTACTAGCTAGTATTATTATCTACTTGATTAATTTTAATTCTGTACAAAAATGCATCTTGTACTTAAATAAGAAGGATGATGAAAAAAACTCGAGTGTGAAAGATGGTATTTTGTAGGAAAGAATGAGTCCATAAAAGAAAATAATGATAATGCATTAATGTATTTTTTTTTTTTAATTTGCCATTACAGAACTTGTAAATCTTTTGTCGCTTTAACAAGCCTGCTCCATCTCTGACTGTCTTGGGATATTTCTTTATGATAGTAATAATAAGAATTATTTCCATCCAAGGAACTGGAGGAAATGGCGAGGAAGGGGGGAACAAAAAAAAATTAATTTTTTATTATAATTTGGAAAGCTTTATTCAAATATATAATTCTAAAAGAAAAAACAACGCTGTTTAGAACAGATGAACAAAATGTTTAAGCACCAAACTATATCTGAAAATAGTCTCAGTTTGACTTAACTGCAAGACTTGCAGGGTTTGGTCTTGGTCTTCCGCAAGATTGGAGGGTTTGGTCTTGGTCTTGGTCTTGCATTTTTGCAAGACTAAGACTAAGCCTGCAAGACCGAGACCAATTTTGGGCAACACTAGTATTGCCATATGTTTTCTGACTATACTTTGTTGAAATGTTGTGGTTCTATTTATATGTGTTAATATGTTGTTGAATATAAATCCAAAAGTATTTTATCCAAAATTCTATGACAAAAAAAAATACCTTTACTAATACAACCCATGAAGAGTCTTGAGGTGGATCTAGTCGAGATCACGCTCAAACACCAAGTTTCCTTCCTTAAGCAGTTATTTTAATTAAGGGTACCAACTATGTATAAGTGAAAAATATAAACAATCAACATATAGTGCACATTCAATGCAATTCGAGAAGGGGAAACATTATCCATTCTCTTTTGTTTATCCATTACAGGTTATAAGAAAAGCTTCAGGTTGAAATTCTAACAGAAAAATATTTTTAACTCAATAGTAATAACAGATTAATTGTGTCATAGATAAATTAAATAATGCCTGAAAATAATCTCTCACCTCAGTCTTATGTAGTATATTGTTTGTATAGGGATTATTAAAATAATTTTGAAGTTTTATGTACTTTTTAAATAATTTAAAGTGACAATTTTGTTGCTTTATGTTTACATTGCAAAAATATGACAAAACTATTTTTTTATTATGAGCTTTTTAAGTTTTCATGCAATTTGCTACAATGAAGGGCATTAAGCATTAGTATTACAAGAATTCATTTACATAATATTTGTGTGTGTGTGTGTATGAATGGGCCGGGGTAGCCGCGAAGGCACTTTTAATCAAAGTTAAGTAACGTCGAGCGTGGCTACTACTTGGAAAGAGTGACCGCCCGATTTGGGAGGCCGTACACCAGGAAAAGCGAGATCCTCCCAACCTAGGGTATGAGAGTCCCGTGAGCCTACTGGAAACAACTCACACCGCAGGGAGATGAGGGACCATTGTGTCTGACATAGATTCTGGTCCTCCTGGATGGGGGTTGGGCAGTGGGTTACTAAACCTATCCCGTAAAAAGCTCAATATTACGAAACCGAAAATCAACCCTCAAAAAGGCAGAGGTGGAGAATGGTAGTGAAGGCGGCCAAAGATCTACAAGGTCTGTAGAGCCAACGGGGAAAAAAATATAAATATATATATATATATATATATATATATATATATATATATATATATATATATATATATATATATATATATATATATATATATATATATATATATATATACATAAAATAATCAATTAAAGCTGAATGAAATTAAAATATATTTACACCAATGTACAATATTTACGTTCGCCCAGGGTTATCTGAGTTAAGCTTTGCCCCCTAGAGGTAGAAGGCAAAGCAGAACTCCAGTAGGTCTCTGTGTTTTTCTCTCCCTCCCGTCACTGCTACATAAAACTAATTTAAATATTTTTAATTGATTGAGATCATAATCAACTTCTGAATTTTTAACGCTCAATTTAAATTATGTAAAACGAAGAAAAAATGTTTAAACAGATAAATGAATCAATAAGATGATGGCTATATAAAACCGCTGTTTGAAAAATAGAGAAAATTGATTCGCATAAAGATAAGTTCATCCTAATCTCCAAGTATTTCTTACTTACGTACTTTGTTTGACGTTAGCCTATTGTTCTCTCACTCATACAATTTTGTCTTATTAATCCCATGGACGTCTTGAAAACTTTCTGTTCAATCATTTTCTGATTTTTCAAAACACTTCTCAGAAATTGAAATGAATTTCCGAACTGTGAACTCTAGGATCTTTGGCTAAGTTCAACTTCAAAGCTCAACTTCCTCCACTAAACAGGGAAAGTTAAAGTCCTCGGCTAAGTTATGATGAAATTTAACGCGAGAATTAGGTAGCTCTGATTCAAACATCTCTAAGGTACTCGCCCATTGTTCAAGCCAACTGCCTTTGTCACCCTTTTCTTTGCACTCTTATTATCAAGTGGTTCGTCAACTAACTTCTTTTTCTCCCTTTACTGATTTCTTAAGTGCTAAATATGTGCTTTGTCTGCCTTTGGTAGAGTTCGATTCAAGTCAGAACTTGGTCCGAATCACAGTCGGTTCCACGATAACTTCTTATGGCTTAGATGTCATTTATACACCAACACGCGGTTTTTCAATTTTGTTTTTCGTACCTTAAGTAAGGGCTTATCCAGCATAATATTGGATGTCATACTTTTGTTGTTAATATTGTAAAATATTGTTAATATTTTATGGAAAATATTATTTACAGGCATTTTTACTAGTCAGACAGTGATAACGGTGTATTTATTTTGTTATTGCACAAACTAATGCATCAAAAATATTTATCAATTTTTTGCAGTATTAATTTTTTCCTGAAAATTTTCTGAAATGCACCTATGTTATGGAGGCTGTCGCCCTCCCTCCTCCATGGTTAGTATAAACAAATATATAATAAACTCTACTAGTTTGAGATCTATTAAAAAAAATATATCTATTAGGAAAAAAAGAAAACTTAACAAAAATCCCGCAACTATTTCCTTAACCAGCCTTCTCCATCTCTGTCTATCTTTTCCAGTTATCTGCATGCATCTTTGCTGAATCGATCTATCTTTATATTTTTTGGCCTGCCACGTGGTCTTTTGCTTACTATTGAGACATTCATTATTGTGAAGAGGCTACCTAATGGATTGTTCCGAGCTACATGTCTTGCCAATCTTAACCTATTTGCCTTCATATCATGAGATATTGATTGGCAAGTTTCCGTAAGCTACTCTTTATTGGTCTTTCTCCTCCATGCCTTAATACTCTTCTCCCAAATCACTACGGATATCGTGTGGCGGAATTTCTCTCAAATCTTTCAATACTGTAAGATGGGGTAATTTTGGGACAGTGGGTAAAATTTAGTTCTCTATACTCGTTGTGCAGTTAGCTTTTATTTTTTTTTATTGTTTTTTTTAAAAATTCTTGTTTTCATGAAACTTTCGCTTGGCTCAAGAGTAGTGTGTAGCAAGGTTGTAGAGCTGTCCATGCGGACTGAACCAACACAGTGTTTTCACCACGGAATCACCACAAAATAAATTTTACCCGCTGTCCCAAAGTTACCGTATCTTACGGTACTTCTTTCTTGGGTTGTAGTTAGTGTTCTCGCAACTGTATATCATAACTGGCTTTATCATAGCATTGCGCAACCTTGAGATTCCTTGAGATATTTCGGAATTTCAGGATCTTTGATAGAAGAAAGAAATAGCCCAGTAACCTTGTCACGAAAAAGGGAGTCTATGTTTCATCCAATTGGAGTAGGTTTCTTTTTTTTTCTTTCATGGGATCTGACTGTGATGCAAAATCCATGTTTTGCACTTTTTTCGTTTTTTTTTTTTTCTCATTTCGATCATGAGGACTCATGTTTTCGACAAAAAACATTCTATACCGAAAGCTTCTCTACAAATAAAGTTTTAAAATAAAATAGAGACTGTCAATGGTAAAAAAATCCTGACCTTATAAGAACATAAAAAAATCTATAATTACATAAAAAAAATATATACATTTGAAAACTAGATCAAGTTATGTCCTACGGCACCGTAAACTGATCTCACTGTGCGCCAGTTCGAAGTAAGATAAATCCCACCCCCTGTATCTCTAAAATGCCAAATTTGAGATTATTTCTTTAATCTCAAATTTGGCATTTTAGACTTGAATTTTCGTCTCGTGCTTTAAATATTGTTGATTCAAAAATTATAATTATTATAAATTATGTATATATATATATACATACATATATAAGAAGATCAGTTATATTATGAGAATCAACGATATTTAAAGCATATGAAACGTTTAGATGAAACTTCGATTTTGATATAGTTTTATGATGAGGTTTGGCACGAAAATTTGTTATATTAATGTGTATAACCTCATCCAAATAAATAAAATGTTTAAATCAATAGAATCAAACATCTCTAAGGTACTCGTCCTTTGTTCAAGCCAACTGCCTTTGTCACCCTTTTCTTTGCACTTTTATTATCAGGTGTCCCACATCACAATTCTTGAAGAATCGTGTCAGAACTGGAGAATTAAAATGAATTCCAATAAATCCCATCAAATTTCCTTCACCCTTCGTCGTAAACCAATGACTTCCTGTCCTTCAGTATCCTTTAACAACACCTCACTTATTCCTGTTGAACAAACCCGTTACCTAGGACTCCATCTGGACAAACGTCTAACTTGGAATCCTCATACCAGACTGAAACGACAAGAAACAGCTCAACGTTTCCGACTACTTCAACACTTACTTGACAAACGCTCTAACTTTCCAATCAATTATAAAAGACTGATTTACATAACTATAATAAGGCCTATTTGGACTTACAGGGTTGAGCTATGTGGCTCCACCAAGCCTTCAAATTCCTCTCGCATACAGTCCTTGCAATCCAAAATCCGTCGTAAAATCCTCAATGCTCCTTACTTTGTTACAAATAAAATTATCCATAATGACCTTAATGTTCCTTATGTATCAGATTTGGCCCAATCCAGATATCTGTCCTTCCATAATAAACTTCATAACCATCCCAACCCTCTTGTCTCTAACCTTGCTTCCTATTCGATTCCTGATAACCCTCCGAGGCGTCTGGAAAGAAGATGGCCACGTGATCTTCTAATATAGACATATTATTAGAGTGCTACCAATGGGTAGATTCTCAACATGTGTTCCAGGTCTTTATACCAATGTGCGAATTTACCAGATGTATTTTTTTTCAATTTTGTTTATCGTACCTTAAGTAATGGCTTATCCAGCATAATATTGGGTGTCATACTTTTGGTGTTAATATTGTATATATTTTAAATCTAAATTTCTTTTTTATGTTTTAAAAAAACATTTTTTATAATTTGTTTCCGTTTTTAATTTCATAGCCAATTTTTACACCTTTAAATCATTTTTGAGGAGCCAAAGAGGAGGACCTTCGCGAACGTTCGCTTCGTGTGGACAACGGGCCTTAAGCAACAAAAATAGAAATTGCAACGATTAAACGAAAAGTGGATGAAATTTTTTACTAGGAAATGAATGCTGGAAATAAATCGCGTAGAGTTATGGAGAACAATAATGCAGTATTGCAGCTAGAAACCAACATCTGTGTACAGTTAGATTGTGGTAACAACTGCTTCCCCGTCAAAATGATCTATTTTCTTTGCCTCATAACGTTCTGTCCCAGTTCCAAACCCGCGTAGAGTATATTTTAATATCCAGTGTTCGGATTAGGGGTCAAATAAATAACTAACTGTTATAACTGGTCCATAGGTTCGAACTAGAATAACGTTGAGTACTCTATTTTTGAAATAAGCCTGGTTTTATTTCACTAAAACTTTAAACAGAGATTTTAAACCTTTTTTGACTTTTTAGAACAACAATAATTATTCACATATGCCTATTTCAACAACATGTGAAACCTTTAAATATTTATAACATAAATACCATTTTTGATTCCCTAACATCCATCATTAAACTATTACATTGATATTCAAGGAGATTAGGGTATATTGTTATATTTTCTTTTATAATGCCCTATCCAATGATTTTTGATTGATGATTACTTAGGGTAATTGTGATTATTAATAATCTTTATTTAAAAATCAGAAACATAGTAGTATATGACTAACCGAAAATTATTATTTGAAAATGAATCTGGTGTTTATTTCAAAAATAGATTACTCAACGTTATTCTAGTTCAAACCTAGGGATCAGTTATAACAGTTAGTTATATAGTTTTTGTAAGGATGTTAAAATTGAAGAAATTGACATGTATTTTTTACTTATGTATTGCTAGTTACTTTGTTAGAATTGTTACAGATTTATTAAATACATATAATTAAATAAATTATTACGATTTTACTAATGAGATTATAACCTTAAAGTTAAAAAAAAATTGTGCTCAGAATCGAAAATTTCCACTCGCGTTTTACGTTTCAGACATCAAGGATCAAATTTGGTTCGGTATCTGTCTGTCTGTAGTCAAATCGATGTAACGGGCAAATCACCTACTACCGTTTATCCGATTTTCATGAAACTTTTAGGATTGGTGCAGGTTGGTGTCTAGATGGTCCCATATCAATTTTATTAAATTCTAACTAGCACTTCCGCTTAAGCATCCGCAAATGTATTTTTGTAGATATACCAATATTTCAGAAACTGCTCGTTCAATTTGGCTTAAAGTTGGATAATATATAGTTATTTGTGAAAAAATCATGTAGGGTCAATTTTATTGAATTCTGTCAATTACTTTCTCTTATATATGCGCAAATGTGTTTTCCTTGATATGTTTATATCTCTAGAACCGCAAGTTTAATTCTGATCAAAGTCGGAGGGAATTTAGGGATTGATAAACAACAAATGAAATAAGCATAAATTTTATCAAATTCTATCTAACACTCCAAAAAATAATACTTCCACTTTTAGATCAGGAAATATGTTATTTGATATGCCTATAGTTTGAAAACGGCGCAATCGATTTGACCCAAACTTGGAGGAAATTTGGAGAACAGTATAGAAATTACATAGTATCAATTTCATTGAATTTCATTTAATAATTAAAATAATTATTAACAATATAATGGCTGTGAAACTTTGAACGCACTGAACATATGGAGTGGGAGTTAGATTATTAAATATTTTTATGAGGCTATAAAAATTTAGGTTTTATTAAAAAAATCGATGATACTGTATTGTTTGGTCGATTCCAAACGTTACTGGCATGACACTTACTGCCGTTACTTCGAGTTCAGTAAATTTAACTTCACCTATATTTGTATATTTTCTAGATTAATGCGTTTTGTTCTGACTGAAGAAGAGTACTGGTTTCGTTAACTCCAAACAAACAAAATGTTTATTTTTTCCTATGGATTTTTCGTTCTATCCATTTTACGAGTATGAAAACATGCCTATTAAGTATATATCACTACTGTTAAAGGTCGTATGTAAAATTTTTCATCTTTTATTCTATTTTTTACATTATGTAGTCTGCAATTGATATGAGTAGTCTTACTAATATGAAAAATGAAACAGAGGACAATAAAACACAAAATTATACTAATAAATCATAAAGAAATAATTAGTTTTTATGCTCTCCTATAAAACACTCAATTTTTACGACCTTTTGTACTAACAATAGCGATTTACATATTCAATATGCACTGGAATTCTTTTTTTTAATCTACGAATCATCAAATACGCATCTGAAAATGCGGAACTCTTTCGAAGCGAATGAGATTGAGCCGTCTGATTTCCGATGTGTAACGCTCGGGTAATGTGAGCTAGAGGCGACTAATTGAGGTCTAAAGCACAGATATGTTTCATTAATAATATAAATTAATTCACTGTAATTTAAAATAAATTTTCACTAGATGGAGCATTGTAAATAAGATCTTTATATGACTTTGTTATCGATATTTTCCTAAATCTTCTGGACGTGGATAAACAAAAATAAATAGTTAGTTTCGTAACGATAATCATTTGTAGTTATCACGACGACGTAATAGCATTTCTTACGCTGTACATACTATTATGTAACCAAACCCAGTACTTTTCATGAAATAATATATTTTATTCGGTTTTATTGTACATCTATACAATTTTCGTGGCTCAATATGGAAAAAAACTGAGTGTAACATATCAATGAAATATATTTTGAAATTAATAAGAGGACTTATTCTCGAAAGTATGCCATGTTTTCAGTTTTGCAAATATATTTTTCATTTTTTTTTTCGAAATTTCCTTGTTTATAATGCGAGTACCTCTTAAGTCTAATTAGAGTGCCTAAAATGCGATAGTATCCTATTTACAGTTCGGGAGCTTAGAATGTCCGTATAAGGCTTTTACGCCCACCCTACTTAAAAGCTTTTTCCAAACTTTTTTGTAAGTATAGGATTTCGACCCGAAGTGGGAAAAAATTAAGTTCCTTTATTGTTAATATGGGCTAGTCTCATGTAAAGAGAACTTTTTCAGAAAAAAAAAATAAACTCGAACCCATCCAAAAAAAACTTGGAAATAAATTCAATACCTACCAAACGCCCTTGTAAATTCCATAAACATATCGGTTTAAAATTTTCCTGATTAAAGTTAAAGTATAATTTGGAAATTTCCGCAAGATTACACAGTAGAGATATAGTATAGTGTATTAACAAATATAGTGACTACAATGCAAATAATCGAAATTGTAAAGAAAATAGGAGACTATGTTGTAACAACACTAAAGATATACAGCCACAAACTTATACTACCGGACAATATGTTTTGGTATCGTTACTGTTAGGAAGAGCAAGCAGCGTAGTTACCAGAGTGGCTGTGTCAAGATTTAATTCTTGGGATTATTTATTAATTATCTCAGAGAAGTAAATATTAAATGACCCAGATGGGAATCGAACCCATAACGCCGAGAACAGGATATTCTGGGACCCTCACGTCCTAACATAATGTCCTATGACAAAGTCTAAACTTTGTTGTATTATATTATTTTATAAATTAGTCTATAAATTGTAAACATGTATATCAAATGTGTCTTTTATCTTTTTTTTTCTAGATTTTTTTTTTAGAAGCAACAAAATCGGTTCACTAGTTACACAGAAAATCTTCTCACAGATACACAGACAGACAGATAGACAAATGCTAAAAATGGGTTTTTCGAACTCGGAGGGTTCTGAAACGTGTAAATCCGTCGCAAACCCCACATGTGAAATTTGACCCGATAGCAATACTTTCCTTACTTAGTACAGGTAGGAAAGTAATAAATTGAAGCATGTGTTGAAACTATAGAATAAGCTGTATACTGGTTCGATTCCGATGATTTTTTTTTTGTTTTGTTGGTAATTTAATTACCTTTCAAATGTTTTATAATAAATTTCACCATAAAATATTAGCAAGTTTTTTTAATTTTTATTGAACAGTAAATAATAGAATCTGCCATATTCAATGGCAACAAGTAACAAGGCAAAATGTGTTCATTCATTCCATATATACACATAATAAGGAAATAAAAATAAATGAATGAATAATTAAAAATAAATGAGTAAACTAAGGAAAAGTAAATATAAAAATAGAATAGCATACATAAATAATACATAAGCGAAATAAAGAATAAATCAATAAGTAAAAATAAAATAAATCATCTTAACACATTCATTCCTATGTAAATATTAGCGAGTTAGGTCCCAAAACCTTTTTCTTTTCTTTATAACCTTTTTTTTTCCTGAATTTTCTCGGGAATTTTAGTCAATTTTAGTCCATGTACGAAAATTGATAGAACAATTATTAGAACATTACTGATTGCTAAGTCCAACACAATTCTGATTCAATTCTGTACAATACAATTCTGACAACACAGTTCTGATTCTTATCTGAGAAATAGGTTTTGTAGTTTTTATGTTTATATTTGGGATTAATAAGAACTTATCCATGTATGGATAAAGATATGGATTTTATTACTTGTTTTCCTGCATAGTCCGTGGTACAGACTACTTTTTATGTAATTATTAACATCGGCCTAAAACTTCGTAAAAAGTTTCAACATACAACTATTTTATTTACGAAAACTCATGGAATTGGGGCGTTTTCAATCTTGAGGGGACAATCTTTGTCTATTAAATTAGGTACTAAAAACTCGTAAATACCCATTTGCTTTTTACTTGGCTCGTAAGATAATCTGATCAAAAAATCGAGAAAAAAGGTGGACTTAAAAAATATTGAGCCGTTTGTCCTATATAATCTCGTTATTTAGAAAATTTGGGGACGTAGGTTACTCCAAACGGTTTAATATTTTTGAAGACCACATTTTTTCTCGATTTTTTTATCACTTTATATTACGAACCAAATAGAAAGCAAATGGTGATTTACGAGTTTTTAGTACCTAATAAAATAGACAAAGTTTGTTCCTCTCCAGATTGAAAACGCTCTAATTCCAAGGGTTTTCGTAAATAAAATAGTTGTAGGATAAGATGAAACTATTAAGAAAGTTTAATGCGGATGTTAATAATTAGATAAAAAGGACTCTTTACCACGGACTAGTAGTGCTCATAGTTTTGTCACATGCATGGTCGCATTAGATAAATATTTAAAAAATAAACTGAACACGAATTTCCATCTATTATGTTTTTCTGTTTTAATTTACTAGTATTTTCAATTTTCCTTCTCCTCAAAGTTTCTGACAAAATTATCTCTCTGCGAGTAGATTACTATCGGTAAATTGATTAACAGTTTTGTTTACTTCCATCCCTCAGGTTATTATGAATTCAAGCCTAACGCATATAATAAATATGATTTCATTTAAAAACAAAATACATTTTACAAAAAAAAACAACCATAAATTATTGTTACACTGGTATTATTGATATTTTAATAAAACTGCACATTTTCCATTTTTAAAATGTCTTAAAAGCGGTTTGAAGGAATAGAATAGGTTGGATGGAATTAAATAGTTTAAAATTTTTTTATCGTTTCTAATGTATTGTTAATTTTCTTTAGATTCGCTTAAATAACAGTTCAAGGACTACAAGATGGATCTTCAAATCTTTTAAGACTCCTCTTATCGCGTGATTCTAACCAAGCGTAAATTCGACAAAAAGGAAGTGGAATGCGATACAAAGAAGAACTCTTTAAGCCCCTTCCTTCAGTGGACCAGGTGATCCCCTTTCTAAAGAGTTCATCTGGAATTCCAAGAGTAACCGCTAGTCCCTTTATGCTCTGTGCATTTGAGGAATGATATAATCCAGTCATCGAATTTTTAAATATATTGTCGCGATTATACTTCAAATATCTTATATATTTCTAAAAGGTGTCATCGAAATCTTAGGTGAATTAGAAAAGTCTTCATCAAATCCAATGTTTGACCACTCATTTTGAAGATATTATTCAGCTTCACTTGCGAAAAATAGTCCTATCTCCCATAAATTTCTGGAAAAAAAATTTATGAAGGAAAGGAAACTTTAATTGCGAATAACACTAAAAGAAATTTTATTAACTGAGGGTGTTCAAGTACTCTGTAGTTAGGCCCCAATGATTTGATGAATTATTGAAGGAAGTTAGTCGACTGTTTTACATATCATGACTGATAAATATTCAGGACACCGTCTTTTTGAAAAAAAAAAAAATTTTTTTTATTCATGCCAACGTTTCAATCCAAACATGTGGGTCATCTTCAGGGCGTGGTTTGATCACTGAGGGTGTTCAAGTACTCGAACCCAGTCCTTAATACCCTCATTGCTCAAACAACGCCCAGAAGATGACCTACATGTTTGGGTTAAAACATTTCCATAAATAAAAAATTAAATTTTTTTTTTTCAAAAAGACTACGTCCTGAATATTTATCACCCAAAATTATAAACAAAAATACAGTCCATTAGTTTAGGTATACTTAATAATTTCTTCATATTTACTGCATTTACTATTCTACTACCTATTTTTTCCTGGCTTCATTATTTCTTAAAGGCATTTTTTCGTTTGTACATTTTAAATTTTTTTATAATTTAGAAAATCCCATAAATTCAGAATAATGGTTTTGTTTTGAATGTTATCTTTTCAGTCAGCGTTTAGAAATTGGTTCTAGCAAAGCAATTTGTACAAATATTTTGGTCTACTATGTTAAATGCAATATTGTAATCGACCGAAGAAAAATAAGTAATTCCTCCCTTACATAATACATAATACATAGGATCTACTTATTTCCATATTGTTTTTCTATTCCTTCACTAAAAAAAATTTTCTGCGAATTATTCACAGGGGGCAACTAGTTTTATAGATTGCCCATTATAAGAAAATAAATTTAGTTAGATCTGTTTTTAAACACCATTTACACACTAATAATTCGTATGGTATATTGATCAATTAACAAAAGAGAAAATAATAAGGAACTCCAGGATTGGAGTCTAGGAAAACGTTTGTATAGCATTTATTAATTTTAGAAATAAAAACAAAAGCGCAGGGTGCAATTCTCTAAACCCCATTCAAATTCTGAATCCAACGGTACCATAATAATTGCGTTTGAGCATGAAAGTAGGTTGTATTTGGTAAAAAATCTATTTGAGTCTTAGTGAATTAATGTATGTAAGAGTATATTTTCTTTTATTTTAATGATGGGATGTGTTTATGTCTGCATTGAGGTATGGTAGTCTATACATAATATTTCATTTAATTTTTTGTTCTTCCTATAACCCCCACACCTGCCATAAGCTTGAAAATAAGCATATTTACTATAACTAATAAGTAAATTGACATTTTAGCCATGAATGAAAAAAGTACCCAGCAGCACTTCTTCCTGGGTCTTGGTTTAGTTCCTTAATTCAAGCAAAGATATTTCTCATACAGCTCCTCCTCAGTCGTCTTCTGATTGGCATATGAACTGTGGCCATGTCGTTAGTAAGTCTTTTGTGATGTCCGTGTAGTTCAAGATGAAATCTGGAGTAGAAATCACGTATGTGTTGGTCGATAGTTGGTTGTCATTTATCGTTATGTAAAGTTTTGTTGTTTACGTATCAGGTTGTAATAAATCCTGTTATAAGTAGTAAAATTTTGTCCGTAAGATTGTCCGTAGTTTTTGTAAGTGCGTCTTTTTTGCAGAACTGTGAATTCGTGAGGCATACTTCTATATGGATTTGAGTAGGTAAGTGTATGTATTTAGTTTTAGTCTTATTTTTAATTTTGATTAAGAAAAAACGTGAATACAGTATTTTCAGTCGCTTATTCAAATCTTTCGTCGCATTTTGACATGTGGACCCCAGATCATCATTTTGTCAAATATTAATCCGAGATAAAGTACACTGTCCGTCTGAGGAATTTGGTTGTCGCCGATATAAACAGGTGGGCAGGTGTCTCGTCGAAGCGTAAATGTTATATGTTGTGATTTGTCATATTTAATCTAATTTTACAAAGTGAATCCCAATTTCGTAAATTCGTTAAGTGATTTTGTAAATTTAGTGAGTCAAGACTGGGGTCGTGGTGTTTTGTTAAATTTGCTGTATCGTCAGCGTAGGTAGCAGTCAATGTTTAGGAGGTGGTAGGCATGTCATGCGTATAGATGATGTAGAGTAAAGGAGCCAATATTGATGCCTGAGGTGCTCCTGCCGACATTTGTCGAATTTAATTCCTTTAAATATTTTTTGTTTGTTGACACCAATTATTCTTTTTAATACTCTGCAATCGGATCAGGATTTTTTTTTCGTCTTTACCTCAGAGGGTCATTGGCGATATGTTATTAATTTATAGTCTATTATAATAATGCTTATATTATATTGCTACTAATATTATAATGCTTGGTTTACTTTTGTCATTGAAACAGAGAGGCAAATTTTTCTTATTCTAAGATTCTTTTATTGTTTTGATAATTTTAATTTGTATTTGGTTCTTTCAAATTGAGCGTAATCGTGTAGTAATTGTTTGGTTAATACTTTTAGGATTTGGATGTTTCTAGAACTCTAAAGGGGTACCAGTGACTAAAGAAGAAGTGATCAATTCGTGTTACAAAAAATATTATTATTTTTTTTGTTTGTTTTTTTTTCTTGTTCTTTTTGTACAATTAATGCACTCAGGTTTTGTTTCTAATAGTTTAGTTTCTTTCATTATCCATCTGCTTTCCCATTTTTCTAACAGATTTTTCTTTTATTGGTGTACCAAATTCTCCAATGTGATATATTTTATTGCAGAACTTTACATAATATATTTTTTTCCTTGGAATATATGTTTCAATTAAGAATCAAGTATATTTTAGATACGTTTCAAGACTTAATTGTGATCATATGCTTAATTAGGGTGTTCCATAAGTTCCTATCTTTTTATTTATTTGTTGTTTAAGGTTGATTTACTGTGTTATATATGAACCGATCTGCTCTATAGCCTTCTTCCATCTCTCAGGAAACCTCTTATACGCTTTTCCCAAAATTTTTGAGACTTACTTGCAAAATATTTATCGAGATCCGTTTTTATTTCGCTTGCGGGTTTGTGACATTTATCTCAGGGAGAATTATTTAACGAAAGGAACATGTAATATTCAGATAGGGGAAAGATCTGGGGGGTGCGGAAGATGAGGTAGAAAGTCCCAAACAAACTTTAAGAGTTTCTGTCTTAAGGCCAAGTATTTTGTGTTTGCCACTCAACTTAAAATTGACGAATTTTTTGCGGAAAATCGGATCATTGTTTAATTAAACGTTCTTGTAGCTCTTGAGGTCTGCAACACTCCTTAAATATTTTTCCTACTTATGGGACTCTGTTTATACATACATACCTCTTTTATTGAAATCTCAATTATTAAATTATCAAAAACAAATAAGGACTACGTTATGCCGAATTTCATGATCCACGCCATAAGTGTTAAACGCAAACCTGGTTACGTTCGGTTGAATGAAGGAACCGTGGTTTATCGAGAAACGTTTGAGGGTTAAGTGGACAAAGACTATCGAGGACGAGACCTGTTGCTGTGGGAAGCTGGGATCCTTTCTAATTGTTTAGCCATGTCCTAATAAATTCATCAACCGCAGCCTGCTCCTTAATGAAAACTTGTCACGGCTCTTATCTTTAATTATCCTCCAGCGTTCATTTTATGTTAAACTAAAGATTATTTTAAAATTACAAGATGCTAGTCTTTTGTGGTTAAAACACTCTAACGAAGGAAGTAAATTAATTGGTATACAACTTTATCAAAATTCTCTTTAAAAAAAAAATAAGCATGAAATTTTTTTAAAAAAGGTTTAAAATGTAAGAATTTGGTAACTGGAAGAAATCAAGGAGGAAAAAAAATGACTCAATTATTTAGCTTCAGAAAATATCAAAAGAAATATTTATGTAAAAAACTCAAATTCGAAATTTTATTGCGATCGCAATCATTATTGTATATTTCATATAAGAAAAATAAAAATAAAAACCAAGTAGAAGTATAATTAACTTAGAAGACCTTGTATTTTGTGAATTATTTATTTTAGGTGCGTCAAACAGCAAATACAGTTTTAATGTTTTCATTCATTTTATTTAGAAATTCCATTTAGGTCATGTTAAAGTATTTATTTTCTACTAAACCATAGAATTATCAACAAAAATTAAATATTATCAGTAGTAGATCCAGGATTTAATATTTAAGGACTTTTTTTTTTTTTTTAATAACGGCATTTACTCAGGAAGACAAAAACTATCTACATGAAATGGTGTTCCATTCTATAAAAGGTCCTTAAAAAACAAAAAAAAAAAGTCTTGTCACATGGTACGGTCATACATACACAAACTACATACAATCAGGCCGGGAACCCCAAGCTATGCTTGTCTCTCCAACTGTAGAGGGAAAATAAGGACTCCAAAAGATCCCTGCGCTACTCTCTCAATCGCGTCACTGGTGCTAAAGCTAGTGGAGATTGAGCTTAGAGCGCTTAAGACACATACACTCATGCCTTGAGTGGAGAATTTGTCCATTGCCATAAGTCCAATATATATACTATAAAAGACCTCTGGGCCACTGCCGCTTCAACCTTTGAAGAGAATTGTAGGGATGAGTAGAACTAGATAGGGATTGTGCAAGGTGATTTGGATGATTACTAAGATTTTGATGGATTTTGGAATTTATTGGTTACATTGAATCATCAATTATTGTTTGGAGGACTATGGACTGACAGGATCGGATGAGTTTGATATTATAAAAATTTGGCTGTTTCCCAAAGTTCAAGTTCATAGGTCCAAATAGATTTCAGGATTTCCTTGTAGATCAGTAATTTGTTGTCTATTGTAAGTTGAGATTTTCTAGTTAGTAATCTGTATAATTGACCGTATTTTGTCGTTTAAGTCTAGTATGTGCGTTAGTATTTATTTCCCCGTTAGTCTTCGGTCTAAGAGAAAGTCAAGATATCGGACTGCTAGGAAATTAAAGTGGAGTGATGGACAGGATCTGCGTCCGAGCATGAAGGTAATATGTTTGCATTTGGATTCGTTAACTTTGATACGCCATTTATTAAAATTAGGGAGAGGTGTCTTTGCACATTTAAGAATGCTATTTAGGGATCTGAGTTAGATGATAAGATGGCGGTGTCATCAGCAAATGTTGCCAGGAAGGTATCGGGATTGACAGGGATATCAGTGGTAAAAAGGAAGTAAAGGACGGGGCCCAAGTCGCTAACTTGAAGAACAACAGCTTAAACTGGGTAGGAATTGGAAAATTCTGTACCACAGCGAACTCTAAAGGTGCGATCAGAGAGGTAGTAGCGGAGGATTAGGTACAAAGATTGGGGTAGATGGGTTTTCTTCAGCTTGGAAAGAATCGCGGCTTGCCATACCCGGTCAAAAGCTTGAGCTATGTCCAGAAATGCAGCAGAGCAATATTGGTTGCTTTTCAGGGCTGCGGAAATATGACCACTTGGAGTCGTTGTTGGACTGTGGAGTATTGTGAACGAATCCGAAATATTAGGAAAGAATATTTGGGGATTCTATAAAGGGTAGGATTCGTATAGAGAATTGGAAGTTGGTTAATTGGTCTGTAATACGTCGAGGAGTTGGTAGGTTTGCCTCGTTTTGGAAATAGGATTATAGTGAAATGTTTCCACAAAAGAGGAAAGTGGTTCATAGGATGGTATTGTAAAAGTACATGAGAAATATAACTACAGCTTTAGGAGGAAGTTGTCGGTGGATTTGATTGTTAAGGAGTTCGTATCCAAGAGATATACGGAGAGGATGTTATGTTTGACCTCGGGAGGATGGTTGGATTCGGGATGAGAGGTGAATGTTCGGGAGAGGTGTCCGGCGAATTCCTCGGCTTTGTTCTCATCAGACGCTGCCCAGAAGCCAGCGCATCAACGGAGGGGATGGGAAATATGATGGAATTTTAAAATTTTGTTTGTGATCTTCCATAGGGAATTTCTATCAATAGAGAAGGGGTGGAAATAAGGTAGAAGTTGAAGGATTGGGATTTCAAGGTTGCCAATTCCTGCTGTAGTAGTTTACTCTAGGAATTATAGGAGCGACGATCTTCTTGAGCTTTGCCATAATATTCTGGCACAGCGTTTAATATGAATTAGGTCTCTCAGGTATTGTGGTAAATTAATTTTCTTAGGAGTTTTTGAGGAGAGATTTGGGGAAGAAGCAGCCCTTGTCTTCTGGGGTTTTCAGGAATATTCTGAGGTCAATTTTATCGGAAAGGATTTGATTGAACAGATTCCAGTTAACTTGGCTTCTGATGAAGGATGGTGGATGGGGTTTAGGAAAAGGAGCTATTGATAATTAAGTATTAATGGACTATGAGAAAAGTTCGTAATGTCGATGAAGGAGGATCATCCTCGGATAACCTTTGACTTTAAATCCATATTTAAAAAAAAAATCGGTTCAGTAGTTTAGGAGAAGTGGCCGATGGCGTGCCGGACAAATGAATGTTATTCGTTTTTCGGATTCTACGTATTCTATAACGTAAAACGTCAAATTTGAGAAGGGGTTAAATTTTTGTTTTGAATTTTTTGTTTGATTACAATGGTTCATTATTGAAAATAATAAACTAAAATCAATAAAGTCCAATAAGTATATTATCAATCTATTCCACATTGATTTAAAAAAAATGTTCATGAATCATTGAACAAATAAATTATTTACTTATAATATATTATCATTTTTTTTTGTTGGTAAATTGTAACTATTTAAGGTATTTATTTAAACGGAATCATCGCAGCTATGATTAAAACTGGTGGAGGTAGAGATTTTGGTTTAGTAATATAGAACCCTCCTTCATACCTCCAGACGGATTCCTGACTTTGGGAATTTCAGTGGCTAAAGTTCTGTTAGAGCGGAGATAGTTCCAGTTTACTTCCCTTTACTCGGGGTTTGTAAACCCTGGGTTTCTTTAGCTTTGTTTCCTTTAACATACAACCTTAAGTATTTATAACTGTTAATATTAGACACTTAAATATTTATAATTATTAATACTTAACTATGCTATTAAAATTTATTTTTTAATTAAGTAGTATTTTTTTTTTGTTTTTTTTTTAGATATTTTTTTTTTACAAATATTTCCATTTCAGTATGACTTGAACATGATGCCAACGATATTTTCTCTCAGAAGTTTAGTATGGTATTGAAGGTTAAATTTATTTCATATATATTGTGAGATCATATCACGACCTTCATGAGTCGAAGTATTAATTACTTTTCGGTATCTTGAACAGATGAAGAGATAACGTCTTTTAGTTATATGTTTCGTGACTAATACCAGTTTAATTAAACATATAATTTAATGCCGGTTTTGATCTATAACGGCGTACTTATATTCTCAACCATTACGAAAGATAGATGTAGATAATACGAAGATAGATAATACCATATGATAGATGAAAATAATAATAATTTCAACAAAAACAAATAATAAAAAAAAAGTTTCTTATTATGATCCGGGTGTTATTGTACAAACGGTCAAGGTCTCAATAACTCGACACTGCGCTGCGATCTTGTGCTATATAGATTTGTTTGTCTATTTTCTTATCTAGATCAAAAGTAATATCTAGTATTGGACTGGTTATTTCGATCCAGTCCTCCAACTCCCTCCCCCCACCCCGAAGCAAATATCCGTTCAATTTACGTTATATCTGTTATCTCAGGATTTTATATTTTATGAATTATTGCGTTTTTCAATCCGTTTACGACCACCTTGATTTGTTTGTCCAAGTTTTTCAGCATCATATATCAACTGTGGGTAAGAGGAACTATAAAAATTTAATTTGGTTATTTTCTAATTTGATAGACCAGTTTGTTGCTTCACTTCTTCATGGATAACATTGCTCCAATGATGTTAAAAGTTTAGTGTTTATAAGTGTGGTATAACAAATGTAGTACAAAATGGAGGAAAGGGAGGGGGAATATCTTTCAATTGGTAGGTAGAAATTTCAATGGAAGGATAAACATATGTTGTCATGTATTTTTACTTCTCCTACTGTCAACCTAGTCGTCTTAATGTTTTCATCAGTGAAAAAATTCTTTATATGAAATGATAGGTGTCATCTATGAGCTGTTTGAATTATACCTGTATAAATAAAAGATTTTTTGAAAATTTAATGGCTTCAACCACTTGGAAGATTGTCGCTTTATTTTAATTAAGAATTAAATTCTATTGTCAAGTTTTGAATATTTCAGAAAATAAAAGTTTGTCAACTTCATTCCCATTGTCGTGAAAAATGGTGTGTAAATCCTTCGTCAAGTCACAAGATATAGTCCGCAGTACAGACCCCTTTTTATCGAATTATTACCATCCGCCTGAAGCTTCGTAAATAGTTTCATCTCATCGTAACGTACAACTATTTTATTTACTAAAACTCTTGCAATCGCGCGCGTTTTCAATCTGGAAGGAGGTAAACTTTGTCTATTTAATTTTTATTTATTTATTTATTTAGATATATAATATTCTGTCTCGAGGACAATAATAGTGCTAAATGAACCCATTCACACCATATATACAAAACAATATAAAATTAACAAAAGTAAAATAATAATAAATAAAAACAATGTACAGTAAAAAAAAACCTAAATACAAGTAAATTAAAAAAATAAAGTGATACCTATATACAATATGTACAATCAGACTGGGAACCCAAATTCCTGCGCTAATCTCTCAACCGCGTCACTGCTGCTAAAGCCAGTGGAGTTTGGAGTTGGAACTAGATACTGATTGGGCTAAGGGATTTGGATGATTGATAAGGTTCTGATGGAATTTGGAAAAATTTTCAGGGATAAGGTCAAGGACAAATGGGATATTATGGTCATGATGTAGGGTTTTGTTGGTTACATAGAAAAGAGCATCGAGTATTGTTCGGAGGACTTTAGACTGAATTGGATGCGTTTGATGTTAGAAAATTTTGCTGTCTCCCAATGTTCAAGTCCGTAGGTCCAGTCTATTTAATTAAGTATTGAAAACTCATAAATACCCTTTGGTTTTCTACTTGTTCATTAACATAATTTGATCACAAAATTGAAAAAAAAAGGTAGACTACAAAAATATTGGGCTGTTTGACCTATATAAACTCGTTATTATGAAAATTTGGGGGAATAGGCCACGCCAAACGGCTCAATATTTTTGAAGGCCACTTTTTTTTTAATCGATTTTGTGATCAAATTGTTTTACGATCCAAGTAGAAAACAAATGGGTATTTACGAGTTTTAAGTGCCTAATTAAATAGACAAAGTTTGCCCTCCTCTATATTGAAACCGACTCAATTCAAACAGTTTTCGTAAAAAAAATAGTTGTAGGCTACGATGAGATGAAACTATTTAAGAAACTTCAGGCGGATGTTAATAATTCGATAAAAAGGGGTCTGTACCACGGAATAATAGTCTAAGTGTTCTTTAAGCTCGGTTATGTTAAAATGTGTTCTTGTTAAAATGTTAGTATGTTAAAATGTGTTTCACTGTCAGAGTATTTCCACAAGTTTGACATATTAGCTAAGAATCACGGGCCATGAGGCATCCATGGGTAAGGCGTGTGACCTATACTTGAGCGTGCAAGGATTACTTGATCTCTGCGTTTATTAATATTTCACGGTCCCCAAGAGAAAACGTCACCCTTAATCTCACTAAATCTATTAAAGGTAACATGCGACGTTGCCAAAGATCAGTAGTTATTAAGAAGGTTTTAGTTATTAATCTCTTCCTTGGTCGTAATTTCTGAAAATGCAACTGTGGGTTACTTTGTGCAACAATTCGCCAGAAGCCCAGTGAAAGATTGCTAAAAAGTGGAATGTACAGAAAAACAGAGTGAAAACAATTTTTGCCTTCGTAACTTCGTCGTTTGGCATTTTTAGTATTTACACGTAATAAAAGTCCCGGACTTATAAGAGCGGAACCAAGGCATGGATGCACCCAGGTCACTTCTTTCCGATGTATTGTTTATATTGGAACCTGTACTTCTCTTAGGCAAGGCATGTACTATAAAATATTAAATCTGATGAACTTCGCTTAGAAAATGAATGTATTCGTTTGCTCCTGGATTAACCGCTCTCATGCTTGGGTAATTCTGAAAAAAAAGGTTTGGGTTTGAAATTAAATTTCAAGTTTTGCATTTAGTAACTTCCGGTATTACTGGATTTTTTTCTAGTAAAGCTTTCTGAATTTTAAAGAACTGTTTTATTTTTCAACAACTTCTATTTGAACGTTCCGCTGATTTCGCCCTAAAGTCAGTAAAAAAAGGATTTTGTTCTTAGTAGCTCAACGAAGCGAAAATTTTTTTTTTCTTACTTCATATCTACATCTGCACCTGTAATGAGAGTGACAATCAGCAGATTTAATGGGGATTTCGATATTGCTCGGGTGCATTTCTGGACATAGCTCAAGCTTTTGACCAAGTATGGCACGCCCGGCTTCTTTTCAAACTTAAAACCCATCTGCCGCAGCCCTTATACCTTGTCCTCCGCTCCTACATCTCTGATCGTACCCTCCGAGTTCGCTGCGGCACTGAGTTTTTCCAATTGATATCCCATTGAGACTGGTGTTCCTCACGGTAGCGTATTGGGTGCCATCCTTTTCATCCTCTTCACCGTCGATATCCCTGTCCATCCCGATACCTTCCTGGCAACATTTGCTGATGACACCGCCATTCTATCTTCCAACTCAGATCCTTATATAGCATCCTTAAACCTTAAAAAAAAAAAACGCTCCCTAATTGAGCACTGGTGTAATAAATGGCGTATTAAAGTAAACGAATCCAAATGCCAACACATCACCTTCACGCTCCGACGCAGTTCCTGTCCACCAGTACACTTTAATTCCATCCAGCTTCCTTTCTCAGACACAGTCCGGTACCTTGGCTTTCTCTTAGACAGACGACTAACGTGGAACCCCCATACTAGACTTAAAAGAGATGAATTTAACCGACGATACGGCCAACTATACAGACTACTAAATAGAAAATCTAAACTTTCTATTTAAAATAAAATACTTATCTACAAGACAATACTGAAACCTACATGGACTTACGGACTTGAACTGAGGGGAACAGCAAAATTTTCTAACATCAAAAGCATCCAATCCTTCCAGATGATAAAAAAGGGGAAATATTGGTGGTAATGAAAGCTAGCACCCACCGAACCCTCTTCCCGGTCTTTGTTTGCTTCCGTAAATCAGGGAACGAGATCTCTCATCCAGCTCCTCTTTAGTCTCCTCCTAATGGGCATATTAACGAGGGTAATGCCGGTTATGAGTCTGTTGTTGTGTTCTAGTAGATTAACATGAAATCGTGAGTAAAGAGTACTTATGTGTTGGTCGTAAGGGGCGGGGTGGCCGAACGGGCTAATGCGTTTACACAGCACTGCTGTTGTCCGGCCTGATATATGTGACAAATTGATCAAAAATAGTCACGCGTTCATGTCCCGGTGCCAGGGGAGTCTTTTAAATCCTCACCCAAACTCATTGTAACCCAAACTAACTGTCATGCGCTGGCCCGGGAAAATCCCGTTAAGGCGAGGAAGAGGAGGACCCCCCAAAAAAGAAAAAAAAAATTGATAGTTGTAAGTCGTTATGTGAAGTTTTGTTGGTATCGTACCATGGAGCTGATTTTATTAGTCGTAAAAATTTGGACCGAACAGATAGTAGTTTATAAGTGAGTATTTTTTGCTTAACCTTATATCTGTGAAGTGTATGATCAAATATGTTTAAATAGGTATGTGTATATATTTAGTTTTTTACTGGATTGCAATATTGATTTGGGAGAGTATAGTATTTTCAGTCGCATGTTTAATGTCTTTCGTTTCATTTTGACGTGTCAGCCCCATAGCATTCTTCTGCGGAATATTAGTCCGAGATGGCATATTGTGTTATTCTGAGAAATTTGGTTATCGCCAATGTAAACTGGCGGACATGTGTCTCGTCGAATTGTAAATGTCATATGTAGTTATTTGTCATAATTTAATCAACATAATTTGTTAAGAAACATTAAAATATTCATCCATTCATTTAAGATGGATTATTAGTGTAATTTAGCCGAATTAATGCTAATTTCTATAACGGAATTCAGCTGACATGTCTCTCATTACGAGGGAGAAATTAAAAAGGCGCTGGATGAGAGACCTCCTACCTTGATAAACCCGATTATTAGTTCAAGTCAGGAAGTACTACTGGATGCCAAACTTCCCCATGCCTGACATGTCAGTCTCATTATTTTAATCAGACATTCTCGTGAAAGGCAACAGTTGATCGAAAGATACAAATGTATATTTCAGGTTAAAAAAACAACAACATAAACCTATAACTTCATTACCACAAATTTTCCCTAGAATTTTTATTTAATTAAAAGTTTATCTTCCAAAAAGTTTCAATCTCTGAAAAAGCCATTTTCGCATTTCGTCCTTACTTGTTTAGTAGTTAGTTTTTTTTAGACGAAAGAAATGTATCAACATCAGAACAAAATATTTTCTTCATGAATAGATACTATTTTATATTATCTAATGGAAACGTTCTGGTACTATCTAATATGGATACTACCTCAGTATTTACAAAACTAAATTTTCATTACATAATCAACTGCAGAACTCGACATATGAGGCAATTCTAGAAGCACTAGCTCCAGGATTTAATATTGGGGGGAGGAGAGGGCTTCAACCGGAAAGACTTTTTTTTTCATATATATATATATATATATATATATATATATATATATATATATTATATATATATATATATATATATATATATATATATATAACGAAAATTAATTTTAAAAAAAATAAAGAAATTAACTACTTATATAAAATGGTGTTTAAGTGGTTCTTGAAGTCCTATTAAATGTAATTACGCGAGAAAAAATACTTTAAGAGATAGTTTTTAAATTTTTTTCGGTGAAACATGGTTATATTTTACCATGCTCGGGGCTTCAGCAAAAAAAAAAATTTTACTTCCGTGTTCTCCTGACGTTCTCCCGGGTTTCGGCACCAGTTAAGCGTCTCCGGGCTTTGTAAATAAAAAAAAAGAAGGAAAGAGGAACGAGAAACAATACTCACGGCTTCTGAATAAACACTGCTTTATTCGTTCAATAATCTGCCTTATATACAATTGCTATGTTTATTTACATTACAAGATGGTATTAAGGCTGATATCGCCAGTCTCCGGTCTTTATCTCCCCCCCACCAGTTTACGAATAGGATTTTCGGAAACTTATAAATTCCTAGATCGGAGCCACCGGTATCAGCCTTAACCCTTTACAATTATTCGTACCAGTATAAACTTAAAGTACACCAAACCTCACTTCCACTCCGCTGGAACGAGAAATAAATAAAAAGAAATAAACCACAGAAAGTAAACACACAACGTCTTATTAACAATGGAACTGAACTCTTAATCCTATAGAAATTACAATCACCTCTATTATGCTGCCATATCTTTATTTACAAGAACAACAAAAATAATAAAAAAAAATGACATCATCAACAGTAATAATAATAAAAAAAACATATTTTTTTATAATACGCGATAAGGGTACTACGAATCAATTGGTTTCTGTACCGGTTCTAACATTGGGAGCTTCAATTGTTCAATATGAACAGTTCTCCTCTTCTTAGGTTCGTTAATGCTTTCAATGGTTACCAGATTATGCTCCCTAATAGCAACCACTCTGAATGGGCCCTCGTACCGTAACAATTGTTTCCCTCTGTTGGTTCCAATTCTACGATACACTATTGTTCCGATTTTTAATTCTCCCATTCGGTCACGTACCTGCACATTCTGCCGCGCTACCCGCTTCTCCTTTTCCCGCTGAATTCTCCCCGCTACCTTTCCCCACGTCTTTCCTACCTCTACCCTAGTACTCTGGATTTGCTCTACGAGATGTTCATTGGTCGTTGTTTCCCCCCAATCTCTCCTTGGCCTGCGCATCCCGAATAGTATTTCCACAGGTGAAAACCCCGTTACGGAGTGGATCGAATGGTTGTAAGCTGTTACGGCTTTCTTCATCGCAACATCCGGCTCCAACCCTTTCTCTCCCTGATATACACGGATGTGGTCACTCAACGTGCTGTGCAAACGTTCGATTCCTCCTCTACTCTTAGGGTGTCCCGGTGTGTTATAATGCCACACAACCTCTAACCTTTTCACCTCCTCCCTAATCGCGGTATTGTCGAATTCTCTGCCACCGTCTGATGTGATCCTCTCGGGAACTCCGTAAAACTGTATCCAGATTTGTAGGGCTTCCGCAACTGCATTGGCAGACTTGTCCATGACCTGATGTGCCATAGCTACTTTACTAAAGGTGTCGATGATCGTGACCCACTTGAACCCTTTCCAGGTGAATGTATCGATCTGGAGGTCTTGTAGCGGCATATTCCCTGTAGGTGTCTCTTCCTGAACTCCTCTGGGGGGGTGTCGATCATACTTTGTGCGCATACATACCTCGCATTTCCCGATGATTCCTTGGATAGATTTTTTCATTCCCCACCAGAAATACTTTCGCCGTAATGCCTGCAACGTCTCGTTGACGCCTCGGTGGTTGGTCTTCCCCTGGTGGTATGCCAATGTAATTGCTTGTTGTTGCTCCTCATCCTGTACGGTTTCCACTGCATACTTGCACCGGATGATCGTTCTATCCATGCCTATTCGCTCGGATCTCCACATCCGCTTTATTTTCTCCCATACCGTGTTGTTCCCAACATAGAGATGGTGTGTCTTTCCCGGTTCCGTGGCGTCCTTCAGTGCCGTACGGATTTGCTCCTCGCTCACCCCGGGTTGCGACCAAATGACGCGAATCCTACTTTTCCCGTATCTTCGGTAATCTATTTTCATGATCCCTGTTGTCCTGGTTTTCCAGATTACCTGTCTATGCTTGTCGTTGATGATTTCGTCTATTTCCTCCATCGCCACTGGTCTTTCCTCCGCTGAGCTATCTTCTTCCGGGGACCCCTCCCTGTCCTCTATACTGACGGTATCATCTGCCCCTTCACCCTCAGGAGTCCATTCCCTCAAGAATTGGCGCACGTCCCGCGATGGACCTCCCCCGTCCTCTTCTACCGCGTTGATCATGATGGCCCTAGAGAGCCAGTCTGCCACCACGTTTTCCTTTCCCGGCTTATACACCACCTCCATGTTGTACTGACTAAGGAATTCTTTCCATCTCGTGACCCTCGCAGAGGTTTCCTTAAGTTTTCCTACCCACTGAAGGGGTTTGTGATCGGTGTGGACTCGAAACTTCCTCCCAAATATGTATGGCCTGAAATGGTCGATGGCCCACACTATCGCGAGTAGCTCCCTCTCTAACGCGCTGTACCGTGATTCCGCGCTCGTAAGTCGTCGGCTCGCGTATGCTATCGGACGTTCACCCTCACTTCTGCCCTGGGATAAAACGGCCCCCAACGCGTATTCGCTCGCATCGGTGGTGACGTTGAACTGCTTCTCAAAATCCGGGAACGCCAATACGGGTTCTGCCTGCAACCTATCCATGCATTTCCGAATATTATTTTCCATTTCCGGTGTCACCACGATCCTCGCGCCTTTCTTCAGCAAGTTATTGATAGGTACCAAGTATTCTGCCATCTCAGGTACGAATCTTCTATAATAATTCAGCGTCCCGAGAAGCCTACGAATCCCTTTAACGTCCCGTGGCACCGCCATTCGTGTGATAGCCTCCACCTTTGCCGCATCCGGTCTGACCCCCTCGCTAGAAATAGTGTGGCCTAAAAAATTGATCCGCGTTTGTCCCAACAGGGACTTCTCACTTGACAGTTTCAGCCCGAATTGTCGCAGCCTTTCGAATACCGACCTCAAATGCCCCACGTGTTCGGCTTCCGTTCTGCTAAAAATCAGCAGGTCGTCCATGTATACTTGACATACGGAGTCGTCGATCCCCCTCAGAAATTCGTCCATCAGGCGTTGAAACGTTATGGGCGCATTCTTCAGACCAAACGGCATTCTGGTGAATTCGTAATGCCCCCTTTCGAATGTAAACGCCGTCTTATGTTGGTCCTTCGGGTGCATCCGTATTTGGTGGTATCCCGCCTTGAGGTCCAACGTGCTAAACACCACGGCCCCACTCAACCTATCAAGTATATCTTCGAATCTAGGGATCGGGTACTTTTCGTCTACCGTGTTGTCGTTCAACCTACGATAGTCCACTACCACTCTGTATTTTTCCTTATTATCCCCCGGCGCTGCCTTCTTTTTCACTGCCCACAGGGGACTATTAAATGGCGAGGTGCTATCGACTATGATCCCTTGCTCCTTTAGGCTTTCCAATTCCTCCCGAATATGCTGCCTCAGCGCCTGCGGGTATCTCCTTTCCTTTACGTAGGTCACCCTATCTTGCTTCAGTGGAACTTCGTGTACCGTCTTCCCTGTTACCCCCAATACCTCGCCCTCCCTGAAGAAAATATCTACGAACTCCGCTTGTAACGCCTTTCTCCAGTCCTCCACCCTGTTCACCGCTCCTATCCGCACCCTTCTTTCTCTCGCGACCCCTATACATCCAAATTTCCTCTTTCCCAGCCTGATACTCCAAGCTCCTCTACGGTTTCTAATGCTTACCCCTACCTGTCCTAACAGATCACACCCTATTATGACTTGGTACTCCCGCGTCATGCTCTCTACCACATGCACCTTTAGCTCCCCCTTTTTCCCTGCCCACCGATCAAGCGTAATTGACGCTTCCCCTTCTACTTTACAGGGACCACCCAGAGTGATTAGCTGGCAGCCACAGTTTTGTATCCGGAGTACCCTCTCGCTCCCGCACACTCTCCCCAACGCCCCCCGAGTCAAGATAGTACTCGAGCTCCCTGTGTCCACGAGACACTTCACTCCCCCGTCTACTTCAATAATCGGCAACCAGCATGGCTTACCTCTAATATTGTTGCAGGTTGCTGTGCGGTCGCCTCTCTGCTGACACCCTTCTCAGATGCCACCTCGCTTCCTCCTTACCGCCGTCGCTCGTCGTTGCTCGCTCCGTTGGCTGCTCCTGCCTCCTTCGCCTCCACTGCTGGCTGGCTCGTCAGTCTCCGTTCCCGACGTCCCCGACTCCTCGGTTGCCTCTTCCGAAGATCCGTCTCTCTGCTGCATCCTAGCTCGTTTTTTCAACTTTTGAGCGTTCACCTCCATTGGCTCGTCTAGAGGTCTCTCTCTCCTGCGAAACATGTACGGGCACTGTCTGGCAATATGCCCTTCAGTCCCGCACTCGAAACATCTAGTGCGCGGACATTGTGCTACCAAATGTCCCGGTTTCCCGCACCCGTGACATTTTCTGTCTTCCCTCCGGGGTCCATTCCTAGGCCTGGACTGTCCGGATCTTCTCTCGCCCGTCGTGGCTTTTTCTCCGTTCGGGTGTTTCATTTCCCTCTTCCTCCACCCTATCTGGGCTGTCCGGGGTCGTCTGTCACTCACTCGGGTCCACCCTGGTTCTTCTACTTCCATCCACGTCTCTTCCTCTCTTGCACTCAGATCTATCATTTCTTGGGCACACTCGAGGAACGATCGCTCTCTAGGCAGTCCGTCCCTTCTCCCAGTCTCCTTAGCCAACTGAACCTTGAGTATTGTCGAAAGGAATTCCATCCTAGCTTCGACCTCTCCCACACTCATGGTTTCACGCATTTTCTCAGTTATGCGGTTGTACTTCGCCACTAGTACCCCCGCATACTGTCCTCTTGTTTGGCGTTGGGACCGACACTCCCTAAACATTTGGAAGATATCTTCTTCCGGCGTCCATCGGCCCCCTCCGAAAGCCTTCTTCAAACGCTCCTTAATCACTGGCCATGGTGTCTCCTCGTCCGCTTGGATTTGGTTGAGGATGTTCCTCCTCACTCGGCACACGAGAGCTGCCTTCAGTGCTTCTGCGTCTCCCAGGTTCACGAGGTCCTCCGCCACCTTTGCTTCGATTCTTGATATGAGGCGGTCTCCACCTTTCAAGAAGTGATTAAGTTCACCTATCTCGCCCCCGAATCGCTCCAGGTCTGCGATTGCTCTCCGTAGATCCTGCGTGGTCGCTGCCCTTATCTTCATCCACCCCAATGCATTGGCGTGCGCCTCTGCCAATGTGTCCCTAGGTAAGGGAGGGATCTCTTGTATCTGCGGTACTTCAGGTATCTGAGGTATCTGCGGAATCTGCGAAACCTGAGGGGCGATCTGAGGAATCTGCGCTATCGGCATTTCCTGAGGTTGCGGCATTTCAGGTGCGTTCAACACTCCTGGTCGAATTATGCCCTCTGTCGGCATCTCGTCTTTTCCTTATGACTAGGAGAAGAGAAAAAAAAAATTAAAAGAAAGAAAGAAAAAAAATTTTACTTCCGTGTTCTCCTGACGTTCTCCCGGGTTTCGGCACCAGTTAAGCGTCTCCGGGCTTTGTAAATAAAAAAAAAGAAGGAAAGAGGAACGAGAAACAATACTCACGGCTTCTGAATAAACACTGCTTTATTCGTTCAATAATCTGCCTTATATACAATTGCTATGTTTATTTACATTACAAGATGGTATTAAGGCTGATATCGCCAGTCTCCGGTCTTTATCTTATATATATATATATATATATATATATATATATATATATATATATTGGATTTATTCGGGATGCCACTGGATAATTATAGATGATAATTACCCAGAAATGTTTAATATAAATTAATAATAAAAAATAGTTAAAGAAGTTTGGATCCATATTATATTAATTGGCCAAGAACTAATTAAGTCGATTTCTTTTCTCAAAGGTGTTTATCATGCTTTCTAATTAGCAACATTAGATGTGATCATCATGATGTAAATAGGTGGAAGAATTAAAATAACTTTTACTAAAAAAAAACTTAATTTATTTCTATGTTTAATAAAGAATTATATACAAATAATGTAGAAATTTTAATGTGCAAATGCTATATAAAATGAACTAAATACATGATTCAAAGAATTTAATAATTAACTGTGAAGGTATTATTTCAGATGGAATGTTTTGAGAATTATTGCCATGAAATATTATAATATTAGGATTGGATATTACAACTTAGCTATTATGTTATGTGAAGTGGTGTTGTTAGTAGATTCCATCGCTGCATCTGATGATCCGAAGTCATCTCGTAAGGCCCAGTTTCCAAAAACTTCTCCAAGACGCCCATCTGTGTAGGTAGATAGCTGCTACTTCCGTTCCTAATCTCGGGACAAATATATAAGCCCATTTTTCTTACCTCTCGGTTCATTTAGTACAAATTTACAGGGTAGGGCAAGGATTGTTTTCATTGGTTCTTAGCTTCACCATATAACTTCACAATAACTGGTAACACCCTAAAAGGAACCAGTTACTGAATCCGTTACTTTATAGTTACTTAACAGTTACTCTGAGTAGAGGCTTTCAGTAGAGCCATCGGTCTACCTAATCTTCACCCTAATGCTATCCTTTGATGTTTTTATTGTCAGTATACTCCAACTTTGTTTTAGACACCTCATAATAATTTTTAAAAACTTATTTGCTATGTTTGATACATAGCAATACATATATTAGAGTCCCCAAATTGATCCCCGAATTCAATTATCAACTTTAAAAGTTAATTTATGACTACAAAAAAAAAAAAAAAAATGGTCTTACGAAAATTTTTTTGAAACGTTTCGTATCAAAGTTATTTACTTCTGAAGTTATTACGAATATGAGCGTATATTAAGAATCGGAAACAGACAATGATGAAATGATAAATTTATCATCATTGCTCTTTAAGAATACTTTATTATTTTCAGCCAACAATTATTTTATTGTTTTCAAATTATTGAATGTTTTTTTTAGATGGATGAAACCTAAATTTAATTTTAATAAAATTTTGGGGTGATATTGTTGAAATTTATTTGTTTCCTTTAAAACGGTTCGTGTATTATTATCATAAAAAAAAGGCTTGACTCGTTGAATATCGACACGTTCATCGGCCAAACAATTGTTGCCTAAGAATGTAGAAGAATTCTTAATTCATATTCGAATTTCTGTCGCTTGATGGATTTGTTCAAAAATCTACAATACGAGGATTGCTCTTCAATCATTCATAGGAGTTACAAAAAAATCTATCAGTACGAGGTAATATTAAATGATCCAATTTCCGCCAGTCGTTGAAATGTTAACGAGAGTTCTAATTTGTTCGCCAGTTCTTCTGTTTGGAAAAGTAATCATGGCGAGCAGCAATTAAATTCTCGTCATAAAAAACATGATAATATTCTAGAGAAAAATATGGTTAGCGTGCGATTTATTCTGAGAAGAATATATTAACTAAACTGACTAATATGGTACCTACGGGGATCATTGATATATTATAATTCAAACAAAACCATATCAGTTGCGAACGTTTTTGACGTTTTTGTAGTTGTTCATTCATCTTTTATGTTTGACCATTTCATCTGGTAAATAGTTCACAGTACATCGATCGATTGAATAATAATGATAGAATAATGAAAAATATGAACATTCATTTTTTTGTCCAACATATCGTCGTTTACTCAGAAACAGTTTAGATTTCTATTATTTTAGAACGGTGTGAGGCAAAACAGTAAAATTTTATATTTTAAGAAAATACATGCTTCCGTTAAGACGAAAGACAGAGGAGTTCATACTGAAATCTATGACTATGAAATGATATTTAAATAATGAAATAAAATGCGTTTTTCAAAATTAGTGAATAATTAGTATCCCAGAAACAATGTTTATTGTTATGAATTGTGTCTATGAATTAAATCGATATCAGGGTCGACTAATATGTTTTGGGGGGCGCTTTTTATGAAAATGCTATCGAATTTGAAAATAGGCCCCCCGGGCCTAGACTTTTTTTAACTTTTTGGATTAAATCGATATCAGGGTCGACTATTATGTTTTGGGGGGCGCTTTTTATGAAAATGATATCGAATATGAGATTGGGCCCCCCAGACCCCGACTTTTTTTTAACTTTTTGAATTAAATCGATATCAGTGTCGACTATTATGTTTTGGGGGCGCTTTTTATGAAAATGATATCGAATTTGAGATTGGGCCCGCTGGGCACCGACTTTTTTTAATTTTTTTGAATTAAATCGATATCAGGGTCGACTATTATATTTTGGGGGGCGCTTTTTATGAAAATACTGTCGGATTTGAGATTGCATCCAGTGGATTCACTTTTTGGAATTAGTGGATATCAGGGCCGTCTATTATGTTTTAGGGGACGGATTTTATAAAAAAAAAAAAATCCGACATCATTTTAATAAAAAGTGTCCCCCAAAACCTCATAATTAACATTGATATCGATTAAATCCGAAAGGTTACAAAAAGTCGGGCCCCGGGGGCACTATCTCAAAATGTATGAAACTGATTCGTAATCTGATATCATTTTCATAAAAAGCACCTCCTAAAATATAATAGTTGACTCTGATATCGATTTAATCCAAAAAGTTAAAAAAAGTCGGGGCCCGAGGGTCCCAATCTCAAATTCGATATCATTTTCATAAATAGCGTCTCCCAAAACCTAATAGTCGACGCTGATATCAATTTAATCCAAAAAGATAAAAAAAGTCGAGGTCCGGGGGGCCCAATCCTAAATTCGATATCATTTTCATAAAAAGCGTCCTCCAAAACCTATTGACGCTGATGTCGATATAATACGAAAAGTTACAAAAATTCGGAGCCCGGGGGCACTATCTCAAATCCGACAGCATTATCATAGAAGTCAAGTGGTGTAAAAAAAAAAAAAAAAAATGGTCCCCAAAGTTGATTAAATCCAAAATATTTTAATAATTCTTTATTTTATCGATTTACATTGATATCGATACTATTTTAAATAACTATACCCCCATAAGATAACAATGGACTTAAACATGGAAGAAATATTAAACATTCTACTCCTGTAATTTTTATAATGAAATACTCGATTACTTTGAAAAGTACTCAGAGTAAAATATTCCCGAGTAGATTTGAAAATAGAAAGTACTCACGAGGACAGCTGATTACTTTTTGTACTCGTCAATCATGAGGTTGAGTAGTGATTGAAGTACTCGATACTCGAACCGGGCGAGTATTTACTCTGTAATTGTACTTTTTACTCAGAGTACAATTTTGCCCATCTCTACTTGTATGTATGGTTTTCGCCAAATAAGAGAAAACATCCAAAAAAATAAAACTATCACCTGAATTCTACTCACCGCTCCACTCCTAGGAGTTTTGTATGTTCATTCCATTTCCTTCAATAATCTGGAGTAATGTAGCAAAGGAATGTTTGTAAAGTAATTTTTTTTAAATATTACTTTATTTTTCTCCACAGTCTTACCTATAGGCCTACAGCTCCAATATAAGAAAAGAAATGGTATAGAAAAATTTGTAGAGAAGCAATATAATAAACGCAGTTGTTATTGATATTTAAAATCAATAGAAAAATATACACATAAATTGGAATTATCTGTGCATGGATTTATATTCAATGAAAATTTATGACTGATTTCTCTTATATTATTTCAATCTAAATATGTAAATGTATCAAGTCTAATTTTTTATCGGAGGGTATTTCAGTTTATCTCCGTCGCTTTGAGGATGAAAATTCCGTCATTAGCCCAACCGGGAGGATTGCATGTAACATATACATTTGTTCCTCATTTTAATCAAAGTGGCAAGCTTGAAGATAAATATATATATGTATATATTATTATTATTATTTAATATAAAAAACAGTTATGTATTAAAGAGATTAGTATCAGTAATAAAATTGTAATCCTAATTACACTTCCATTTCCTCTACTAAGCTATTCGCCTAATGGACCTTTGGAGATGTCTTGAATATTACAGAGACAATAGGCATAGGAGAGGGGAGAGAGGAGATTGCTGAGAATAGTATATTACAGTATAGTAGAACAGTTCTGTATATATGTAGCTTTCAGCAATATTTCAATCGATCAATATTGTCATTTCACCGATGGATCTATAATCGTGGAGAGTCGATGGGTAGCAATTTATTCCTTTATTAGTTTCAGTCACTTAATAGTAGAAATGTCTACCAAGTTATACTAATATTGGTCTATCCTTAAATTTCTATCATAATAACCTTAAAAGTGATTGTGCTAATAACTTCAAAATTGCAAAAGCTAAGCTTGATACATGTTTTAGGTATGTATGAAATGCCCAAAAATCTGTATTAATATCTATATTTTTTTTGTTTTTTTATTTGTATCAATGACGTTTTATAAAAAAATAAGGTCTCTTTTTAAGCATAGTTAGGGGATTCACAATTATTTAAAAACATTTTTTTCCATAATATGGATGAAATCCTAATGGAACCGCTTCAACTAAAATGTAGCCACAAGATTGAAGTGTTATGTTCCGATAGGACTTGTTAGTAAAAAATATCTTTGTATGAAAACATGATAGTTCTTCACAATATTTTTGATAATATTGGTTGATACCAATAACCGAGTGACTGTTAATAAAATGATTCAACAAATCAAAGAAATTTATGTGAATAAATGAAGTTCATTAATCAAAAGATTAGTTAATTTTACAAACATAATATTTTTGAAATTTAATATATTTATATTAAAATTGAAAATAAATTTAGACTCTAGCTTTTATCCAACTTTGAGCCAAATTGAAGGAGCCCTTTCTGAGATATTGACATATCTAAAAAATAGATTTGCGCTTGCGTAAGCGGAACTGCTTGTTAGAATTTAATACAATTGATATGGGACCATCAAGATACCAACCCGCACAAATCAAGAAAATTTTATGAAAATCGGATAAAGGGTAGTAGATGATATGCCCGATTTGACTAGCGACAGACTTACGGACACCGAACCAAATTTGATAATCCTTGTCTGTAAAACGCGAGTGAAAATTTTCGATTCTGAGCACACATTTTTTTTTAACCTCTCGCACAAATTCAATGCTTCTCTACCTTCAGTAGTGAGGAATCAAAAACTACAATCCCTGAAGGCACTATTAAAGATTTCTCATTTGCAAATGGTTTCGAAATAACTCGGCAGTGAAAGAAGTATGTACTACATACAATCCGTTGTGTCATAGTGTAACATTAGTATAGGATCGTATTTTAGAAGTTTAGACGAAACAGACGTCTTATCCTAAAGGCGAAGTGCATTGTCCCTTGAGGAATGAAGGAGCGCAATCACATTAAGGGCAAGAGTTGTCAACTTTATAACTTCGCTCTCTCGGGCTTTCTTCTTAAAGTGTCAATAATTTTTTCACCAGATGTCCCTGTTATTCAATACCAATTTATAAATTCGAAACCTTATTATTCTCTTCGTAATTATTATTAAATATATTACAGATGGGATATAATTTTCTCGCGGCTTTATTGATCATCCTTTCAGTAATTATGTTGTATTGATGGAACCGTCGGTGTATTCGCATTAAACAGTTATAATTGACAGGTCAAATTAATTTCCATTCGGATTGGCAGGTTTGTCACAGTTTTATTTCTGCCAATATATACGCTCAGGTTTTCATTTTAATAATCAGAATATAAAATCTCGTCATGAAGTACCTACGGAATATAATATGGGGTATTAAAACGGTGTAAATTATTACACATTGGTTCATTATTTGCGAACAATTACTTTTCTTCGCACATAGAGGAAAATAAATAAAACATGGTTCCTAATATTGTACTAAATATTATTTTTATTTACATTCGTTTAGGCGCTAAAGTCTATTCGGCCGTCATCTTAAAAGAGAAGTACTTCTCGGTGAAGTATGCTACATAAATAAATTTAAAGGTCTTCAAGGAGAATACTTTAGCCAAATTTCATTGAAATTAATACATCCCTGTAGGTATTCTGAGATATCCGTAATTGGAATCTCTCACACCGACACATGAGAAAGTTGGCGACAATCCAGCTAACATCTCTGCTGAAAGTCACAAGAGGGTGTCTCATGAGGCGGTGCAGGTATTAGCGAGAGAGGTGACTCTCCAACTCCACCTGCGAGAAGATATATTGTAGTATACATACAAGAAAGAAGGTTCAGCAGGTCTTTCGGGAAATCTCAAAGTGAAGATTGATGAATACCCCAGAAAATGGAAAACTATAACCCGGGAGAATGCAATTGAATAGTGAAATCAACGTTGGGTGACAAGCCAGAAAGGGGCCATCTTGAGGAAGTACTTTCTCGCCATTCAATCACGTTTGGAAGCCATGTGGGTCCTCCCGGATTACTGGATATCGGAATTCTTCACAGGCCAAGGAGGCTTTAGTTCCAAGCTCCATGGTTTTGGAAAATACATCAAGCTCTGGCATAAGCTGTGGGATTCCGGATACTGTAGTGCACATTATCATGAACTCTCTCATGAGCCTTTTAGTCGCTATGGACCAAATTACTGTGAGAGACCGGTCTCGATGTTCTCACAGAGAATGATTTTCCTAATCAATATTCGGTAGTCAAGGAATTTGTGTACTGGTGGAAAGAAACAGTAGGTCCAGCGCACTTTAATTTCATAAGAAGAGGACCAGCTCTTGGAAGGATGTCGAGACGAGGAGGAGCGGAATAAGAAACACAGATAACATCAAACAGCAGACTGATAATAATATGAAAATGAGTTTCATGCAGGATTAGAAGTATTGCAGTCATGCGTAATAATTCATTCCTGCAAAACCCATATTGCCTCAATAGGGCTTCATAAATAAATAAAAATACATTCCTGTAGGCGCTAAGGTCTATAGCGAAACAGATTTATCGGCCTCCATCTTGAAAAGGAAAGGGAGGTTGGTAATGTCGAATTTCAGCAATCATCCTCGAGTTCCCTTTGACATCAATACCAAATCTCAAAACAATTGGCCAAATAGTCTTGGACAAAAGCTGTGGACAGATGGATTTCTTATACGATTTTCGGATCCTACGCATCTTGAAACGTAAAACCTCAAATGTTGAGGGTTTTTTTTTCTCTTAGTACATTAGGTTGATTATTGTTTGCTTGATTAGATTCAGATACCCTTTTGATAGGAAATGTTTCCCAATCAGGAAACTCTTCCAAGATAATAATATCTGTTTTATTTTTATTCTTATTCATCTGTTGTCCAGTAGTCAATAACAATTATCGTATCTATTCTAGTCTGTTTGTGAAAAAAAAATCCACCTTTCTTTTTTATCAGGATTATTCAAAAGCTAATAAACTGTTTTTTAAAGTCTGAGCTTTATATTTTTTGTAGCATTTTTATTTTTCATTTTAATACACCTTTTATTAAGTCAAACTGTTCTTTCATATTTACTGAGTTACATTCGGAAACCATTTCCCAAACCAAAAAGAAGAAAATTAAACCCACTTTAAAAAAATAAATGCAAATGTGACTTTATGATAAAAAAGAGAATCGAGTAATATAACCCTCGTCAGTAAAAAGATAGCTTCTTTGGAAGCCAGATTTCGTAGATTTCATTGTTTTTTTTTTTCTTTGTTATTGTAATATTACAAATTTTCAAGTAAAATAACTTTATGCAGGCAGCCAGAACCAGCTGGGTCGAATTAAAAAAAAAAAATGTTTATGTGCTTCTTTGCCTGGGAAAATAAAAAAAAGTAATGTAGAAAAAGCTACATCATTGACAATTTAAAAAAGAAAAAAAAGAATTGATATGAAAATCAATTATGCCCTGACTTACCTTGTTTTTAGCATAAATCTCTTTTAAGGCAGAACAAGATTTTTATAACGATGAAGCTACAAGGTTTCTTTTAATACTTCATTTTGCTCTGTTCTAAAATTTTAGAATCTGAACTTACCTGGCCCTCTTATCCTTTTTGTTGTACACATAAACAAATGTGGTTGATATTAAGGCATGTGTGTATTTAAGTAGTTATTTTGTTGGATTAGTTTTTTTTTTTAGTTTAGTATCTTTTAGTTTATTTGCATTTACTTTTAGTATTATTATATTGCTGTTTATTTATTGTGCATAGTATGAATGAGCTAATCTTTATCACTATTACTATTGGCCTTAAATGTGACAGATTGTAATATATCACAATAAAGAAATTTTCTAAGTAAATATATATATATATATTAAGAGAGCACGATATTTAAGGATTCAAAGTTCATAAAAAAGTTCGATGTACAAATGTTTCGCTGTTCATCAAGTAAAAGCTTTTAATTCTCATTTTATAATATAATCTTTTTTTATCCTAATTCATATTATTCATATATCCTAATCATGGTACGAATTGTCTGGCCTTTTAATTTTCCATCATTTAAATATTTGATATTATTGAATTATATGATGAAAATGAAAGGAAAACAAATAATTTATTCTTAGACTAATATCCGCTTCATTGTGTTTATTGTTGAGAATCTATATACATCATCCTGGAGAGATGTTATCGAATATGAAGTAGATAGGTCGAATAAGAGTTTTTTAAAGGAATTCACAAACGAGGTTTGATGTATAGAAATCGATGAAGAATTTCAAAAAGAGGCAGTACAAATGACGAATGATTTGCTGAAGGAAGCAGTTTTATGTATGGGAATATATAGATAAATATGGGGGTGAATAGAGGAACATGGAGTAGGGATTTCTAGGTTGCAGAGAATGTTTTCTTTTTAAAAGAACATGGAGAAGGAAATTTATTTATAAGGATTAGGATATATCAATAAAACGCAAAAAGACTCGAATTTTATTTATGCATATTAGCAAAGATAGCGTGTAACCAAGATTAAGAAAGCACAGGAAACAAAACAAACTCTACTCTCTTTTGTTTCCTGGGCAGATGACTAAGTGATATTTTAGCATGTGCATGTACTCTTACATCTTATTGTATCTTGACTATCTTTGGATGTGGCATGCCATAATATTGTATATAAAATAAGTATTTTTTTTGTTGTTATTTTTATTATCTTAAATATCTTTCTTTTTTTTTCTAACTTTAATTGTATATAGTAATTATGTTTGAGTTCCCTCTTTTTCCTTGTATTTTATTTCTTTTTATTGTACATAGTATTAATCCTGTAAATATTTCTTTTTGTAAATAGATCTGTTAACCTTTTTGCTGCTTTATAAAAATTATCCAACCTAACCCCTTCTCACCTGAGCTAGCATGATAGAGTAAATATGTCATGATGGCCATTAAAGGGTAAGTAGTGTTTTCTAATTTATCTCTTTAGAATGAAGGACTGTTAAGCCAGGCGCCCTACAAATAAAAATGGCTATGGAAAATTATATTTATTAAAAATTATTTTATTATCTTTTCATTTACCCTTTTTTTGGTCATAAGCCTTATAGAAAACTGTTAGAGATAAAATTACTTTAAGATAAGTGAGACCCGGCAACCTCATACCTACACCAAGCTCATACTGTTGTGAGTCTTACATTTAGAATAATGTTTCTAGCTTCAAAATTTCCATTCGAAAATCCTATTTTCGTTTATTCACTCATTCTGAGAGGAGTACCCCGAGGAGGACTCTTGTCGCCTTTACTGTTCAACCTGGCTATAGATCATCTATACATCTTTCTTTATATTCATAAAATTACTTTGGTATATATGTGTGCACTTTAGTCTTGTATTTCTAGAATTCGTATTTTTTACTTTTTTTTGTAAAATATATGCAGTAGTTTAATAGTTTAATGTAGTTTCTTAGTGATATTTTACACGACTAGTGTCATGAAATTGGAGTAAAAAAATATATGCAATAATAATATGTAATGTGTGAGTTATTTCCATATGAATTAATTAGTCTGCTATGTACAAAGCACCCCTACGAAGTAGCGTAGCAATATTTTCAATAAAGTATTTCTCTCTCTAGTACTTAACGATTTCTCATAAACTAATGAGAATAAAAAGGAATAGTTCTACTTTGATTAGTACTGAAATTGAAGGTGGTATGAACAAAAGCAAGTTAATCAACTAAAAGCGTATGGGTGAATGAAGAATCAATGCACATTGTTTTAAGAATACTAGTATTAATAATAGAGTACTACTAGTACTGAAGAAAAATCTTAAGTAAATTACCAGGATTGTTATACTTTCTTGTCTAGGTTTCTTAATAAAAAGGAAATGCATTATTTTTAAAATAATTTATAATATTACATAGAAAGGACATCCCGCTAATTTATATTATCTGAACGCTAACAACGAAAGTTTAAGTTTTATTCAATTACTTACATCTCAGCCACACAAAACTGAAGGCTTAAACTTATAACGCAATCTATTGTGCTGTCAACTAAAATTAGAAGAACCATTTTAAATCAATAATTTCATATAATTATTAAAAGAGAAATTTTACGTCTTCCTACAGTATTTTCTAGAATTTCAACAATTACATAACATTTTAGAGGAAGTGGTAATACGAGTGATGAATAGAAATTGGTAGTTCTGTAATTGATGAGGTAAAAAGTTTAAAAGAGAGATGAAATAAGTATAAAACAACCTAAAAATAAATAAATAAAAAAGAACTTATACACATATATACACTATTTACAATCATTCGAGAGAACTCCGAGCCAGACAGGTTATAGAATTAAAGATAGAATATATATATATATATTTATTATTTAATTTTGTTTTTGTTTTAGAGAGATGAGGTGTTTGCGTAACACTATCCATACCAATTTGATGTTAACTTACGTCTTGGCTGACTTCATGTGGATACTTTCACTTACAGTAAGTTATTTTATTTATTTACTTTTTTTATAACTTATAAAGTTGACGTTATTATTATAAAGAAAGTTCAATGAAGTTTGATATGGAAAGAAAATTTTATAACAATTTTAGAATATTTTTATATCTATTTCTTAAAAAAAAAAAAATATATATATTTTAAAGCTATATATATCCGACTAGTACAATTGTATTTTCATTGACTTCAAGCTATAATATAACTAATTGCTTAAATTATTAGCCAATGGAAGTGTTGCCCGAAATCGGTCTTGGCCTTGCAACGCCTTTTGCCAAGACTGGTAAAAAAAAATTCGATTTTTTGAATAAAAATTAAGGCAAAATAGTAACTAGTACTTGACAATTTTAGTTACTATATCTAAACTATCGGTCTTTGCGGAATGAATACATCAGTCCAATCTCAAATTTGTAGGTCTACGGATCTCCACCCCTTTCAAATATGCAGTCCTTTATGCAGATGGTCATTATATGTCTCATATACGCTTCTGGTTTACCTTAATCTGCTCTTCTTATTTAACAACATACTGATACCTTTCTCCTCTTCTCTTACTCCATGCTCTTCTCTTGCTCCATGCACAACTCTGATCCGTCCGCTTGCAGTTCTATATACTAAGTCAGGAGATTGATTCCTCCGGTTTTGGTTACCATCCTTACGGAGTGTAAGCTTGATCTCTTACACCGCAGGCCGAGAGTGCTAGGTGTTGATCCGCCTGTCTCTCGAGGTCATCCATCTATTCATCTTCCTTCATACAATTAGTCAACTTAACCCTCTAAATACTGAACACGTACTGTCGAGACCTTCTGGTAATTTGCATAATACTATCTCTGCATATATACCTCGACAGAAGGAAGGGAATATTGTAATTAACTATATAATTATTCATATAAATAATATGGATTCGAAAAAAATCATAGAACAACTAAAATTTTGATAATTTGATAATGATTGGTAAGGCAAGGCTAAAAATACCGTCCTCAACCTAGCATGGGGTACAACCAGTCATTGGCTACATGGAGTGCAACCATCCCATGGTTACATGGGGCACAACCATCCCATGGTTAAATGGGGTACAACCATTATTTATTTGGGCTACAGGACTCAAGTCGAGTTTTAATGATGAGCATAAGAACGGTGATAAAATAGGTAAAAGCATAAAAAAAAAAAAACAACAAGAATCAGCAGCACAAATTCAGACTTTTTAACGACCAAAATGGCGACTTGGTTTTACCAAGAAGGAAACGTCCATGTCCAGTCGAAATGGGAAGTACCCAAGAGGAAAGTGCCCGGTAAAATATCTGAAAAGATGTTTCTTAATTTAAAAGAAATAGAGAGGGAAGAAAATAGCCTGGGGGATATAAGGCAAGCGATGGGACAGTTGTGGATATGAGTTTCATGGGGTAGGGCTTGGAAGTGGAAGGCAGTCCTTAGCTGAATTCGGGAGAGAGTAACTGTGATACACAGGCTAATAAAAATAAATAAAAGACCAAGTGAATTAAGTATAAGAAAATAGAAATAAAATAGATATTCATTAATTTATTTTTTATGAAATTTTTTATCAGCAACCAAATATAATAAAAATTAAATATATGACGATACCTTTAATGCCGGAATATCTATATCAAAATATTCAAAGTTTTTGTTTATTCATTCTCTTCCTTTGCTCTGTTATATTATATCATTATTATTAAAACACTTTATTCAGAAATATTACAATTTGTCACAGTTTAAGGACACTTATAATAGAGTTCAGAGATTGCATTCATACCGTATATACAAAAATATAAATAAATAAAGTAATAACAAAAGAATAAGAAAAAAGAACAAAAGAGTAAAGAAAAAAAAAATATATATATACACATAAGTAAATAAAAATAGAAATAAAAGTAAAACAAACACCTTATATAAAATACCTATATACATTATTTACAATTTGCCAGGTGATCTCCGAACCAATCCTGTCCCCTCCACATGTGGAGGGAAAAGGGAGGCTTAGGAGATCCCTACGCTTCTCCCTCAGCCACTTCACTGGTATTTTAAACCAGCGGAGGATGAGTAAGAGCGCTACAGCCACAGACACTCATGACTTGAGTGGAGAATCTGGCCATTGCTAGAACTCCAAAATATCCATATTTACAAAAGGTCTCGTGGCCACTGCCGCTTTAACCTACGAAGGGGATTGTAGGGATGGGTGGTGCTTGATAGGGATTGTACAACGGGATTTGGGTGATGAGAAAGGTTCTGGTGAAATTTGGAAAATTTGGCTGGGATAAGATCAAGAATAAATGGGATATTAAAGTCATGGTGTAGGGTTTTATTGGTTACATAGAAGGGAGCATTGACTATTGTACGGAGGACTTTAGACTGAAAGGATTGAATGCGTTTGATGTTAGAAAATTTGGCTGTTCCCCATAATTCTAGTCCGTAAGTCCAGATGGGTTTCAGTATTGTCTTGTAGATCAGTACTTTGTTTTCACCAGAAAGTTTAGATTTTCTATTCAGTAGTCTATATAGCTGGCCATATCGTCTGTTAAGTTCCTGTCTTTTAAGTCTAGTATGTGGATTCCATGTTAGTCGTCTGTCTAAGAGAAAGCCAAGATACCGGACTGTATCTGAGAAAGGAAGCTGGATGGAGTTAAAATAAACTGGTGGGCAGGTATTACGCCGAAGGGTGAAGGTAATGTGTTTACATTTAGATTCGTTTACCTTAATGCGCCATTTCTTACACCAGTGTTCAATCAGGAAGAGGTGCCTTTGTAAGTTTGCGGACGCTGTTTCAGGATCTGAGTTGGAAGAAAGGATAGCAGTGTCATCAGCGAAAGTTGCCAGGAGGGTATCGGGATGGACAGGAATATCAGCGGTAAAGAGAATGTAAAGGATGGGGCCCAAGACGCTGCCTTGAGGAACGCCAGCCTCAATTGAGTAACAGTCGGAGAATTCGGTGCCACAGCGAACTCGGAAGGAGCGGTCGGAAAGATAGGATCGGAGTACTAGGTATAAGGACTGTGGTAGGTGGATTTTAAGCTTGAAGAGTAATCCGGAGTGCCATACCCGGTCAAAAGCTTGCGCTATGTCCAGAAATGCACCCGAGCAATACTGCTTGCTCTAGGGTTGAGGATATATGGTCAACAACTCGGAGTCCTTGTTGGACAGTGGAATGTTGGGAACGAAATCCGAATTGATGAGTAGGAAGGTTATAGGATTCAATTATAGGTAGGATTCGTTTCAGTAGGATCTTTTCAAAAATTTTTGAGAGGATTGGGAGTAGGCTAATTGGTCTGTAGGATGCTGTATTGTTGGAAGGTTTGCCTGGTTTCAAGAAGAGGACGATGGTGGAATGTTTCCATAAAAGAGGGAAGTGGGTAGTTCGTAGGATGCAATTGTATAGATATGTAAGAAATATGATGGCTTTAGATGGAAGTTGTCGAAGGATCTGTGGGGTTAGAAGGTCATATACAGGAGATTTGCGAGGAGTGATTTTCCGTAAAAGGTATTTGACCTCAGAGGGATTAACAGCTTTAGGTGGTAAGGAGAGTAGGATAGGTATTGAGAGGGATTCTTCTACTTTTACTGTGTGGCTAGGATGGGATTCTGGATGAGGAGCGAAAGTATAGGAAAGGTGTTTGGCAAATTCCTCGGCTTTATCTTCATCAGATGCTGCCCAGGAGCCATCATCTCGTCGAAGAGGGTGGGAAATATGATGGGATTTGAGGATTTTTCTGGTGATATTCCAAAGGGAATTATCATGAGCAGAGAGTGTGGTGAGGTAGGAATTGAATGATTGGGATCTGAAGGTGGCTAATTCTTGTTTTAATTTTTTACAGTGATAATTGTAGGAGTGGCGGTCGGCTGGATGTCTGGTACGTTGCCATAATAATCTGGCACGGCGTTTTATGTGGATTAGGTCAAGGAGGTGTTGAGGTAAATTATGTTTCTTAAGGATTTTTGAGGAGTGATCAGGGGAGGAAGCAGTCCAGACTGCTTCTTGAATTTTGGTAGTGAAGGAATGTACTGCATTGTCCAGGTCTTCAGGGTTTTCAGGGTTACTCTGAGGTCAATTTTATCGGAGAGGATTTGATGAAAGAGTTTCCAGTTAACTGGGCCTCTGATGAAGGACGGAGGAGAGGGTTTAGGAATAGGAGCTAGTGATACTTGGAGTATTAATGGGCTGTGGTCTGAGGAAAGCTCGTCAAGACGGGCAACGGAATGGTTGAGAGCACCTAAACCATTATGGATAAAGAAATCGAGGATATCGGGATTACGGTTAGGATCAGTGGGCCAGTAGGTAGGTGAGTTGGGTGGAAGAAGGGTAAAATTTTGGGAATTGAGTACAGACAGCAATGTTCGACCACGAGAATTCGTGGTTCTTGAACCCCATTGTTGATGCTTGGCGTTTAAGTCTGCACCCAAGATGAAATGATGTCCTAAGGAAATGAGGAAGGAACTAAATTGGATATTGGAGATGGATTGGTTTGGAGGGCAATACGCTGATGCAACGGTAATAGGAAAGGAGAAGGTTTTGATTACGACTGCGGTGGATTGTAGGAAATCGTGTGTAGGCAGTGGGAGTAGGTGATGGGAGAGGGATTGGTGCACAATGACTGCAGTACCGGCATGTGCTCTACCGTCAGGATGGTCGGTACGGTAAGTTATGTATTGTGGTATTTTTAGGAGCTGTTTTTTAGTCAGTCGAGTTTCCGTTATTAGGGCTACGTCTACGTTCTTGTCTTGTAGTAAGGCTGTTAGTTCGTGTATGTGATTTCTAACACCATTCGCATTCCAAAGGAGAATGGATATGAGTTTGATGGAAGTCATTTAAGGATTTTTTAAAGGAGGGATAAGGTGAGATACTAGGTTAGTGAGAAGTGATATCAGTGGGGTAACAAGGGATTTAAATTCTGAAGAAAGGATGTCAATAAGCTGGTTAGATCTGTAGCATTAGGCGGTGGAGGAACATATTGGATTTGATGTTGGTGAGGTTGTTGTTGATTAGGTAGATTAGGTGGGATAGGATATTGAGATTGGGGTTGAGTTTGTTCTTGCGGCAGGGCCTCACATTCATTAGTCGGGTCTCTACCCCCAAGTAGCTTGGCAAAAGAAACCTTAGAGTTCACAATTTTAGCGGGTCCTCTTCTTGGTTTAGGTGTATCATCAGGGTCCCTGGATTTCATATATCTCGCTTTAAGATTTTTATAAATTTTGCAGCCTTTGTAGTTGGCTGGATGGCCTTCCAGGCATAGGGCACAGACTGCTGGTTCTGTAATTGGTTTATTACACTCGCCAGACTTGTGTGTTTTACCACATTTCACGCAGCGTGGTAAGTGGTGGCAATAAGACTTGGTGTGGCCATATGCTTGGCAATTATGGCACTGGATGAACTCTCTTTTTGGGTACGGTTTTTCGACCTTTACGCTGGTGTAGAAAATTCTATTCACATCGTATATTTTTTCGATCACAGGCGATGGCTCTAGATCGACGAAAAATAAGGGCAATGGGATTTTATTCTTTACACCTGGTTGTTCTTTATTTTCTTTTAAAACATTGGTTATCTGACGTATTTTGAACCCTAACGCCGTTAACTCTTCTTTAATCACTTCTATTGGGGTTGAGGAGTGTAAATTTCTTATTACAACTCGTAGTGCTCTTTCCTGTTTCAACTGGTATGTGTGAAAGTCCGCATTTGTGTCTGTTAAATATTTTACGATTTTTCGGTACGCTTCAGGTGTGGCCGGTATTATTTTTGTATCGTTTATTCTGTTTAGGCATGTATAGCTACCTGGGCAGATTTTATTAAGTTGAGTACACAACAACTGGAAATTTCTCAAATTTTTGACAAAGATAGGAGGTGGGCGTGGTTCTCGAGGTATAGGTGCATCTTCCATTTCTTCCCTGTCATTTTCAAGCACCTGGTATGGATTAGATGTAAAAAATGGAGATTCCATTTCTTGTGAAGACGTACTTGGCAGTGGTTGAGACACAGATACTTGAGTGTTCGCTGGAGGAGTTCCGGGGGGTGTTAATCGCTTACTACGACGTGTTTTCTGTTTAGGCGGTGAATTACGTGGGGTAGAGCCAACTGAATGGGACCTCTTAGTTGACATTACTTGGTGGTAATATCGCATATAAAAAAAAAAAAAAAAAAAGAAAGGGGAAAAAAATAAATAAAACTACGTCTGCGTGTTATTACAATGGATGAACCGTCGACTGTGAACCAGCCAGTTACGTGGCAAGGCCACAACTGGAGTGGGGAGCCGTCAGCTGTTATGGCTATAGAGATTAATCCTATAGACGCTAAACCACTAAATTCACTGTCTGTAATAGTACACAGTAAATAACAACACTACTCACTGTGGTGTTAGTCCATTGTTGTTCTTTTGATGTCTGCTTAACTAGTTTTTTTTAAAAAAAGTAAAACTGAGCACTTATTCTACTAAAAAATAGTAAAACTGAGGGACACGACGTGAAATGTGGGTATTCAAATCAAGCACATGCGCAGAACTCTCATTATATCAATGACAAACAAAATTTTCGATCCTCTGTCCTGAAATTTTATTTTATTAATTTTTTTTCACATGTTTCGTCGTATAATAGTCGTATGTTTCGGCATTTAAGCATCTAATGACTAAGTAAGCACATTTCCTTACTTAAAGCAACAATTCACATTTTAAAGCACCAACAACATTCTTTGATAGGCTCATTTTATTTATTAAAATACAAAAAGACTCAATATTTAAAAAAACATCTTTAATATCATGTTACATTAATAACACTAACCTATACAAACACTGGACATTCATTTGAATATAAAAACCAATGAATAAATAAAAATTCATCCCTGTAGGTGCTATGGTATTTTTTTTTTTTTTTTTTGTACTAACCTTCCTCGCCTTTAATGCTAACGGGGTTTTCCCGGGCCAGGAGTGTGGGCGAGGATTTAAAAGACGCCCACAGAATTGGGACGCGAACTCATGACTATTTTATCATTGTCTCCTAGATCAGGTAAAAAATAAAAATGAAGTAAAAGTAAAAATAATTGAACTGCTACATGAAAGTGTCTGGTTCACCCTGGTATTACAACGCATACATAAAATTTCAAATTGAAGCCACAATCATCTTGGAAAATGATTTTGTATCAAATGGTGGAACGGTCCATCTCTGAGATTTCAATCCACATTCTTTTCAAATCCGAAAAAAACAACATTACTCGACTTAATTAAATTTTTTTTTCCGATTTTTTCCTCTATATAAAAAATCCATTCCGAACTTCATCAAATTTTATATTTTAATATTTAATAACATTAATCGAATTTATTAATAAATCATCCTTGTATTTAATTTAACCATATCTGATCTTCTTAGTATATAAATTGATTAATATGAACTGTTTTTGTGATGTCCTAAGAATTATCCGTTATTGTAGTACACGTCACGTCTAATCCAATGAAGTATGATTATTTAGAACACGATTAAGTGGGATTCACGAGGAACTATTTTAAAGAAAATATTATTAATGGTGTGAAATAAAGTGAAATCAATTTATCTAAAAATCAGATCAGTTTCTACAAATAGGTGGAGAAAATCTCTCATCGATCCAGGCGGAGGGATACAACAAAACCGCACAGGAAATTAAACTGAGCCGTATCTAAGTGGAGTGAACCAAAGCACAGAAAACGAAAGCAACTTTAGTATAACTTTCCTAGCAACATCTTTCGGATATTTACAACAAAATAATTATGTTAACAAAATAATATATATTATAAAAGTTGATATAATTAACAATACCGAATGAAGAATTTTTTAATATTTAGTCATTTCAAAAGATTGTCGGGGTGAGATAATCAAAACTTACTGTTCAAATCGGTATCATTATATAAATAGGCGAACAAAAATCAGTTCAGCCCCTATTTCTCCTCTATTATTAAACCGATTTTCTTACTTTTTTTTGTTTAGTTGCTATTGACGAGCTTTAGTGTTGTCAGTAAACAAAAATATAAAATAGTTTGTAAATGAAAATATAAATGGTAGTTTGTTCAAAACAGCTAATCTCCGAAAGTTCTCCACTGAATTCTTTGAAATTTTTACACAACATCGCAATAATATTTAGAAGTGTTTCTGTTTACGTTTCATTATCATCAGGCCTTTCCTTTTGAAATGACGGCCGAAAAACGTAATTCGCTTTAGACTGTAGTGCAAATACAGCTTTAAAGATTTTAATTAAACTTGGCTGAAATATTTTTAATTCATGTATATAACATACTTTCCCGAAAACAAGCTGCATAAATTTTTGTGATGAATTCAGTATTTTTTGGCGAATAACTCTCTACAAAATAAATAAAAAATCATCGAAATCGGACTATTTGTTGCAGAGATATATCATTTTAAACATTTAGTACTTTTTCTTTTTCAAAGGCGATTTCCATTATTTTGGTTTTTGATAAATCGAATACTTTACATTTAATGAAGTAATAGCGACTATTATTTGAAGAGATGATATCATTGAATGTTATTGACATGATACATCATAAATTATATTTAAACATAAATTCTATAGTTATACTCATTCTTAACTTAAACATTGTACAAGCATCAGTTAATCGAACCCGAATGAGAGTGAAGTACTGACGGGAGCCACTTTAAATAAAATAATTTTAATTCCAAGAATTAATTTAATATTTTCTGACACAATAACTCCATTCGAATTTCAAAGAATAAGGTTCTTATTAATAGCTGCATTTGCTATGACCAAAATCAAATTGTAGGGTCAAAGTTTTGGAAAAATTTGTGTATTATTGCGACGTCCAGTAGTTTAGTATGGACAATTATATGTGGCAGCAAGGTGCACGTTCATTTAAAATTTTAAAGTTTATATTTCCAATGGTAATGGGTAAGGCTATGCACTAAACAATAACAGAAAATTCAAAAAGAACATTGTTTACAGAGAAGTTGTGCATACAAATGAATTTAAACTCAGTTGAAATTGCTAATTTAAATTTATTTTTTACTAGCTTAATCATAACATTAATTTATTGTGATAATAACACACATAAATTAAAATAGGAATGAAATATTTTGAATGGATCTATTTTGTATTACTTATAAATAATTTTAAGTTGTTTAAGCTTGATTTTAAATTGAAATTGAAATTTTGTTTATATTAATAAATGAGGAGTTTTTAATAGTGATTTACACTTTATTTATTGAATATATTTAATTATGTTTTACTCAAATTTTTAATGGCTATGGTCAAATTTTGACCACTGGGTGAACACTAGTATATAGAAATTGGTGAAGTGCATGAGCAAGTTCTCATATTCAGCGCTGAGCTTATCGATGTCATAGAATGGGCATCTTGGGGATCTTGGGCATGCGATTCTTAGTCTAGGGGTCTGACAGTTCGTTGAGCATTCCACCTTTCGCATGTAGGGAGTTCAATTCCACTTATTAATTATTAGTATGAAGTGCCTCGATAATATGATTTACTTCAAACGAAGTACTGTTATATGAGGATAAGAGACCGAACGAAATCGGAAAGCGAATCATTATGTCAAATGATTACCGCAGTAAGCCCCAACCAATTTTGAACGGTAAAATTCAGAAACTAGGAATTAGGTTAATATCAACAATACATTTTTTACGTTTCGGATACCAAGAAAAATGTCTGAGCCATACATTAACGTTCAGGTGAAAGTTGTTCATATTGGGTGAATATGTAGCTAATTGGCTGGGTGAAATTTTTCTATTAGGTACTATGGTAAGTCACTGGATTTGTACAGCTATGTGTGTAGACGTTGGATTTAAAATACTATTTTTAATAAGAATAAAAGTTTTCAAATACGATTTATTGTTTTCAATAATGAACCTTTGTAATTGACCAAGAAAAAAAGAGTTAATATCCACACAATTTGTGGTTTCAAGGTCAATGGGATTCGAAAATGGTATATAAAAATTCGTCAGCTTCCTTTTTCCAAGACTACTGGACAGATTTTATTTTAGATTTGCCAACGAACTTATGGATCACCACTAAACGATCCTAGGAACTTTCAAATAGCAATCGATTAAACACTTTACACACACTTTTCCGGTTTATAAATAGAATAGACAGCCCTTAATGAAAATTGTACAAAAAATATTAAGAGTTTCAAATCACATGAAGCATGCAAATTGAACATATCTTTAATAAATGAATCGATTTTAATTTTTTACTTTCACTTACGTATTTTTTGTTATTTCAATCCTCAGTGTTTGGATAAAAAAAATTGACATCATGTGAGGAATAGCGGTTGTCTGAATTATTCTGCTTAAGTCCTCATAAAAGACTTTGCCCACAGTCATTGGATTGAGGCCTCTTTCATAAGCCACGAAATTATGAATGGTCTGGTATACGATAAGTGAATATGTATAATTGAAGTAACATCACCGGAGAATAAAACGGGAGTGTAATGTTGTAGGGCCAAATAATCAGTAATTTTTTTTATTTTAAATAAAATTTTGTTTTTTCTCATAAACGCTGAAAACGTCTAAAAGGAAAGCCATGAAGTAAATCAGAGGATTTTTATATATCAGAAAGCAAATTTGGATTTTAACGAGATATAAGGCGGTATATTAGCAGATATAGTTGGTTTGGTATTATTATTATCTAAGTCGAAGCTATTTCATTAAAAAAAATCTGGTGTGTCCATTCACACGACTTTCCTACCTATTTCAGAAAAGTTTTTATATCTTTAGATATGTCCATTAAGAAACAAAAAAAAAACATTGAATAAGATTTATTTGACTGAAAATTGATCAGATAAAATATATGAGTTCGATTTCTTTAATAAACTAAAACAATTTAACCGGCATGTGAAAGATGAGTGTAAACAATTCAATACACTCTAATATTACTAATCAAAAACTTTTTGCCATAGGCCAATTTTGTCAGAAAATAATTTTTGTTAAGAGTAGAGGAAATAGTGAAACTTGTGTGATGAATGTCACTAGATTTTTTTTTAGTTTTTCCCTCTTGTCTTTCTAGCACCGGGATTTGAACTCATTGTCATTGGAAATTGAATAGTTGTCCTAAATGACTTTTAAATAGGTTTGTAGGGAATTTCACCACCATCAACACAAAAGGAATAAAAAGTGTTTTTCCTCTCTGGAGGGCTCTGAAACTTACAGATCCGTTGAAAACAGCATTCGCAATAGACCCGTTCGCAATACTTTTCTTAACTAACATAGTATAACATAACATTCAGATCAAAAAATTTAAAAATGTAAATTATTGTTTTTTAACAAAGTTTTATGACTTTGATACACTTAATTCTTCAGCTTTTAAAAATAAACATAGAAACAATTTTGATAATGAAGGAATCTGATTCAGGGACCATAGCCTTATTCCATTAGCACTTGGCTAATGTATTATAGAAAGACATACTTATACTTTTTTTTATTGATTAACATGAATTCTCTACCCTAGGTAGTTTAGGAAGTAAAATTCATAAACATGTTATAAATTGGGGCACCAATGATCGGGTAATACCGATTTACTTAAATATCGAGGGTTGATTACACATGTATGTTCAGAAATGGAAGTTTTTATTATAATATATTATCGAATAAGGCAAACTTCGATATCATGGGACCGGGGATAGATAAATATGGGGCTGAGGAAATGCATTAGGAGTGTGGGTGGATGGAGAGGGAGGAATTTGATGAAAAATGAAGACGTCCTTCTATTAGTTGGCCATCAGGAGCCATCAATCTTTGCTTCAAGTCCCTACCAGCTTCGATATTACCCTCATTCCGCTAGCTTTCCATTTATTCTATATCCGATACTTTTCTCACTGGTCCGAACTACGAGTATGTAGTTCACCCCCCTGATGAGGGATCCCATATCGGATAAAAAGGTCAACAATACGTTTTCAATACATCACATTATAATAAAGTTTTATGTTTTAAGATATTTTAGAAAGACAATGCCATAAATCTCTTCAATAAATCATAAAACTACTAATCAAAAATTATCAATGAACGTTTTGCCAATTCAGACATCATCTGGAAAGAAAAAGGAACAATTAGGTGAGACTAAGAACAGTGCGTCCCAACAAAACAGTTTATTAAGCACTCACCAACCAGATAACAGATCACTTCAAGATAAATCGGCGGATACTGAAAGAAAGGAAACGATAACATTAAAGTAGCTGATTCGAACAATAGTTAATGCTCCGTTCCATGTAACCAACCAAACCCTACACCATGACCTTAATATCCCATTTGTCCTTGACCTTATCCCTCAAAATTCCACCAAAATCTTTCATATCATCCAAATCCAATTGCACAATCCCTCTGTAGCACTACTCATCCCTACAATCCTCCTGTGGCCCTGAGACTTGTTGTAAGAATATATTGGAGTTCTGGCAATGGCCAGATTCTCCACTCAAGCCATGTATGTCTGGTTATAGTGTCTCTGTTCAGCCTCCATCGGTAATACCAGTGATGCGGCTGAGTGAAAGACGCTGGGATCTCCTAGGGTCCTGCCTTTTCCTCCACGAGTGTGGGGAAAAGCTTGGCTAGGAGATCTTGAGTGACTGAATATTGTAAAAATTGTATAAAAGTATGTGTGTATTTAAGTATTTATTTTGTTAGAGTAGTTTATTTTTGTTTAGTTTAGTATCTTTTATTTTATATAATTTTACTTTAGTATTATTATATTGCTGTTTATTATTTTTATTTATTGTGCATAGTATGAATGAGCTACTCTATATCACTATTAATATTGTCCTTGAATGTGACAGATTTTAATATATCTCAATAAAGAAGTTTTAAACAACTAATAAAAAAATAGCTGATTGTTTATTTTGCCAAGTACGTCTTCACAAGAAATGGAATCTCCATTTTTTACACCTAATCCATACCAGGTGCTTGAAAATGACAGGGAAGAAATGGAAGATGCACCTATACCTCGAGAACCACGCCCACCTCCTATCTTTGTCAAAGATTTGAGAAATTTCCAGTTGTTGTGTACTCAACTTAATAAAATCTGCCCAGGTAGCTATACATGCCTAAACAGAATAAACGATACAAAAATAATACCGGCCACACCTGAAGCGTACCGAAAAATCGTAAAATATTTAACATACACAAATGCGGACTTTCACACATACCAGTTGAAACAGGAAAGAGCACTACGAGTTGTAATAAGAAATTTACACTCCTCAACCCCAATAGAAGTGATTAAAGAAGAGTTAACGGCGTTAGGGTTCAAAATACGTCAGATAACCAATGTTTTAAAAGAAAATAAAGAACAACCAGGTGTAAAGAATAAAATCCCATTGCCCTTATTTTTCGTCGATCTAGAGCCATCGCCTGGGATCGAAAAAATATACGATGTGAATAGAATTTTCTACACCAGCGTAAAGGTCGAAAAACCGTACCCAAAAAGAGAGTTCATCCAGTGCCATAATTGCCAAGCATATGGCCACACCAAGTCTTATTGCCACCACTTACCACGCTGCGTGAAATGTGGTAAAACACACAAGTCTGGCGAGTGTAATAAACCAATTACAGAACCAGCAGTCTGTGCCCTATGCCTGGAAGGCCATCCAGCCAACTACAAAGGCTGAAAAATTTATAAAAATCTTAAAGCGAGATATATGAAATCCAGGGACCCTGATGATACACCTAAACCAAGAAGAGGACCCGCTAAAATTGTGAACTCTAAGGTTTCTTTTGCCAAGCTACTTGGGGGTAGAGACCCGACTAATGAATGTGAGGCCCTGCCGCAAGAACAAACTCAACCCCAATCTCAATATCCTATCCCACCTAATGTACCTAATCAACAACAACCTCACCAACATCAAATCCAATATGTTCCTCCACCGCCTAATGCTACAGATCTAACCAGCTTATTGACATCCTTTCTTCCAGAATTTAAATCCCTTGTTACCCCTCTGATATCACTTCTCACTAACCTAGTATCTCACCTTATCCCTCCTTTAAAAAATCCTTAAATGACTTCCATCAAAATCATATCCATTCTCCTTTGGAATACGAATGGTGTTAGAAATCACATACACGAACTAACAGCCTTACTACAAGAAAAGAACGTAGACGTAGCCCTAATAATGTTTTATAAGTATGTTTTATATAAGGTGTTTGTTTTACTTTTATTTCTATTTTTATTTACTTGTGTGTATATATATTATTTTTTTTTCTTTACTCTTTTGTTCTTTCTTCTTATTCTTTTGTTATTACTTTATTTATTTATATTTTTGTATATACGGTATGAATGCAATCTCTGAACTCTATTATAAGTGTCCTTAACTGTGACAAATTGTAATATTTCTGAATAAAGTGTTTTTAATAAAAAAAAAAAAAAAAAAAAAAGATTGTTTATTTATTTTGTTAGAAGATTCTTTTCTCTTCCACGGATCACACATCATGATGTTATATATCTAGAAACCAATATCCTCTGTTTCCTCTACATCTTACCATTAAATATATTCAAAAAAGCATTTCGGTTACTTAATCTTTGACTTGCCAAGATCTAGACTGTGCAGGTAATTAAAATACATATTTTGGATGATTATTTATGTTCGCTCATTTGGATATATGGAATAATAGTGATTATATAATTGATGGACAGTTTGGATGGATTAGTGGAGAATATAAAAGACAATTTTTAAAATAATTTGTTAGCTGAAGTTAATAATACTTCTTATCGGCTGTATTGAGTATTCAATTATAATTTAGATGGCAATTTTTATATCTCTGTTAGCTAACCTGGGTCTCATGAAGTCAATAATTGAATTTAGTGAATTTTAGGATGATAGGAGTACTATTCAAACCATTTACACCCACCTGTCGAGTAAATAAATAAATAATGATAAACTAGATTGGCAAAAGATAAAATATTGTTGTTATACTGGTTAATAAATAAATATTAAAAGTTCTTATTTATTTATAAATGTTTTAACTGGTGTGATAATATCTTTTTGGCTTATGTTCTTGTGTCCAACCTCATTGGACGAAGAAAATGACACATTAGGCAATTTATAGAAAAAAAATCATATATATAATTATATACAAACTCATATCACATTTCTCGTGATTTTCCATAATCTCACGGTATGCAGTCAAAACGGCGAGCAAAGTCTTCACTATCAAATGTTCAAAATAAATACGACTAAGTGATAAAACTCAGAGCACTGATATCACTCATTATAATATTTCTCTATATATACTCTCTATCTTTAAGTCTAATCGATAATTTAAGAGATACGAACAGACATGAAATCGAAGATCGATTTAGATATGAAATATGAAATGTAAAACCACTATACTATTCCATCTCCCCACCAAGTGTCGGAGTCACAAAAACAGTAAGGTCTGTTTGACAAGCCTGCCAGATTTTGTTATATACTCTGGGAGTATCTTTAAATATAATCGATAGTCTAAGAGATACGACCAGAGATCGATTTAAGTATAAAATGTAAAGCCATATAATGTTAGAATATAAATACATTATATATATATTTTTTTTCGTTTGGAGCTATAGACCATCTGGATCTTTGGCAGGCCGATGCTGTATTTTCACAAACATATTCTACTTGGGAAACGGTTAACCTGAAGAGGGTCTCTTAAAATCATGTTGCTATAAACCTTGGTATACATAGTGCTATGTTCCTGGCCTCGCGTTTCTACGGCGAGTAGGGGGTTCCAGAAACCGCATTTATTTATATTTAATACTTATATTGGTATTCATATCGGTCCCAGAAGGGAACCGATATACCGAAAAATATATTATTGATAGTCTCCTCCGCTGAGTCCCAAGAAGAAGTCTCCTCCTCCGATTCCCAAAAGGAAGTCCTTTAGTCCTAGTCCTCTATTTCCCACCTTTCTTCATCCCCCTCTCTTTTGGTAATCTTTTTCCTGATTGGCTGAATATTCCTAGCCTAAGGAATGACCACGCCCTCTCCCCCAGGCCAAGGTAAAGCAGCAGGTACAGATTTAGGTATTTCTGGTGGAAGGTGTGAAAATGTCTTTCGGGATCCTGTTTAAACACTCAGTTGTCGGTCTTGGTCGGTGGTTCTTAAAGGTTTTTATTACCACTTACAAAAGGTTGGGCTTGTGGGTCGTTACCCTCGCTCAGGTAGCGCCAGATGTGGCCACTTATGATATTTATTTATTTATACCTTTAAAATAATTAAATGAATACCACCGGCGGTCTTTACAATACATAGCAATAGGTATACAGGCTGCAACCGATGCCTTGGTGGCCTATCCGGCAGGGTCTTTCCCACCGACTCAATCTGGTTCTAGGATGGTAAGGAATCGGCCTAGACCTATGGATCATCACTGCAATTGGTTAGCAGCACATTGACAATCACCTAAATTCTTATTCATACACAAGACCGACCATGGAACGAACCCCTGCTTAGGTACTGGCACCCTGAAAAGCCGCATCGGGATTTTCGATTAAAGTTCATGGCGTAGGGTCATCATTCCTACACCCGGTCGATATGATTGTCTCCAGTGGACTGACGGGATTATCCGAAGCGGATTTATTTAAAATATTTTATTTTTAATTGTAATTATTGGATGCGAAATGCCTCGACCGGGGCTCGAACTTAGAACCTTTAGGATATGATGGCTGTGGTTGTTGAGGCGTTGCCCGCTTTAAAATTTTCGACTCTAGTGGTGCCGGTTCAAATCCGGCCTGGTTAGGTTAGAATTTATTTCACAGCGGACACATAATATTAATTTCGACCTCAATAGTGTAGTTAAAATACGTGAGGTAGCAAGTAAATTAAAAAAAAAAAGAACATAAGAACTCACTACATTTCAATTTGATAGGTTGTGCATTTTCCTAAGAACCATATCTCAAATTACCCACCTTTAGCTAGAAGATATGATATTAGAGTACTTTATTTTTTAATTGAAATTTTATTACTATTTTTTTTTTTTTTTGAAACTAGCAAATGTTATCAGTATGATTTTGAATGTGGTTTCATAAAAATTGAAATAATCTAAAACTATTTTTTAAGTGGAAACTTTTTTCGGCGCGCTTTGCACTTTTTTTGTGGAAAGTGAATGAGACAGAGCCGTCATGCTCGGATATGTAACGTTTATTTATATAATGTCTGCTCGAATAAACTAATTGAAGGATTTTTGCATTTGGATTAAAATATCTGTAAGCAAGGAAAATGTTCAGCATTTCATCTTCTTTGTAATGATGTATTATTCCAAATTATCTTAACGTGACTGCGTGTTAGAGAGGCAAAAAAGGAAAAATGTGTTATCGAAAACAAAATGATAACGAGGTTTGTTGAACATATCAATTAAAATATCTCAGGATCTAAAAATCGGACTTGCGTACTGTAAGCGAGAAAAATGTTCAGCGTTGTATCCTATTTGTAATGAGCTGTTAATACAATTGTATTTTGACATGGTGCCAAGTAAGAGAGTCGTAAAGAGAAAAATATAGTGTTAAAAAACAAATGATAGCGAGTTTTGTTGAACATTAAATTAAAATATCTGGAAAGTAAAAATCGGACCTAAATACACCATCAAAGAAATGTTCAAAATTTTATCCTCTTCATGATTATTTATGTAATGACCGATCTATTACTCAAAATTATATTACGACGTGACGGCGAGAGTGGAAAAACTAAAAGTGCCAAAAAATAATAATTACTGTTTTGAATATTTGGACTAAAATATCTCAAAATTTAAATATCAAGGAGAATTTATTAACCAATTTCCGGAAGTCCATATAGATATCTTTTAATTATCCATAAAATGTCTTACTATTATCTGTTGGACTCGATAGAATTTCCACAAATTACTGACCCTCGTCAATGAATTTATATTAAAGAAATGACGGAGTTTTTGTTAGATATTTAGTAAATAAATTTCAATCACAAGGATTCATCACATATTTTAGTTACCATAAACCTTTTGTATCATTTTTAGAGTGTGATACTTATGACAATCAGTAAGGGCATAGTTTACTCGAGTAATTCATAAGCAATCATTATTTAAATGTTATTAATTTGTGAATATAGAATAAAAAATAGTTTATTCACAATTATAATTTTATATAGTGTAAATGTCATTACATCTTGAAAATAGAACAAATAAAAATTTATATTTCACATTATAAATCTCGCTTGTTGATTTTTTCACTTCTTTTTCATGGTCTAAAGAACACAACTTATTATTTTTGTTCATTGAAAAGTTTTTAAAATGTTCCAAGAATGCCCTGCAAAGAAAACTTTAATTGGATTACATAGATTATATTCTTCCACAGAACTGTGAGCATTAATGTTTCAGAAAAACAACAAAAAACTTCTATTTAATATGTAGCACTTTATGTTCATTTAGTTCTCTCTTTTTATTCTTTTTTCCTCCAGCCTACGTCATAGGTCATTTAACATCCTCTTTGTCTTTCAATTAAAATATATATTATATTATATAATAAGCGAATAATAAAAATGAGAGTATTTAAGAGTATATACTGGAATAAAGCCTCAATTTTGACATTGAATACTGAATAAAATTGGTGATATTAAAAAAATATTGATATTTTTTAAAATGTGTCGAAATGCTAAATATAGATATAAATTTACAAACAAGAACAAGTAAATGTTTACTCGTTCGGTGGAGCAATGATCCATTTGTAAAATTTCGATAAAATTTTTTATCATGTAAAATATTTGCGAAAACGTGTTTAATCCAGTACATGTTATAGTGTAAATAAAATTTGAAGAATTTTACATTGGTGAAGTCAAATTTGATAATTATCTTATTTATTTTTAAATAATTCAGATCTGGCCCAATCCAGATACCTATCCTTTTATATTAAACTTCAGAATCATCCCAACCCTCTCGTTTCCATCCTTGCTTCCTCTTCAATTCTTGATAAACTTCCGAGGCGTCTGAAAAGAAGATGGCCCCGTGATCTCCTAATGTAGACATATCATTAGAGTGCTACCATTGGGTAGTTACTCAGCAAGTGTTTTCATGTCATTATATCCATATGTTCAAATTTACTAGTTTTATTTAATCCATATGTGCTTGTTTAAGCTGAAAACTTTTAAATATTATAAAATAACGATCTGATTATGTTTTAACCATATTTATTTTAATTTTCATAGCTACGTTTCGGCTGGTAAGCCATCCCCAAGCCATTTTATTCAACCATGCTAAAAAGACTACATGCAAAAAGCATGTTTGAATAAAATGGCTTGAGGATGGCTTACCCGCCGAAACGTAGCTATGAAAATTAAAATAAATATTGTGAAAAAATAAACAGAGCCTTATTTTATAATATTTATTTATTTAATACAGTTGTAAATATCATTAAGAAAAAATAAAAACTAAATTTTTATATAAAATTTATTATTTTACCTCTCCTGTAACAGTTTGCGATTAGTTACAGTGTAATTCTTGTTCCACTGATAGAGTTATTTACAAAAAAGAAATGTTGGTTTACAAATTTTTTAAACGAAAAAAAATTCACAAGACCATAGAGAAATGCTTATCAAATTTGATCACAATCACTCAAATTTTTAAAAATTGAAACTAAAATAGGCAATTGCAATCGCAGGATGTATCAGACTCAGTGCATACTCCGCGAGCGCGATTCATAAATCGATATTTTTCTCCGTATTTACACCATACATATTAAACTTGCTGTATATCAAACTCGAGTAATAAGTAAGAAGGTTTTGATTTTTGCAATGTTTTAAAAATTTTATATTGGGTTGGTATTGTATGAATAACTTAAATTTATATATATATATATATATATATATATATTATATATATATATATATATATATATATATATATATATATATATATATATATATATATATATATATATATATATATGTGTTGTTTTATGAAGTTTTTTTCAATGAGCGATATAGCAGTAGCTGTTGTTAAATATAGTTATGATTACGTAAACATTTTGATTTGTTTTCAGGTTCAGATAGAGGTAATTTGAAATCAAAACACAACACAGTTTACCAGGGAAGTGTTTTTAAAAATTGTTTACCTGTTCCTATGTTTCAACTATCATAATTGCCGTTTCATCAGTTTTTTCCAATGTAAATATTAGAAGGATGTAGTTTGAGAAATACATATTTAGCTAATAAGGTCTCCTGTAATAGCTAAAGTGATATTAGAACTTATAGCATCAATACTGAATCTAAACTTGTGACGAACAACTGTAATTCCTGTAGTTAGAGATTATTGCATGATGAGTTGGTTTGTTATGCCTATGGTCTATCCTATTGTTGGACACTGTTTTCATTCCTATCACTACTGTTTAGTTACAGTAAAGTAGTGTCAACTTTAAATTTATTTATATCTTGTTGGAAGTCTTCAGGAATTTTCATTAATTATAGTCTGATTACACTTCCTTTCATGATTTATAACCAACATGTCATTTAAAATTTTAAGAATATTTCAAGATCTTGACCTCATCATCAAGCTAAGGTTGTTCCTGCAATAACATACACTATAGTGGAGAAGTTATATAATATAATTTTAATATTATAAGTGTAAATATAAATTTGTTTATGAATAATGAATATTTTATAGTTTGACCGTTGCATTATTAAGGAAGGAGATGGTCCGAGGTGCCGGTCATAAATAGACTAAATAGTGGCAAAACTATTTTATTAAAAGCCGACGTTTCCATCCGACTTTCCAGGTCTTCTTCAGAACTAGAACGGACAAGATACAAAAATATATAGAGAATTGGGGACGTTACATAATAATAATGCTTTATTTATTCTGGGACAAGTCTCTTTAGAATAATATAAAAAGACAATAATGTGGGCTAAGGAACCTTAGAGATACATAAACAAAAATATAGAGTAATTAAATAGTAAAAAAAAAATATATATATAAGTTACTTACCAATTTAGATCAGGTAAAAATAAAAAACAAAATATTGAAAATAAACATGAAATAAAAATAATGAAGAACGCTCTAATAATTTAGATACATATTTACAGTAGTAACTATTTACAATTTTACTTTTCTATACTATTACAATAATAAGAAGGAATAATTGGGTAGAGAAATGTGGGAGGAAGGGATAAAAGGTTTTACCAGGTTTCGGATATTGCTATTATGTGGTAAAAATTATCAAGGAAATGTTCCAGAAATTCATCATAGTGTGCAGTAAGGAATTGTGCATTGATGTGACAGGAATTCAAGATATTAGTCAAGACTGGAGAGTTGGGAAGTAAGATTTTGGAAAAAAAAAATGATCTAGGATTGGAGATAGGATATAGCATTTTTTAAGCAGTTTAGAAATATAAAAAAACAATGCTAACATAAAATAAACTTTGAGATGAAAAAAATAAATTGTCGGTGTTTCGAAATTACATATTGTGGAATATTTAGACAAAAAATAACAAGCAATTTGAATAAGCTTATTAAAATTATAAACAGTAAGTACATTAAATAAAAAACAGAGTAAGCTAAGTACCAAGATCCTCAACTGAAGTAAATATATGTGTAATATTACACTACAACTAGTGTTGCCCAAATGCGAGACCCAGACGAGTCTTAGTCTTGCAAACTCAGTTTGGTCATGATCTTGGTCTTGCACAAGAGTCTCGCAACAGTCTTACAGTACTGTATTTTGTAGATAGGAGAGACCTAACTAAGCCTGAATGAAAAATTAGAGGAATTAAATGCAAAACTATATTGGTTATACCAATTATTTACATATAGTAACTAAGTTTGTCGAGTATTAGTAACTATTTTGCCTTAATTTTTTATTAAAAACATAGATTTTTTTTACCAGTCCTAGTCTTGGTCTTGCAACAGTTAGGCGGCCTTGATCTTGGTCTTGCAAAGTGCAAGACCAAGACCGATTCTGGGCAACACTAACTACAACAATTGGTACCATCCATTTACTTCAGTTTAGGATCTTAATACTTAGCTTACTCTGTTTATAATTTAATGTACTTACTGTTTATAATTTTAATAAGCTTATTCACATTCTTTATTATTATTTTTTTAAATATTCCACAATATGTAACTTCCACAATCCTCTATATCTTTTTGTATTTTGTCCGTTCTAGCCCTGAAGAAGACCTGAAAAGTCGGGTCGAAACGTCGGCTTTTAATAAAATAGTTTTTTCACTATTTAGTGTATTTATGACGACAACCCACCCTCCCCCAGACCATCTCCTTTCTTATTTATGAATGAAAATTCGTTTGTGATATTTTTATTAATACTATATTAACATAATGTGTACTATTGCACGATTTACCTTTACATTATATATTTTTTCCCATGTTATACTTCTATTTTTTTATCCACAGTTAAGTGATATCATCTTAGTTTTTTTAATGAGCATAGCAAATTCTATTCTGCATAAGATATATGTATAAGATCATGTCAAAGAAGAGACGAACCAGAAAATATTTATTTAAATACTCCTGTACAGTTATTGTTAAATTACCTTTAGTCAATACTATGAGAAATATGTGTACAACACAAAAAAATATATTTAATATAAAGGCAAATTGCACAATAATGAAAATTAGGTTAATATTGTGCTAAATAAAATGTTGTAAATGAGTTTTTATTGATGATTGGGAAAAAATATATTGACATCTTATGTTTATATAGTATATTATTGCAGAAAAAAATGAATATTTAAGGATGGGATCAAGATCCGAAAATGTTAATGTTGGTTATTTATTAATATATAATCATGTAAAGGGAACATGAGCTATGATTAATCGAAATAACTACTTATCAATTAAATTTAATTTCGTTTCCCCTAAATTTACTTTCACATTATGTAAATATAAATTATTCTGTGCCAAAATAGTTATTTTTAAAGGAAATCCTCAAACAATGGGCATAGAGTTGTTTAAAAAAATTACGCTCTAACCGCGTTTCATTCATGGGCCAAAAACTACGGGTGGGTTGCACACTGGAACATAAAATATTGTTTAAATTTTATTAGTAATTAGAATTAAACAATATTTCAACAAACGAAACTCTCCTTTGAGCAGCTATATGGAATATGGAATTGAGCAGCTACTCTTAGTGAGTTAGTTCTACGATTTTCTGTAAATCAAGAAAATTATATACTTCTTCTAAGCCGTAGTGAGCAGTTCGTTTGGATGTTATAGCATTATGCTTTCAGCGTTCTACTATCAAATAGTTTGTTGAAAACTCTGATAAATATCTTTATACCATCATGTTCGGGGTGTGGAAACCTTTACCACTAATCCTCAGCAGCAGCTGTAGCCCTTCCATTTCAAATAACATAAACATCTATATATCCGCATATTCTCTGTGGTGTTTGGCTATTTGTAAAACTTCCGTGGTACAGACCCCTTTTTATCAAATTATTAACATCCGGCTGAAACTTCGTAAATAGCTTTATCACATCGCAACCTACAAATATTTTATTTACGATAATTCTCGGAATTGTGGCGTTTTTAACCTAGAGGTCGGAAAACTTTGTCTTTTTAATTAGGTACTGAAAACTCGTAAATACTCATTTGCTTTCTACTTGGATCACAAGATAATTGATAATAAAGGTGGCATACAAAATATTAGGCCATTTGGCCTATATAAAACTTCGTTATTCTGACAATTTGAGGGTGTAGATCACTCCAAACAGCTCAATATTTTTTAAGGCCACCTTTTATCTCGACTTTGTGCTCAAGTTATCTTAAAATTCAATTGGATAGCAAATGGGTATTTACGAGTTTTTAGTACCTAATTAAATAGACAAAGTTTGCCGACCTTCAGATTGAAAACGTCCCAATTCCGAGAATTTTTGTAAATAAAATATATTTAGATTACTATGAGATGAATCTATTTACGAAGTTTCAGTTGGGTGTTAATATAGGGAGCGGGGTGGCCGAATGGGCTAAAGCGTGTGCACAGCACCGCTAGTTGCCTGGCAACCGGATAAAAGAGATTTGAGATGATTTAAATAAAAAGTACAAGTTCGCGTCCCAGTGCCGGAGGGGATTTTAAATTCTTCGCCCTCACTCCCCTCCTCCCCCGGCCAAGGAAAATCCCGTATAGCCTAAAAGGCGAGGTAGAGGAAAATTAAAAAAAATAAAATAAAAAAGTTGTGTGTTAATAATTTGATAAAAAGGAGTTTGTACCTATGGACTATGAATAATACGAACGAAAATGAGAATGAAATCATATATTCTTATCTGATTATAACTTGTTTACAATCAGTTGATTTCAACCAAATTATAATACTAATACCGAAATGCATATATATGCATGAAATATTGTTTATTAGTCACTAGTGAATAAAATTTAAACAAAAGAAAATGGGATACGTAAGAACTTATTAAAAATTTTATTTGAAAATTAATACATTCTGCCGCATTGGAGGGCAAGGTAAGAACTAATGCTTTTAAAAAATATATGTTTTCCTAGTGCAAACCACTTCGTAAGTTTGCCCGTTCGTCTCTACCCACAAAAAAAAAAAAAAAAAAAAAAAAAAAGGAAAGAAAGAAACTAACTAAGTATATAGTGCTTGTTTTGTTCATTTCCAAATTTTATACAAATCGTTTCGTTCCATTCTTGATAAATATTTATATTTAGTTGATACGGTAATCCCAGATTTATTTCACTACGAAATTTCCTGTTGTCTAGGAATCTTATTTATTTATTTATTTTTTGTTGATTGCTAATTATTATTATTTCTTTCAGGTCTCAATGCATACAGATTCAGTGTCCTGCCTTTTACTGTTCACCCTTCTTCATTATTTCATACTAACGAATTTCTTTTGGATGTTCGTAGAGGGTAAGTAAAATATATTTTTCAGTATACTTCAATGTGTCTATAAATATATATATATATATATATATATATATATATATATATATATATATATATATATATATTTTTAAAATAAATTATACTGCAGTTTCACATCTAAATTTAGTTTAATATTAAAAATCTTTTATATAAAATAAAAAAAACAAATTTTGGTTTTGATATCACATATCAATAAATGCACAATCAAATACAACTAATAAATTAGTTTTTTTTTAAATTTACTTAGATAAATATATTTTTTAACCATTTTTAATAAACTTTAAGATTAACTATATTTTCAAAACATGAAATAAAAATTTATACAACTCTATTTCGTATGAGTTTCTAATGAATAGAGTTCTAGTACAGGTGATAAATTGTATTTTTTATATCTACTAAATTTTACTTAATAAGAATTCAAGAAAAGCAAGGAAGGTTAAATATCTATTGAGTTAGTTGAGTAGTAAAATTTAAAGAAATATGGCGTCATTTAATTCATTCCAATAAAGTTGATTCATCACTTTTATTAGTTGAAAGCTCTCGTAATAAAAGTGATTTTAGTATCGAAAATATTATATGAGATACAGGGAGCTTGTGTTGGAAATAATTGAATAAACTAGAAATATTCTCTAACGATAAAGAAAAAAGTTTTTATCATGAAATAATAAAATTACATTTTCTGCCCTGGAATATTGAATTTAAATTTTCTATGAACCTATCTCCATATTTTTTATAACCTTAAATTTATCTATACTTAAAAAAATAAGTAATTTTTAATTATATCTAATCCCTTCCACAAATACTTATAATTATATTATGATCTATTTAACTTACAACTGTACAACAAATGGAGGCCATATACATTAATGGCACATCATTCTCCTGTAGATTCGGTTGGGTTTCTTCCTAAATAAAAAAAGTTAAAACTAACCACATATTAGATTTTATATAAACATATGTATAAATTGTAATAATAATAAGCTACTAAGTATAATATTATAGAGTTTGAAATCATTTATATATCTCTGTTTTTCGACTTACTCCCCTATTATGAATGCTGTATACGCCCTTGTCTATTCACAAGATGTCTTCAACTCCAAATCTAGAAACCCATCCCAATCCATTAAGAAGGCACCTCCCTGTTTTACTGTTGGCTGCAAACATTCATCAGGAAATTCCACTCTAGATCTTCTCTAACATATTCGTAGTGCCTCCTCCCGACACAAAACGTTTCGAATTTTGAAAATTTGTTCCAGTTCCATTCTTCTTTCGACTAATTTACGTGATCTTTGGATAAATTCCCTTTTATTTTCTTTCTTTATTTCTGTTTTTAGAGAGCGATAAAATGGTTTTCTCCTGGTAACACAATTTTTAAGAACAAATGACAGGACTTTCCATTTGATAAAGGACGAAGAAACTTGATTTCTTCTAGATAGTTCTCTGCTAGATTTATATTGATTGTCCTAACATAATAATTTTAAATACCGTTATACACCAGTACTATGCTTTTTAGACCTGTATTTCAAGTATCCAGTTTTCTTGTTTTTTAACAATATTTTGATGACATAATGAATTCCAGGAATACAACCTCTTTTTGAATTTTCCTGATTTTAAGTTCTGTTCGGTACAAATTTATAATTTTATGTCGGTCAAAAATATTTTTCTATTCCCTATAGCAATTGTAACATAAAATAGAAAATAAAAATAAATAAATGGATCGTTAAATTACATAAATGGAAAAAGTCCAATATTAGAACAATTTTCACATTTAAACTCAACTATCTAGAATTTATATAACGGCTCTTGATGTTAACTACAAAGTGTAAAAACTGAAATGGATGACAAATTATTGAAATATTAACAGTAAGTGTTCAGTATTATTCTGAGCTCCAAAAAACATCAACACAAAGGATTCGTTCCTTGGCATGTTATTAACTGGCCTTTAGATATATATATATATATATATATATATTACATTTAAAATGTCTGCATGGTCAAAATAGTTTGCAATTACGAAAAAAGAAATATTCTTAAATTTTGAAACTTTTATGAAACCTTTATCATTTTTATAAAAGTTTGGCGTGTTTGAAGACTTTTTCACACCAGTATTACGACCGTATTGGGATCAGCTGATGATACTGGCTATGATTAAAATCGTGGAACCCTGATTCCGGGATTCATCTATGGAGTAAATATATTATATACAAGGAAAATTTTGCTTAAATAAAACACTGTAATACAACATGACGTTAACGATAAAGTAAACAAAATTACAATACTATAAATAAATGGGATAGACATGAAACGTGAAAAGACTTTGTTTAACTGTGTGATCTTACCTGATTAAACCAATTAATAAATACTAACAGAGATGATTTCATCTATTTTTTTTAATTAAATTTTTTTCAGGACTTTACCTGTACATGCTGGTTGTCGAAACGTTCACAAGAGAAAACATCGGTCTCAGAGCCTATTTGGGCATCGGATGGGGTGAGTACGCTTATTTATTTTTATAATCTAATTTTTCACTGTATATTTATTATTTAAATTTTAATAGAAATTCAATACTTTTTTTCTTGCATACTTAAAATCATACATACGAAAATGCATATCTGAATGGTGTCAACCGTATCAGATTGTTACATCTTCAGGGTGATTCTATAAAAAAAAAAACACCTTATACTTCAAATATTTTTTTTTTTATTATACCTATTGATAACTTTTCGATATTTTTTGCCTATTTTCGCCTCAAAGTCACTGGAAAGTAATAAATATATATATTATCAACTCCGGCATACATTTGATTTTTAACTGGAAATATATTAAAGTCATATTGTTATGCTAACGATAACATAACATTATTAACAATATATTTTTTTTCTTACGCCTTGATCGTCTTGAGCTCTTTCGGCAATGCGACGTCTAGCAGACCAGTAAATTTCACCTTTTGTCCTGGCTTTGTTTCTGTCTTGTAGTCCGCAAAAAGTCAGTAGATGGAGAGCAGTCCTTGTCGACACAGTTGGCATATTGCTGATTCGACAACTCCAATACGGTATAGATGGCTTTGGAGATAATCATGTCCTGTTTTCATTCTGAACTATGCAATGGCCTCACTTCTAGGGAGATCCACTGGTACTCTTCCATTCTCTTCTAGTAAAGAAGCAAACTGCTTCTCTTTTAACTTAACTGATTATATACAATCAGTATATGTATACTTTATTCGCTTAAAAACAAAGGGAAATAAGATATTTTGTTTAAGTAATCCAGTAACAAACAATGTAATATTCATTGTTATCACAAAATGAGTTGAAAATCTCTTGGTGCTTTTGTTAAAAAAAGGCAAAGAAAAAAAAGTTGAGAAATCATTTAAAAAACGCATTTAAATATGTAACTTCTTTATTGAAAGGTACAACTAACCACTAACACTTAGTACTAAGAAAACATCATGATTAATAGTATTGAGGAATACTATCTGAAGTGTTATGAGTAGTGTTGCCAAAAATCAGTCTTGGTCTTTCGCAAGACCAAGACCAAGACCACTTAACTGTTGCAAGACCAAGGCCAGGACTGGTAAAAATAATTGATTTTTAAAATAAAAATTAAGGCAAAATAGTTAATAACACTTGACAATCTTAGTTACTGTATGTTAATAATTGGTATAACCAATATACTTTTGCATTTAACTCCTCTAATGTTTCATTTGGGCTTAGTTAGTTTCTCCTATCTAAAACATTACAACGGTTCTGAGCATGCGTTAGCCTAAGTTAAACATACGTCAGGTCATCTCTTACAAAATTCTTCATTAATAGTGGCAGTGTTCAACTTTAATGCGAAACAACAGTGTTACCTGTTATATTAACAATTAAGTTTGTTACTGAACAAAAGAATAAGGTGAGTAATCACTTATTTACAGCTCAATAGTGAACAGTGTAAATAGACCTCAGGTTAGTTACTGATAACGGCCGGCCATAACATCGCTAATCCCACCAGTGGGCTCTGGCTCTCCGTCCAAGGAGGTTCTGTGCCGATCAGTCCTCTCTAAGCACGCGTATATATTTCCGTGTTAAAAAAAAAAAAATATTTTGTTATCACTTCTCATTTTACAATTTTTCCTATCACTTATAATATGAAATGCGATATTATCATATGCTAATGTCGAGCAAGGGTAAAAATACTAGATCCAGGAGCCTCGATACTACAATGAGTTCTCCTATTAAAAAAAGAACAAGGCGTTCGAAAAGAAATACTCCACCAGCCACACCAGGGAGCTCTGTTGAAGAAGTGGATCCCCAACCTGGTACCTCACAACAACAAAACAATCATGAGACAACTCAGACTGGTGAAGAATCGCCGTTTTTCACTCAGAACCCATTTCAAGTGCTATCAAATACACAAAACGAAGAAATGGAAGCAGCACCCACCCCCAGGGAACCCAAACCCCCACCAATATTCCTTAGGAATATTAAAAACTTTCAGTTAATGTGTCACCAATTGAATAACCTAGTGGGCTCAGGAAAATATTTATGCCAAAGCCGCACCAATGACACTAAATTAATGCCCGACACTCCAGGAACTTACAGAAAAATTATAAAATATTTATCTGATACCAAGGCGGATTACCACACGTATCAACTGCGTCAAGAGAGGGCGCTCAGGGTCGTTATCAGAAGACTGCACCCATCTACGCCAACTGATGCTATAAAAGAATAGCTCATGGGTATGGGATTCCATGTTCGCCAGATAGTGAACATATTCAAGGAGGATAGAGAACAGCCAGGAATAAAAAGTAAAATACCGCTCCCACTATTCTTCGTTGACCTTGACCGAACGCCCCAGGTCGAAGACATCTACAAGGTCACACGCCTTTATTACACCAGCGTTGTTGTGGAAAAGCCTTACACCAAGCGCGACATCGTTCAATGCCATAACTGTCAGGCTTATGGCCATACGAAAAGATATTGTCATCACATTCCTAGATGTGTGAGGTGTGGTGAGCAACACAAAACAGAAGAATGTAGGAAGTCTAGAACTTCACCTGCAGTATGCGCTTTATGCCACCAAGGGCACCCTGCCAACTACAAGGGTTGTCAAACATACAAAGAATTAAAAACAAGAATGTACGCAACTCCTAGAGAAGAAGGGACATCCAGGCCACCAAGACAACCATCTAGAACAGTGAACGGAAGAGTGACCTATGCTCAGATGTTCAAAGGAGACACTATAAACACTCAATCTCAGGCCCTGCCACAAGAACCTCAATCTCGAGAATTCACAAATCAACCTCAAGACCCACATCCCTCCATCCCTGAACCTAGGTTCAATACCCAGACATACATTCCTCCTCCTTCCAATTCCACTGACCTCACAAGCCTATTAACTTCTTTCCTCTCTGAATTTAGATCCCTCATCACCCCTCTTATTTCATTACTTACCAATGTTATATCCAACCTCATTCCCCCGCCGAGAAATCCATAAATGTCCTCAACCAAATCCCTTTCCATTCTCCTATGGAATGCGAATGGTATTCGAAATCACATCAACGAACTGACAATCTTATTACATGACAAAAACATCGACATAGCACTAATAACTGAAACCCGACTAACCAACAAACGACAAATCAACGTTCCTGGCTATAATATTTATAGAACCGATCATCCTGATGGAACAGCACATGCTGGCACTGCTATAATTATCCACCGATCTCTCTCCCATCATTTATTTCCCTTACCAACCCATAATTTCCTACAATCCACTGCCGTAATAATCCAAACTTCCCTTTACCCAATCACATTAGTTGCGGCATATTCCCCGCCTAAAATACCCATTTCCGAATCCCAAATAATTTCCTTCCTGAATTCCTTAGGACACCATTTCATCCTAGGTGCAGATTTAAATGCAAAACACCAACAATGGGGAGCCAGATCCACAAATTCCCGAGGGCGAACACTGCTATCTGCACTTAATTCCCATCGCAGCAACATCCTTTCACCTAATACTCCCACATACTGGCCAACAGATCCCAACCGCAATCCCGACCTTCTTGACTTTTTCCTACACAAAGGTCTAGGATCATTACACTGTTCCATTTCAAGGCTTGATGATCTTTCCTCAGACCACAGTCCTATAGTACTAACCGCTTCCACATCACCCATTCCTAAATCATCCTCTCCTTCATTTATCAGGGGACCAGTTAACTGGAACCTTTTCCGTCAAATATTGGATGATAATATAGACCTCAGAGTTTCCTTAAAAACACCTGAAGACCTTGACGATGCAGTGGACTCCTTTACTACCCTGATCCAGCAAGCAGTTTGGACTGCATCCTCACCTGATCGTCCCAAAAAACACCTCAGTATAAATCCTCTACCCCAAGACCTATTGGACCTTATCCATAGCAAACGATGCTCTAGGGCCCTCTGGCAAAGAACCAGGCATCCTGATGACCGGAAATCGTATAACTATTATTCCAAACAGGTAAAAAAGAAACTGGATATCTTTAGAACCCAATCCTACAATTCCTACCTTTCCTCATTATCATCTAGTGATAACTCCCTCTGGACTGTAACTAAAAAAATCCTTAAAGTCCAATCCATTTCCCACCCCCTCCGCCGTGATGATGGTTCCTGGGCTTCGTCAGATGCGAATAGAGCTGAAGAGTTTGCTAAACATCTATCCTACACATTCATTCCCCATCCCGAACTCCATCCCACCCACACTGCTGAAGTTAAAGAATTCCTCTCTTCACCAATTCCTCTCTCTCTACCTCCAAAACCTGTTAACCCCTCTGAGGTCAAATTCCTCATAAACAAATTAAAACCCCGAAAATCCCCTGGATATGATCTCCTCACTTCACAAATCCTTAGACAACTTCCCAAAAAATCAATTATATTCCTGACCTATCTATATAATTGCATCCTTCGTACTACCAACTTTCCCTTGATGTGGAAACACTCCATAATCGTGCTGTTTCCAAAACCAGGCAAACCCGTTAATAACACATCATCCTACAGACCGATAAGTTTACTCCCTATCCTCTCAAAAATCTTTGAAAAAATCCTCCTCAAACGCATCCTACCCATACTCGAATCCCACAACATCCCTTCTCATCAATTTGGATTCCGCTCAAGACATTCCACTGTCCAACAAGGCCTTCGTGTTGTGGACCATATATCCTCTGCACTTGAAAACAAGCAATATTGCACTGGTGCCTTTCTGGACGTAGCGCAAGCTTTCGACCGGGTGTGGCACGATGGCTTGCTTTTCAAGCTCAAAACCCATTTACCCCAATCCTTATACCTAGTCCTCAAATCCTATCTCTCAAATCGTTCCTTCCAAGTCCGTTGCGGCACCGAATTCTCCACTTACTATCCAGTTGAGGCTGGTGTTCCACAAGGCAGTGTTTTGGGTCCAGTTCTCTACATCCTTTTCACTGCCGATATCCCTCCAAATCCCGATACCTTCCTAGCTACATTTGCCGATGATACTGCCATTCTATCCTCCCACTCAGATCCTCAAATAGCATCTAAAAACCTACAATCTCACCTCTCCTTGATTGAGCAGTGGTGCAACGACTGGCGCATTAAAATCAATGAAGCAAAATGTAAACATATTACTTTCACTATGCGACGCAGATCCTGTCCCACAATCCTTTTCAATTCAATACCACTTCCCTACTCAGATACAGTCCGTTACCTTGGCTTCCTTCTAGACAAAAGACTAACTTGGAACCCACATACGAGACTTAAAAGACAAGAACTTAACCAACGATATGGCCAGCTATATAGACTACTAAGCAGGACATCTCATCTTTCGATTGAAAATAAACTTTTAATCTACAAGACAATACTGAAACCTATCTGGACCTACGGACTTGAACTGTGGGGAACTGCTAAACATTCGAATATCAAACGCATCCAATCCTTCCAGTCCAAAGTACTTAGAACAATAGCCAATGCCCCATATTATGTCACAAATAAGACCCTACACCATGACCTTAACATCCCTTTTGTCCTCGACATCATCCCATCCAGATTCTCAAACTTTCACCAGAACCTTATCCATCATCCAAATCCTCTAGCTCAATCCCTATCCAGCTCCCACCATCCCTACAATCCCCCTCGAAGGTTAAAACGGCAGTGGCCGCGAGATCTATTGTAAATATGCTTCTGGAGTCCTGGCAATGGCCAGCTTCTCCACTCAAGTCCTGAGCATCTGTGGCTCTAGTGCCCTCCTTCAGCCTCCACTGGCTTTTAATACTAGTGATGCGGCTGGAAAAATGGCACTGGGATCTCTGGAGTCCTGCTTTGCTTTCCACATGTGGGGAGAAAAGCCTGGCTCGGAGATTCCTGGGCGAATGTATATATTGTATATAGGTATGAATGTGTTTAGAAGTTTTTATTTTATTTTGTTTATTTTTTTTTTATTTATTTATTTTTTTCTTTTTTTCTATTGATTTACATTTTTTTTATAAGTATTATTTATTTACTTTTTATATTTATAGTTACTTCTGTATTACTTGTATATACTGTATGAATGAGAACTTTTAGCCTTAATACTTATAGCCCTCCAACAGTGGCTGATTGTATTATTATTCAATAAAAAAAAAAAAAAAAAAAAAAAACATTACAACAATATCTTTATAGTAATAAGCTAATAAGTAGCTGCAGGACTGTTGTGAGACTCTAGTGCAAGACCAAGCCCATGACCAAGACTGAGTTTGCAAGACCAAGACTCGTCTCGGTCTCGCATTTGGGCAACACTAGTTATGAAGACGAAGAAGAGATCCAGTGTGGATGTCCATCGGACCATAACTTTTTGCAAGCTCTTGAATAATTTTTTTAAGGGGCCTACCCGTTACTGTGCCGGACCATTCGTTCCTTTGAGTATATTACTTTCTTAAATCAATTATTTTAATTATTACTTAGTTATATTTAAAACCAGTAACTGCACTTAAACTTAAAGTAACTGGACTTAAACAATCAAAAGTATACAATGTAATAAAAATTTAAAAAAATTAATTGTAAGCCACAAATACCCACATTAATATAAAATTTCTCAACCAAAATGTATGATGCATATGTTTGTGTGTATTTTGATTAATTGGGTATATAGAATAATAATATTGAATTAAAAAAAATCCTACATATAAAGAAAGAACCGAATGAATGGGATGGATGAATAATAAATAAAGATAAGTGGTTCCGTTTCTAACTTCACAAAATAGGCAAGATAAGAGATTTACAGAGCATCTGAAGAATATTTAGAGAGAGGTTCTTATAATGGTGAGCCAGAATAGTTCTTGAAGGCCGAAAAAATGTTCAAGAGAAAAATATAAAAAATTCTATTGTTGAGAACCATCATTCTAGTGGGACATATTTTATTCAAGAAGACCTCTATCCGTACTCACAATGCAATACAATAGAATTTTCTTTATTTATTTATTATTCGTTCTGAAGTTTACATAATGACCATTGACGGAGGTAGCTGAAGCTTCGAGTGTATGACTCTTCGTTGAACATCTTTGGTCTGAGTCCCAGTGCCATTAAAAATGAAGAATGGCATAACCAATTGATCTTTCTTGCTAATGTGCTACTTGGATAGTCTATATGCCTCTAGGGTAGTATCTACGATTGTTGTTTATAAAATTACTAAAAAAAAAAAAAAAAAACTTGGTTATTTGCTGTTGGCTGGTTGCTAAAATAACATTTTTTAAACTACAAATTAATAGATATGGTGTAAGTGAGAGCGATAGGTCGCATATTATTTACTGATTGTGTTTTTGATTAATATTCTTGTTTTATACTTTTGAACCCGTTCCCAAACCTTCTCCACCGTCATTTATTAGGGGTCCAGTTAATTGGGACCTTTTCCGCCAAATCATCTCCGATAAAATTGATCTTAACATATCCCTCAAAACTCCCGATGACCTTGATAGTGCCGTAAATTCCTTTACTACCACAATCCAAAAAGCCGCCTGGACTGCCTCCTTCCCAAAAGACTCCTCCAGAATTCCTAAAAAGACCATTCTACCCCAACACCTCCTTGACCTAATCCACACCAAACGCCGTGCCAGATTATTGTGGCAACGTACCCGACATCCTACCGATCGCTGCTCCTATAATTATTACTGCAAAAAATTAAAACTGGAATTAGCCACCTTCAGATCACATTCCTTCAACTCCTACCTATCCTCTCTCTCTTCTCGCGACAATTCCGTTTGGAAAACCACAACAAAAATCCTAAATCCTCACCGCATTTCCCATCCCCTCCGACGAGATGATGGCTCCTGGGCAGCATCTGACGAAGATAAGGCTGAGGAATTCGCCATTCACCTATCCAATACATTTATTTCACATCCGGAATCCCATCCTGCCCACACCGTAACAGTAGAAGAACTCCTTACATCATCAATCCCACTTTCCTTGCCCCCAAAAGCTATTCATCCTTCCGAAGTGAAATTTCAATTAAAAAAACTAATCCCCCGTAAAGCTCCTGGACATGATCTCATCGTAACCTACAACTATCTCTTAAATCTCATGACAATCATACCAAATTTATTAGTAATACTCTAAGCTTAATTAAAAAATTTCAATGATGGTAAATAAATAATTTTCTGTAAAAACGTAAAAAATTGTAAATCATGATTTTTTACTAATAGTCCTTGACACAGACCCCTTATTGAATTATTTAAATCCGCCTGAAACTTCGTAAATAGTTTCAGCTCATCGTAACCTGCAACTATTTTATTTACCAAAACTCTTGGAATTGGTGCGTTTTCAATCTGGAGTGGGGCAAACTTTGTCTATTTAATTAGGTATTATGAGCTCGTAAATACCCATTTTCTTTCTACTTTGATCTTAAGATAATTTGATTACGGAATCAATAAAAAAGATGGTCTACGAAAATATTGAGCCGTTTGGCGTGACCTACACCCCCAAAATTTCAAAATTACGAGGTTATATAGGACAAACGGCACAATATTTTTGTACGCCATCTTTTTTATTGATTCCGTGATCAAATTATCTTAAGATCAAGGTAGAAAGAAAATGGATATTTACGAGTTCTTAATATCTAATTAAATAGACAAAGTTTGCCCCACTCCAGATTGTAAACCCACCAATTCCAAGAGTTTTGATAAATAAAATAGTTGTAGGTTGCGTTGAGATGAAACTATTTACGAAGTTTCAGGCGGATTTAAATAATTCTATAAGGGGTCTGTGACAAGGACTATTAGTAAAAAATCATGATTTTCAATTTTTTACGTTTTTACAGAAAATTATTTATTTACCTGCATTGAAATTGTTTAATTAAGCTTAGAGTATTACTAATAAAGTTGGTATGATTGTCATGAGATTCAAGAGATCCCTTGTAGATGAAGGACTACTCCAGTTTGCTACAGTAACAGTTTCTAAGGAGCTCAGCGCTGCCAGTGATATTGGTCGCTAAGGGATCTGATTTAGGCGTCATCTAGTTGCTGACACAGCTTTGTGCTATGCTCAAGTTTCCCCGAAAGCTTACTCCAACTCCGTCTTAGAAGTGAACTTTAGGAACCATCCACTTTGAGCTGATAAAATCTATGCAAAGCACCATTCGACCACGAATGCCAGATGTTCATATCCTTGTAGAGCTGCTTTGTTTTCGTACACATTTAACCAATCCGACTTACGGTTAACCTGGGAAAGATAGCGTTTGTCAAAATGGAGAAGTTTCTGCATGATGCAATTAGTTTCCAATTATTCTCTTCTACTAACAGTATCTCCTACTATTTCATAAGTTTGACAATAGGAAAGTCTGGCTGTTTTTATCATTTAGTTCAGCCAAAATCGGCTAAATGACGTAGCGGTACTTTTTCGCGCCAATTCTTCTTCGTTGTAGCGGCGAACTCTACCGTTAAAAGTAATTCAGGTAATCTTCTTACAGATACAGTAGCGTATTTTATTGTTTCCTTATCACCACTGAATAAAAAATCTTAGAACATCTATTATGAACATTTATAATTCGTATATCATGAATAACCCAGAACGGCATTATAAAAAGTAAAATTGATTTTGAGTGGAGCACGACCCTTAACCAAGCGCAGGAAAAGTGCCCAGTGTCATATATGTACAGTTTAACATCAAAATGTGGAGACGTGTTTGAGCCAATTGATTATATCAAACTGATTTTCACTCAGGTTCATTTTATTACTAGTGTTTTTAATATTGTATGAAATAAATAATTCATTCATTAACATTAAACAACACTTTGCTCCTATACCTCGAAATAAAAAGTTCTAACTTCTATATTATTATTAATTATATTGTTGCGGCTTTCTTTGTCATTCCTTCCATTGATTTAGCTATATATATATATATATATATATATATATATATATATATATATATATATATATATATATATATATATATATATATCATAAAATGGTTTGTAAACAGTTCTATAAGAATTATACGTCAGAAGGACAAAAATACCAACGAATCCTTAAGAAGGGGCTGTTTCTTATAAATCGGTACGAAGCGATACCTTTAATGTAGGTTACAATAGCCATCCGTACCTTTGCCAGTTTAAATGTTACGATAACATTTTGAGTACACCCGGCTTTTCTTCTAGCGTCTTTACAGCCTTCCATCTACGGACATAGATTAAAATATATTTCTATACGATAAGGTTTTAAGAGCAGAAAAGGAAGCGAAAAATAGTTATTTTGCGTAATAACAGAGAAAATCCATTTCGATCCTTAAAAAGCTCTTATCACCTGATTTATTTCCCGGAAGCACCTGTCATCTTCCAATTTCTTCCCTTATTCTTACTTAGTCTATGAGTGCTTACTGTGTCTTCTTAGATATTCCTTATCTGGTAAACACGAGATAAGACTGAAAAGATTAATAAATTATTTGACAAGATTTATTTTTTGTGTTGCCACGCGCACTTTTTTTTTTTTTTTGTTCTTCCCTACCTCGCCTTTTAGGCTATACGGGATTTTCCCGGGCCAGGGGCGCTGAGAGGGGCTATATCATCTCAAATCTCTGTTATCCGGTTGCCAGGAAACTAGCGGTGTTGTGCACACGCTTTAGCCTGTTCGGCCACCCCGCCCCCCATTGCCACGCGCACTCATATCTCTCACAGGTATTCTGAAAAGGCTGCTCATTTCATAATTTCTGAATACAATGCCTACTTGGTGCTTTCCTGTTCCAATCCCTGAGAACAAATAAACCACTCTATATTCTTGGCATTTTCAATCCTGGGCTGTTCTGTCCACCCACTGAAACGCGAGATTTCAACCTTCCGAATTGTATATACCGTACTACAGAACGGCTTCATTTAAAAAATCCTTTGTTATTCGAGCGACCTTGTTTTAGAATTCCTCACCTACCCCCATGTGTAAAGCTCCCTCATTAACCCCATTCAAATATCATTTATCTCCCTAAGTATCAATTTTCCACGAAAATATAAAAGAGTATATATATATATATATATATATAACTTATGCGACTTTGAAATCAAACGATAAAAAAAAAAGGAGAAAAGGAGCTGTTAAATGACTCACACGGCTTCAGAAACAATACTGCTTTATTTGTGAAGTAATCCTTCTTATATACACTTTAGAGCTTTGTTTACATACCAGGAAGGTATTAAGGCTGATACTGCCCGACTCCTGTCCTTATCTCCCCCCCCACCAGTTTACGAAAAGCATTTCGAAAACTTTTAATTCTCGAGTGAAGTGAACTGTATCAGCCTCACCACCTTGTTTCCTGTACACTTAATACAATAATAATAAAAAAAAATACAAAATATCATAATAATAGCAATACAACCAACTGAGGAGTCCTCTTGCATTGTCCTACAACAGAGACACTACTCTATGAGTAAAACAAATACACTTCTTTTCACTTAAAACTACGACGCCAAATATAATATAACACAAAAACGGGATTCTTAAAAAAAAACATACAATGGAATCACAAAAAAAAATATTTTCTGTGTGCAGGAAAGAGGGCACCACGGTTCATTTATTCTTTTTCTGCCCCTACAAACGGGAGTTTCAATTGTTCGATATGAACTGTGCGTCTCTTTTTAGGCTCCTTCATACTCTCTATCGTTACCAAATTATGTTCCCTGATGGCAACCACCCTGAATGGGCCCTCATATCGCGTCAATTCCTTCCCTCGATTCGTTCCCCTTCTCCGGTACACAATAGTCCCGATTTTCAAATCCCCCATTTGATCGCGTAATCTTAGATTCTCTCTATCTACCCTCTTCGTCTTTTCTCTTTCTATTTTCCTTCGTACTGTATCCCACGTCTTCTTTAATTCCACCCTATTATTACCTATTTGTTCGGCCACGTGGTCGTTAGTCGCCGTTTCCGCGCAATCTCGTCTTCGTTCCCGCATCCCAAACAGTGCTTCGAAGGGTGAGAACTCAGTGACGGAATGGATTGAATGATTATACGCTATTATCGCCTTTTTCATCGGAATGTCGGGCTCAAATTCTTTTTCTCCCTGATACACGCGTATATGGTCGCTCAAGGTACTATGCAGCCGCTCGATGATACCTCTGCTCTTGGGGTGCCCTGGTGTATTGAAGTGCCAGTTGATCTCTAAGCGTTTTGCCTCCTCCCTCATTGTGCTATTATCAAATTCTCTTCCTCCATCCGAGGAGACTCTCTCCGGTACCCCGTAAAATTGCATCCATGTTTGGATGGCTTCCAAAGCTGCATCGGACGACCTCTCCAATATCCGGTATGCCATAGCAAGTTTGCTAAAGGTATCAATCATGGTTACCCACTTATACCCTCTCCATGTGAAGGTGTCGATCTGGAGATCTTGTAATGGTGCGTCTCCCGTGGGTGTCTCTTCCTGTCTTCCCTGAGGTGGGTGTCTGTCGTACTTCGTGCGCATACACACCTCACATGTTCCTATTGTTTCTTGTATGGTCTTCCTCATTCCCCACCAAAAGTATTTCCTGCGTAGTGCCTGTAAGGTTTCGTCCACTCCCCTATGGTTCGTCTTCCCCTGGTGATATGCAAGGGTCACCTCCTTTTGCCGTTCCTCGTCCGTTATCGTCTCTACCATATATTTGCATCGGACAAATATTCTATCTATTCCGATTTTTTCGGACCTCCAAATCCTCTTAATCTTTTCCCATATTGTGGCGTTTCCCACATAGAGATGATTTGTCTTCCCTGGCTCCGATGCATCCTTCAGCGCCCTGCAGATTTGATCCTCACGCACCCCTGGTTGCGACCAGATTGTGTGAACCTTACTTCTACCGTAGCGGCTGTAGTCGATTTTCATCATACCCGCTGTCCTAGTCTTCCAGATGACCTGGTGACGCTTATCGTTGATGATCTCGTCAATTTCTTCCATCTCTGCTGGCCTCTCCTCCGTCGAGCTCTCCTCTTCGGGGGACTCCTCTCCCTGCCGTCCGTCTCTCGCACCGTCCTCCCTTCCCTTTCCGGTGTCCATTCACTCAGGAACTGTCGAACATCACGCGATGGTCCACCACTGTCTTCCTCGACTGCATTCACTACTATGGCTCTCGACAGCCAATCGGCCACCACATTTTCCTTTCCTGGCTTATACACTATTTCAATATTATATTGGCCGAGAAATTCCTTCCATCGCGCGACCCTCGCAGAGGATTCTTTTAATTTTCCGACCCATTGAAGGGGCCTGTGATCGGTGTGGACTCTGAACTTTCTTCCGAATACGTAAGGCCGAAAATGATCAATAGCCCACACTATCGCGAGCAATTCCCTCTCCAAAGCGCTATATCTCGTCTCAGCCTCGGTAAGGCGTCTACTCGCGTATGCTATGGGCCGCTCTCCTCCTACTCCATTCTGCGACAGTACTGCTCCCAGCGCATACTCGCTGGCTTCCGTGGTGACCGTGAACTGCTTACTGAAGTCCGGAAACGCTAATACCGGTTCTGTTTGTAAACGGTCCATACACTTCCTAATGTTTTGTTCCATTACGGGTGTTACGATCATCTTAGCCCCTTTTTCAGCAAATTATTGATCGGGACCAGGTACTCTGCCATTTCCGGCACAAACCTCCTATAATAATTAAGCGTCCCAAGGAGCCTCCTGATTCCTTTAACATCTCGCGGAACCACCATTCGCCTAATAGCCTCTACTTTCTCCGCGTCCGGCCTAACCCCGTCCTTCGAAATTGTGTGGCCTAAAAAATTAATCCGCTCTTGTCCTAATAGGGATTTTTCTCTGGATAATTTTAGTCCAAAACAGCGCAACCTCTCGAATACGTTTCGCAGGTGTTCCACGTGATCCCCTTCCGTCTTGCTAAATATCAGCAAGTCGTCCATATAGACCTGGCATACGGTTTCATCCAAACCTCTTAAGAATTCGTCCATTAAGCGCTGAAAGGTTACCGGAGCATTCTTTAGTCCAAACGTCATCCGGGTGAACTCGTAATGCCCCCTTTCGAACGTGAATGCTGTTTTATGTTGATCCTTCGGATGCATCTTTATTTGGTGATAACCAGCTTTGAGGTCCAGAGTAATAAATATCACCGCCCCACTCAGCCTGTCCAATATGTCTTCGAATCTCGGGATCGGGTATTTTTCGTCTATCGTCGAATCTCATTCAGCTTCCGATAATCTATTACCACTCGGTACTTCTCTTCTGTCTCGCCCGGCACTCCCTTTTTCCTCACCGCCCACAACGGACTGTTGTATGGAGAGGTGCTGTTGACTATTATACCCTGCTTTTTTAAACTCTCCAATTCTTCCCGAATATGCTGTCTAAGTGCTTGTGGATATCGCCTCTCCTTCACGTATGACACCCGCTCCTGCTTTAGTGGTATTTCGTGGACTGTCCTTCCCGTTACGCCCAGTATCTCTCCCTCCTTGAAGAAGATATCCTCGTATTCTACTCTTATGGCCTTCCTCCAGTCCTCGACTCGATTTACCGCTCCTATCCGCGCTTTCGTACCCCTTATGCTCTCCGTACTTCTGTACCTCTGTCCTCCTAACTTGATCCTCCAAGTCCCATTCCTGTACTCGACTTTAATCCCTACTTGTCCGAATAGGTCGCACCCTATTATCGCCTGGTATTCCCGAGTTATGTTTACAACAATGTGCACTTTCAAACTCCCCTTCTTACCTGCCCAATGGTTTAACTCAACGACCGCTTCTCCTTCCACATTACACGCCCCTCCTAGGGTAATTAATTTACACTCACATCCCTGAATCCGGGGTGCGCTCTCCCTACCACACAGCCTCTCTAGTGCCCCACGGGTCATAATAGTGCTAGTACTTCCCGTGTCTACCAAGCACCTCACTCCCCCTCTTATCGTGATGATTGGCAACCAGCAAGACTTACTTCTTATGTTATTGCAGGTCGCTGTGCGGTCGCCGCTCTGAAGACACACTCCTCAGATCTTTGCCTTCTTGCTCCTTCTAGTTGCCGCTCGTCTTTGTCCGCTCCACTGCGTGCTCCTTCCTCCTTCGTCTCCGCTGCTCCCTGGTTCCTCCTCTTCCGTCTCCGAGGCCTCTGATATCTCCGTTACCTCTTCCGAAGGCCCACTTCGTCGAGTCATATTAGGGTTCCTCCTCACCTTATGCATATTGACCTCCATCGGCTCATCTTGTGCCGTCTCCCTCCTTCTAAACATGTACGGACATTGCCTTGCAATGTGACCTTCTGTCCCGCATTCGAAACATTTAGTGCGGGGGCATTGTGCCACTAGATGTCCCGTCCTGCCGCAGCCATGACACTTCCTTTCTTCCTTACGGGGTCCATTTTGTGGCCTGGGTGGTCCTGGTTTTCTTTCCCCTGTTGTGGTCCTTCCTCTGTTTCCGTATCCAGACTCCCTTTACTTCCACCCTATCGGTGCGGAGCTGAAGCGTCTCTCGCTCACTCGGTTCCATCCAGCTTCCTCTATCTCCATTCTACTTTCTTCCTCCCACGCGCTAAAGTCAACCATCTCCTGGGCACACTCTAGGAACGACCGCTCTCTTGGTAAGCCGTCTCTCTTTCCCGTCTCCTTGGCCAGTTGAACCTTGAGGATAGTTGACAAAAACTCCATCCTAGCTTCTACTTCTCCTGCACTCATCATTTCGCGCATCTTCTCCGTGATGTGGTTAAACTTCGCCAATAGTACTCCCGCATACTGCCCGTTTGTCTGTCGTTGCGACCGTCGTTCCCTGAACATCTGGAAGATGTCCTCCTCTGGAGTCCATCGGCCTCCCCCAAAAGCCTTCTTAAACCTCTGTTTGATCACCGGCCATGATGTGTCTTCGTCTGCCTGTATCTGGTTAAGAACACTTCTCCGTACTCTACATACCAAGGCTGCTTTCAATGCTTCGGCATCCCCCAGGTTCACCAAATCTTCCGCCACCTTTGCCTCGATTCTAGAAATAAGACGGTCCCCACCTTTCAGAAAGTGGTTCAGTTCGCCTATCTCTCCACCGAAGCGTTCCAAGTCCGCTATAGCCCTCCTTAGATCCTGAGTGGTCGCTGCTCTTACTTTCATCCACTCTAAGGCATTGGCGTGTGCTTCCGCCAATGTGTCCCTTGGTAGCGGAGGGATTTCCGGAATCTGCGGAATTTCCGGAGCCTGAAGAACTTCAGGTGCAATTGATATTCCCGGGTTAGGGATTCCGTCTGTCGCCATTCTGCTTCTATTTTCCTGCGTGAGCACGTAAGAGAGAAAAAGAAAAAAATAGTTTCCTACTTACTGGGCAATGAAATCAAACGATAAAAAAAAAGGAGAAAAGGGGCTGTTAAATGACTCACACGGCTTCAGAAACAATACTGCTTTATTTGTGAAGTAATCCTTCTTATATACACTTCAGAGCTTTGCTTACATACCAGGAAGGTATTAAGGCTGATACTGCCCGACTCCTGTCCTTATCTTATATATATATATATATATATATATATATATATATATATATATATATATATATATATATATATATATATATATATATATATATAATTTAAGATAGTAATTATAGTTGGATAATGGGCCATGGACTACACTTTAATAAATAACCTAAAACAGCTCCTGTTTATTCTTTTTATTCAAAAGGTTTCGATCGAACCTGGATCCCGAGAAGAATAACAATACTAGCAATAATAGGGCACGAAACAATCTGTGGTTGTAATTAAAACATTAAAATTACAAAAGATAGTGAATTAAAACAAACTTACATTTGTTTTAAACTAACATCCATTTGCTAAAACTTAAATCAGATAAAAATAAAAATACACACACACACACAAACACACACAAACAGTTGTCAATTAAGAACATTTCATCGATGTTTTTATTTTCACTTAGGTATATGTGGAATTTGCTGTCATCCACAGTTTCTCCGTGATTATTACATTTCCAGTTAGATATTCATAAAACATTCCTGCTAAAAAATTCAAAATTTACTTTTTGACGTATTGTAATTTCTATTTTTAAATATTGCAAATCATTTTGTTTAATCCTGATTGTCTGCACATATACAGCATATGGAGTCCTGCCATTCAAAATATTACCTTTTTAGGCATTGTGATATTTATAATAAGGTGATCAATAATTCAGTGGGCATGTGGTTTCTCGTTTACTGTGTGAAGATTTACTGCATATATTTAAGACTGGGAAATTTACTAATAGTTAATTTCCTTTTTCGTGAAATAGATCTCAAAAGTAATACACGTTGTAAGTTTCCATGGGTTCAAATAACTAAGTTTCTGTACTAACACTGAGTAACTGTACCCAACTGATTAGGTTATTAGATCTTGTTATGCTAACCGATAAAATTCTTTTTCTATTAAAAAGGTGAATTCTAAAAAGGTGAAGATAAGTTTCAAGCAATGGAGGGATTTAATGAACCTTCTTACCATTTGACTCCAGATATTTTTCAACTTGGAATATAATTTTTTCTAATCTAATAATAATTTAGTCTAATCTAATGATATATATATATATAATTATATACGAGTATGTCAGAATTTTCACGATTTTATGAATTTTCATTTTTTTTTATTTTGCCTCCTTGAAAGAAATCATTACATTTATTTGCAAGGATTGGTCAAAATGCTACAGATGTAATCCTGCTATAATATGTACACATTATTTTTTAACCTTGAAACACGCATTTGCTCCTTTGAAATATTGGTAGAATTTGAACACCCGAGGATATATGAGCCGACGGTGAGAGAGGAGACCGTTAACATGACAAATGATACTGTCAACTGCTAGTCATATTTAGCCCCGAAACGAGATTAAACGAATAGGCCGTCCCAAATTTGGATTAATGAAGTTCCATTTTCCAGTAATTTTTTTGGGATGGGAGAAAGACGCGCCCATTACAGGAGAAAGTTTATTGCAGGGAGCAAAGAGTAAATTATCCACGGGCAGAGCAATCCAGGGATTGCTATTCATAGCCCTGACGTGCCGGCGGTACATCTATCACAGGATGATGGATGGATCGATGTGGGTCCTTAGTGCACTCATCTTCGTCCCTAGACCTCCACGGACCGGTCGGGGGTGGATTCCTCATCTTTGACACTGATGAACCTCTGATTAAATTCGCAGGCAATTTTAGATGTTTGCTGAATAACTATTACAGCATTGAATTTTCAGAAGAAATATAAGAACGTTGAAAATCTTCATTTTTCATCACAATTATTTTTCATTTAAAAGTATGTAATAGCAGAGAGAGAAAAAACACAATAATTAAAGAGAGTCTATCCAAACTTATTGGGTTGCTATGCAATAGAGCACAAGAATCATTTAAACAATTTTTAATATCAGAATATCATATTTTTGACCTACATAAAATTATAATTTTTTATCAACGAGGACTTAACATCCTGAGAATTCGATGTGGTTCGGTTTCTGGAATTGTCACTGCCAACAAAAATTTTAAAAATATTTTTATAAAAATTTGGTGGAGTGAAAAAGTCTTCGAACAAACCAAATTTTTAATACAAAGACCCAAGTTTCATCCTCCATCATCAAAAGGAAACTCCTATCATTTCGCCTTAAAGAATTTGTTGCTTGAATAATACTATTTCTTTGCTCTCTAAACTAACGAAAGCGACAAAGTTCGCCAATGAAAACGAAAAGACTATATTATATAAAATCAAACCAGTGAGACTATTTACAAAATACTACAATTATGTGCAGTACAAATAAGAAATTATAAAGACTATGAAACAAAATAATCGCTGACTATTTAAAAATATTAAAGAATAAAAAAATACAAAGAAATATATTAAAAAAAAGCCAAAAAACAACAACAACAAAAAACAATAAAAAGTAGTATAAAGTTCTGATGGTCAGGATCTTGTGGTGAGACAGTGGACAGAGGGCTTGAATCGGAGAACATCTTAGGTATAGGAGAGGCGACGACTGTTGATAGTTTGATAGATAAATGTGCCTAGGAAATATTGTCTACGGAAGGAAGGGAAGGGAAAACTCGACGTAGTGGTGGGAGACAAGGGAAAGTCTCGGAGTCCCAATGACAAATCTGACAAAGTTATGCGTAAGTCTTCTCAGTCTGTCACCGAAACCCTCTCAGAGACCGCCGTACACCACGCAACTGTAGTCAAAGTGGAGGCAGATGAGAGAAGAAACTGGAAGTCTCCGGGTATATTCGGGTAGAAGATAGCGGAAGCGATGGAATAATTTGAGAGTGGAAATTGATCGTAAAGCGATGTGGGAGATGTAGCAATTCCAGGAGAGGGTTTGATCAATGAAAAGACCTAAGATTTTAACAGAGGAATAGAAGGAAATGGGTTTATCATTTAGATAAAGTATGGGAAAGTTGGAATTGGATCAGAGGATGGGCTTGGAACCACTGACAATGGCCTGAGTTTTAGCAGTATTTATTATTATATTACACACATATATATGGTGAATTGTTTATTTAATGTGGGACGAGTCCCCATTGAAGAACAAAATTATAGGTATTAGAGCATCAGTGTAACAACAAAAATAACAGGAAAAGAGTAAACAAATATAAATAATAAGAAATAATAACGTAACCTCAAACATTTATATAGTAAAAAAAAATACCTCCAAAAATGTGAAATAATAAAAAATAAAATAAAAACAAACAATTGATTAGTGTACATATTTAAAAACTTATCTAACTACAATTTTTTTGTGGACTGAATGGATAAGAAATAGTTAAAGAGGCGGGATTCAAACATGGGGAGGGTATTGGAGCGACGGTTGTGGGGAAAGATTGAATTCCATGGAGGCGTTAATCGAATAATGAAATATCTGTGGGGTGCCGCTGTTCAGTGGGCCGTATTATATAGGCCTGGAGATCTAGATCAATATAGTTACATAGAGTATTTGAGGTCGCAATGGTCGAGTGTTTTAAAATATTAACGTTAACGTTCTCGAGCTTAGCAATGCCGGTTGGAATCCAGGCTTGTTAAAATTGATTTCGGTGCTGCCCTGCGAAATAGATTTCGACCTCTCCACTCTGGTTAGAATGGATTTGGTTGTGCCTCTAGAACAATCCCATCCCCGTATGCCACAAATGATATGTATAATTGACCCGTATAATCGAAAAAAAAAGATATGGAAGTATAAGCTACAATAGACCAATATCGCTAATAAAATAAAGCCAGTATCCCAATTGTTTCAAAACAAAGAATCTCACTGAATAATTTGAGACTTCAAACTTAAAAATTGCTCCTACCATTCGCTCAAAAAATCGTTACATATCTTTTACCAGGAAATCCAAACAAGTAATTCTTCGTGGGGCGTTCGCCCACATGTTTCATGAACCCTCGTTGAATTAACAAACACCATTAAGATGCAGTGAAGGTGTTGAAAAAAATTCCATATTGTTCTGAGCCCAGTGTTCACCTGCTCACACGAGTTTAACAATGCTGAGAGGGTCTGCTCTAAAACGATAGAATTCTGAAAGCTTTAAAAGTGGACATCGGCAAAGCTATCCAGATCCAGTTATTGCCTGGAAGTAAAAGCTGGAGCCAAAGCCTCGTAAATCTTTAGTGGGCACTCGGCAATAATCAGGGAGGCTTTTGCACACCTCACAGCTGCGATAAAATTAAAGGGGCCACTTTCTGCAGCTATGTTGGCTCCGACTTTATTACCGACACTATTGCAACAATTTGATGGTCCTATTTCGTATCTTCATGGCTCGTTAACAGGATCCTGTCCGTTCTTTAATGTCACTTCAAGAATAAAAAAAAAAAAATAGATAATGTGAAACGCACTGTAGGAATAACATACTGTATACCATTTAAATCTACGGATTATCTCGAGCTACGTTGCCGAACGCGTCAACAAAATCACTTGCTATATAAATGAAATCAATTTTTTGTAAATTGGCATTTTTATTTTAAACTTGTACAAATATAGGTACCTCCTGTCAGCTTCTGGGTTATTGCATGTCTTATTTTAAAACATATTTTCTTCTATTTAACTATTCCATTTTGTCATATTGGCTTAGCGCTGAAAATTCTTTGCAAATGTAGATTTTATGAGCCTTTCAGTTGACAGAATGACAGACTGAACTCCAATTTCAAGATTTTTGAACATTAATTTAAGTGAAATTTCAACTGGGAAACTTTTTACGTTTATTCACAGTTCTACATTTCAACACTGCAATCACCTACTCTGGAATAAAAATTACTCACTGTCGGTACAGATATTATCATTTTTCCAACTAAAAATATCTCTAACATGATTAATCCAAAATACTGAAATTGGACATGTTAGCTATTTTAGCTACGAATTTAGTTTTTTGTTTCTCTTCCTGCTTATTTTTCTGTGGCTTCGATATAAAAAAAAAGAAGTTTAAATATGCTCAGGAAAAAATGAAAAAAGTCCTTGAATATTTTCGCAACGGATTGTCAACAGAGGCTGCCCCACGTAAAAATGGAATCCCGCGTATAACACTGTTTTATAAAATAATAGGAAAATATCCAATTCAGCGTAAAATGAGACCATCCACTATTTTATCCCGTGAAGAAGAAAATTTATTATCTATGTGGATTATATGTCTGGGAAAAATAGGTTTTCTGTTGCTGAAAATCAGTTTTTTTCATTTGTTGACAAATTTAGATCGAAAAAATTCCTTCAAAGATGACTGTCCTAGTCTTAAATGGCTTAATCTTACATTATATGTGACCCGAAGTTATGCTTCAGGATTTCTGAAAATCTTACTTCATCCTGATCTTCTGTGACTGAAAAATTTAAAGAAATAAATCTTTTAGATATCATGGACGATGCCCGTCGTTTGTTTAATGGCAATAAAAGTGAATTTTTTTCTTAATCCAAAGAGAAACTAATTTTTAGCTGAAAATGAAAGTATCAATTTATTTTATATGAAATGTAAGGTATCAATCTCCTGGAGCAGTTGATGTCACATGTTGAGCGACTAATTTATCTCAGAACCATTGTGATTTTTTTATTGTGATACAATGGTTTAACTCATTTTACCAATTGTTCGGTAAATCAGTAAATCTGTTTATTTCTGGTTGATCTCAGGTGCCCAGTGTGCATTTCCATCCAGTTTATCTAATAGACAGCTTTTTTTTATATAAGGTAAAAGTTCTTAAGTACTTTATACTTATTCAACTTTTTTTTATCTTATAAACCTTAGTTTTATTATATATTACTCTTTTTTTTTTTTTTTTTTTTTTTTTTTTTTGTCCTTCCCTTCCTTGCCTTTAAGGCTATACGGGGTTTTATCCGGGCCAGGGAGTGTGGGCGGGGATTTAAAAACTCCGGGCACCGGGACGCGAACTCGTGACTATTTTTATATCTTTGATTGATATATCAGGTTGCCGGGCAACGGCGGTGCAGTGCACACGCGTTAGCCCATTCGGCCATCCCGCCCACTTATATACTACTCCCAACAATAGAACCATTTCAAATTCAACAGTGTCAGCTGCAACGAAACTTTTCTATTAATTCTCTTCTTTTTCTTTTTTTTTTCCCTTTAGATGGACGTTTCTTCCATTTTAATAGCTAGTTCATGTATAATGTAGCTGGGAAGTATTTATAAAATAAAAACCTAAGAAAAATACAATATTTTCATAATTCAAATTGTAATACGTAAAAATTCAAAAACATTTCCTTAAGCATGTCAGCCACTGGTACATTTAACTCACTGGGATGCTCCAATAAAAGAAATTACTGGGTTATAGGGGACCTAAACGTCCGCCATACACTTTGGCACATGTGGGAAGTAATAAAATGGGCCAATGTGTTACTAAAACACCTTTTACGGTCATCCTCCCTAATGTCCACACATTTAAGCATAGAGGGAGTTCATCGAACACCTCCACCATTGAAATTTTCTGACCAGGCAAGAACACAAGATTATGGAATGTGCAGAGCTCGATTTCATAACATCAGTTTGTGAAATGATTGGACCAGTCCTATTTACCATAATGAATGAGACGCATAAAGTTGTTCATACGCGATTTGACTACAAGATGGCCGATCAGGTAAAACTTAAAAATAAGCTAAAATCACTGCCGCATCTTTGTACAACAGATGGTGTTGATACCCAGATAGCCTTATTACCCTTAATACCATCCAATTCATTATCCAATACCTTCTTGGATGCAGCAAACATCAACCTTATTGAAAACAGTAAAACCAAAATTCGATCCTCTTCCATCTTCTCTTCGCGTTACACCAAACCATATCCTACAATTTATTTCGCTAAGGAATACGTTGGTAAATAGAAAAAAAACTAGCATCTACGCAAGGCGCCTTTAGTAAATATTCAAAAATCATGATTATTGTTACGAGAGAACCTACTATGCCAGGCAGCATCAGATGCCATGCTATCAAATCCCAAAGAACAAGCTTAGATATCAGCAGAATATTATAGTTAATAAAAAAAAAAGAGAGATTTGATTTAGCTTCCAAGCTTAGAGAAAGAAAACAACTACATGTTTGTTTCCTATGAACAATTAAAAGCGTTTATCCACAAGACTAAATTGGCATTATTTTCATAAATTTTAATAAGGCCACTGCTTTGATCTCGATTGACTGCACGAAGGCATTTGATTATGTTTGCCATAGACAGCTTTGTTAGTGGCTGACTGGCATCGATTGTCCAGAATAACTATATATATTGTTAATATCGTTCTTACTCATGAGGACATGTGTAGAATTTTTTTTTCTGAGAGTAGACTGATTCAAATACTACGACTCCACTGTAACCTCAGTGTAAATTATAAACGGGCAGCCCATAAAAGCATAAATATAAAGCATAATAAGCGTAAATTGTGTTTTCTTCTCTCTGGCAGGAAACCCTCTAAAAAAATCTCTAGAAATCTCAAATTAATGGACAATGTTTTGATGAAGGCAATTCTGTCATGTGGTCATGAGAGCTCGACACTAACCAGCAGGCGTATTAGAAAAAATAAAGTAGTATTGGAAATTTTCCGGCAAAAATCCTCCGCACGATAAACGGAGAGATCTGTGAGTTCTAACGCATGGAGAAGGTACAATTAAGAAGAGTTAACAGAATGTGGTACATCAATATTTCATAATAATGGCAAGGAGGGTAAGATGAGCGGAATATGTAATAACAATAATAATAATAATAATAATGAGTAATATAACAGTTAATGAATGTGAATAAATTTACTAAACTGTATAAAGTTTGCCAAAATTACGGAAAATAAATCAAGTCCAATATCTCAAGACGTACCGGATTCGGCAGTAATTTAACAGTAATTTTATTTATTTTTATGTGATATTTCCTCCTAACTTTCTGAAAAACCCGGTATAATTTGTGTCACGTTTAAAACAATTGTATGTCGCCATGGTGACGACTTTAGTTGACAGAATTAGATTTTATGTTTAATTCTAGGTTTCTTGAAGAAAGTTCTAAAACGCATTTTTTTTTTTTTAACGTCACTCTCTAAGTTTCTAATCTGGTGAGGAGCGGGTTCACAAAAATGTTTCTAGTGCCGCGACAATTTCTTTTCCAATCTATAGTGTTATATATAGTTTCTTTATCAAAAGAATGTGTATATTAAGTCAAATAATAATAAATCATTTTGAATTTTATAGTAACTTGAGAGCAACTGACTTAAAATGAATTAACATCATTCGAAATTACGAATAAGAGTCTGGAAGTTAGGTGGTTATAGCTTTAAAGCAAAAATGAATTTATTTCGTTAAATAAATATTTCGAGCTCTACGAATTTTTGTTTGTTACATTGAAATATTATTTTGTGCAATACGTTTCATGCATACGGATATAAAACGAAGAATAAACAAAGGCTGTACTAGGATATGCAATGAAACAAAGATTAATTGTATTGTAAATTCTGTCATCTTTACTGTCATTCTGTTTATTCCACTTTGTATCCACAAACAGAAATTCATTATTCAGAACAGAATCCATGCCCATGTACTCTTTTGGCATGTTAAAACATACTTCTTTTTTATTCTCTATTCCTTTTGTATATCTTTCGTCAATAGAAAATATTTTGTTAGAACATTTGTGTTTGTTTTTTGCTATAATAAGTTACTTAACTTTATATAATTCAACCATATAATCATTTGTCTGGAATCATATCGATTTAATTTCTTGTGTTCAGGCTTCATTCAAACTTTTTTTATTTGTATTTTTTAATGGTTCGAAATTTACCCAATACCTTTCCGCCAGATACAAGTATATTATACCAATATAAATATTATACAGTAAATATAACGAATCTGGATACAGGGCGGTCCCTCCACGCCCAGTGGTATAATAAAAGGCCTCTGGCCATAGATGCAAAGAACGCATACAGCGTGCATAGTCCTCTTACCTTAAAATGCCCTTGGCAATAAAAGGAAATTTGAAAATTTATGTATATATACATTTATATATATATATATTGTATTTATAACCAAGAAATTCCTGGGGGGTAGGAAAAAAAAAAAAAAAAAAAAACGAATCTGGATGAAATAGTGATATATTACGGATTTTTGAAAACATGAAGTAATGCCGGATTTTTAAAAACGTGCCTGCTTTAATGCTTTTTTTAAAATTTAATATCGGCACAAGATGTTAGCTACATTTATGAAATTTTAAAAATATTATTTATTTTTTGCCATTTAGAGTAGATTAATTGGTTGAACCCTGTAAGAAAAGGAAAGCATTATTTTAGTTCATTCAATCATTAAAATAAAATTCACCAACATAAAGTTTCGTCAGTGTTAATTAAATAATTGGTTTTCAGTTGAGTACTAAAATACTTGAATGGACTTGAGAACTTTGAATAGATATTCTGTGGTTTCCCCATCTTTATCAAATTATCAAAAACCCCTTTTTGTCAAATTATCAAAATCCGCCTGAAACTTCGAAAATAGCTTTATCTCATTACAACCTACAGATATTTTATTTATGAAAATTCTTGAAGTTGGTGCGTTTTCAATATGGTGATCGGCAAACTTTATCTATTTAATTAGGTACTAAAAACTAGAAACTCGAAGGTACTTTTACCACAAATCCGAGAAAAAAGGCGGCCCCAAAAAATATTAAGTAGTTTGGCGTGACCTACACCCCTAAATTGTCAAGATGACGAGGTTATATTAGCCACAATTTTCGTACATAAAATATTTGTAGGTTACGGTGAGATGAAGCTATTTACAAATTTCCAGGGGGTTGTTAATAAATTGATAAAAAGAAGTCTGCAGCACAGACTAAGATATTTTGATATGAGTGTGATATTTTTATTATAAAGTCAAAAATATTTCTGCAGGGGCTTGATTTATTATTTGTCTTTAGTTTTTACTACAAATTAAACAATTACCACTAGTTATATTGTACTTTCGCCGCTTGAAAGATTCTCCTCCACCTCTGCCTATTTTGGACTATTCCTATTCTGCTGCATAGATGTTTAATAATATTTTAAGAAAATATACATATGTATTGCAGCTGACAAAATATTTATATCCAGAAATATTCCATTTATTAAATCACGATAAAAGAGAAAGAATTACTTGAAATTAGATTAATTTATTAGAATAAACATTCAAGAAAAAGTATCTGAAATAAAATAATTTTTAAGCATTGGATATGTAGAATTAAACAAAACAAACTTGTGATTGAATCTCAATAAAAAAAGAATTATATTTAGGGTGGTAATTTGCATTAACAAAAATATTAGAATTGATCCATATAAATTTTTTTTTTGATAACATCGTTTGTTATAAAAATGATACTAAAATTTAAACACACATTATCCAACTATATTAAATAGAATAAATATCAAATTATTATTATTTATTTTTAATATCAATCTGCACCTATTGATGACTGTTCACAATCAGCAGATGGTCTGATTGAAGTCTAAAACTGACATGTCAGGCATGGGGAAGGATTGCACCCAGCAGCACCTCTTCCATGACTTGAATCGATTACCATGGTTTGTTAAGAAAGGAGGTCTAGCATTCTGCGCCTTTTTATTCTCCTCATGTCAGCTGAAGCCTTATCTCTGATTAGTATGCTAGTATGTCCGTGTAAATGATTGTAAATCGTTTTTAAACAGTTCTTATGAGTTGGTCAACTGTAGGCAGAAGGTTATAAATCTTAATATTTTTTATTGAAAACTTTGAAGTTTACGTAAGTTTGTCTTTTTAGCTATACGGTCATATATTTGTGAGGAATAAGTCCATATTGATTTAAATAAGTATAGGTATGTATTTAGTTTCTGCCTTAGTTCTTGTTTTGAAGATTTGCAAAAAAGTTAGTAAAGTAATTTGAGTCGTATATTGAAGGTCTTCCGTTTCATTTTGACACTTGGGCTCCAAGTCTTACGTCTATCAAAGGTACGATGTGCATCTGAGAAATTTGGCTGTTTCCGATATATATTGGAGAACAGGTATTTCTTAAAAGTGTAAATGTAATGTGTTTCGATTTATCGCAATTTAGTCGAATTTATCAGTCTTGTAATTTATCTAAATGATGTATCATCAGTGAGGCTTGTGTGGAGACTTGATGTTTAGTGAGAATTTTTGCGTCGTCAGCCTAAGTAGCAGTCAATGTCTCATTTTTAACTGGTATGTCGTAAGTGTATACAATATATAGTATTGGAGCCAGTACTGAATCTTACTACCCTACCGTCTGGAAACAAGCCATTGCAGTGCCACTACTCAAGCCGGGGAAGAAAGGAGACACGGCTGAGCACTATCGTCCGATCAGCCTCCTCCCGCACGTCAGCAAAGTCTTTGAGCGATTGATTCATTATCACCTCCTGAGTCATTGCAAGGAAGAGCGCGTTATACCACCAGAGCAAACCGGTTTCCAACGCGGGGTCGCCTGTGAACATCATCTGGCTAAACTTCAGGCACACACCATAGAGCAGATGAATCACAACAGAGCTACGGCACTCATCTCACTGGACTGCAGCCAGGCCTTTGCCTGCGTGTCTCAAGCGCTGTTACTCCGAAGACTGGAAGAGTACAAATTCTCAGCCCCGCTATGCCGACTGGTCAGAAGCTACCTTAGTGGAAGAACTTTCGTCGTACGAGTTGGTAATAACTATTCGAACCCAGTCGATACCACAGGTGGAGTACCTCAAGGGTCTGTGTTGAAGCCATTACTGTTCGCCGTTTTCACGGCGCCAGTAGTGGCACTTAAACATCCTGAAGCGGTGGTAGCAGCCTATGCTGACGATATCGCAGTCTATGCATCCAGCCTTAACGCAGAGAAAGCTCTCATGAAAGCACATAATGCCACAGGTACCATCGTCAAGGAGCTTGAGAAGAACGCCATATAAGTAAATCCTGATAAGACCGATGCCATAGTGATGTCATTTCAGCAAGTAAAGAAGCCCCTGCCCACTCACTTCACCATTGGTGGAGTGGACATGCGGATCTCCACCTCAGTCCTTTACCTAGGCGTGACTCTGGATAGGTACCTCACCTTTACTAGTCACGTCAACCAGAGGCTCAAGCTGCAGAGGCTCGGCAAAAGGAGTATAGGCTCTGCCACCTGCTAAAAGCAGCGCAGCTCTCGTTGAGACTAAAACTGCAAATCTACAAGGCGGTCATCAGGGCTACTCTGCTCTATGGTGCACCGTTGCTCCGCCACCTTTACAAGTCCACGCTCAAGAAACTCCAGAGTTATCAAAACTCCATCCTTCGGCGAATAGTCAGAGGTACCACCCAGCAAAGGGCAAAGAATGTAAAGATCCGAGAGGAGCTTCAGCTAGCATCGGTGCCTGAGTTCATAGGCCGAAGGCACATCAAATTTTTCGATGGGCTGAAGGTCTGTGCCAACCCGCTTTTCCAGGAAATAGTACCGCCACCCAGGCCTGGGAGGTGGCAAGGTAAAGTCCCCTTGGTAGATGTTCTCGCCGAGGGAAGGGATTTGGACTCTGTAGTTCACACCCACTAACTATAATAAAAATAATAAATTAATGCAGGGCGGTCCCTGGTCGCAGTGGTATACTGCCAGTGGTATAATAAAAGGCCTCTGGCCACAGATGCAAAGTACATTTATATATTCTACTTTGTAATAAAGAAATTTCTAGGGGGAGGAGAAAAAAAAAAAAAAAAAAAAAAAAAAAACTGAATCTTGGGACAATCCTGCCATGACTGGACGAATAGAAGAAATTTCTGAGCCCTGACGAACTGAGAATAATCTATTGAAAAGAAAAGATTGAAGAATCATAAAGTATGTGTGCGGTAGTATGGACTTGAGTTTAAAGAGAAGGCCCTGGGTCCAGACTTTGTCAAACGCCTCAGCGACATCCAAAAATACACCAGTTTTGTTCTAAAGCTCCAGCAATATATTCTGTCACTCTGTGTTACTGATATATCGTCGAATGGAATGTGCGAAAGCCAAACTGATGGTCAGAAATTATTTGTTGGTAAGTCAGTATGTCAACAAGTCTGTTGATTATTAATTTTATATATGAAAATGGTTAAAACAAGCGGATGTGTAAATCATGTAGATTTTTTTTATTTGCTGTTTATCAACCTCTCATAGTCCGGTAAAGTTATTAGCAACAATCTTTCTTCACAGATATAGCTTATTAATTTTATTGTTTGAATGTATTTTAGCGTTTTTTCAATATTATCATTTTCTTCGTATGGTGCTTTGTCATCAATTTTGAGTTGAATTTCTTGTTTACGGCATTTGTTTCTAGAATATGTGTTATACAGTCAGATTAGCATTTTCACATGCCTCAGATGGGCAAATTTGGTATGTCCAATTCTGAGTCTGCTTATTATAGAGCCTTCTTGATGTTAGGAGTTTTGGAGGATACCTAATTTTATTTTTTGGTCAGACGGCGGTAATTGATAGGCAGTATCCTCCATGTGCATTTCAAGTATATTTTAATTTTTTTTAATAATTTTTATTGTCTACACGTTGAGAAATATCGATCCTAAAACAGGTAAATCAGTTCTTCTGACAAAAAAATGTAGGAAGTGTTGCCACCAACGAAGAATTATAAATAAAATATAAATTAATAAATAAAAGCTAATAATAAAGCCTTAAATTAAAATATAAGTAATAATTGACGCTATTTGAAACATCAAATGACCTTAGTTAGAATGAAAAAAAAAATAATGAATAACGTCACATTCGATTTCCCATATTTTTTCACAACTTCGATTTTCCATTGAAGATTTCCATTTCAGATGTTTTTTTCTGTTGAAAATATTATCTCATTCAAAACCAACTTCGGTTCATTTTTGCACATTCGGGTGATTGGTTCCCTTGTTCTAAATACCGTCCATAAAGCATTTCAGTATTTCGTTTGGCAGTGGGTGTGATTCGCCGGAGTTACATGGCCTATTCTCTAACTACGGATGCAAACAATGGATACGTTATGACAAAAACGCTACTCAAGTTTCCAATGAGGAAGAATGGAGGACAAACGCTATAGCAGAGTACTGGGGCTGGAGGGCTTAGAGGAAACTCATTTAGTATGATAATGCTGTTATGATGCCAAACAGGAGCTCCTTTAGCCCGCACTATGGAAATATTCCGAGGGCTCTGTGTTAGCTCTGCAAATTGTTAACAGCCTTCTGAACTTCACTCTGCCTCGGGCTATACAATTTAGCTGATTACCCAGGCTTTACAACTGCTTCTACTTGCACTACTGCAGCTGCAACAATTCATGATTGATTAACTTTTAGATTGAGGAGAATGTACAAGTAATTAAAATATAAATGATCCCAGTTTTTCAAGTAATTATTTTTAAAATTATTTATAAGTAATCGTTTGTATGGAGCATGAGCGTTGAATCTACGTGTACTTTGATTAGGAATTGATATAAAATTTTCCAGGTTTTCATTAGCCGCTACACGGATAAAGTGATGGACGTTCTGTTTTGATGAATGAAATATGAGTCCCCCTTCACCCCCTGAACCCAAGGAGCCATAATCCATGGATCTAGATCGATTTGTCACTTTAACTAGAGAGGACACGGCCAGATTGGTCCCAAAGGGATCGGTTATGGAGCTAAGGGTACTGCTGCTCCATAATGGAAACCCTGGTCCGTAACAACTTTGGGTGGCCCATTTCCGACAAATCGTGCTCTCGCCTGTAATATAGGTCTTTAAGAAGACCAGATAGCGTAGCAAAAGGTCTACAATGTCTGCAGGGACAATAAAAATAAATCCAAACGTATTTTAAATGGAAAGAAAAGTGAAGTTTACGTGTAATCGACACTAGCAAAATTAAACATACATCTACTGAGTGGAGCATAATATTTCGCAATCTATGAAGGAAAGATTATTTTTTTATGACACCGGAGAGGGAAATTTGAATTTTCCCATGACCTCTTTCTGAAGCTTCTACATGCGAACAGCAACTGGCTAGTCATCAAATAACTCTCAAGCAATATATTTTCAATATCCCTTAAATTCGCCTTAGTCCAGTGGAATATTATAATGAAAAGCAGTATTGAGAGGATTGTGGTAAGTTTTTAACGTTCTGTTCCGACTTTGTAGACATTTATGGAAAAAAGAATATATAAAGAGAAGTCGGTTGGGGATTGAAGTTGTATTGCCCAAATGCTAGATTTGGAGGAGTCATGGTCTTGCAAACTCAGTCTTGAACATGGTCTTGGTCTTGCGCAAGGGTCTCGCAACAGTCTTGTAGTTACTTACTAGCTTATTACTATAGAGATATAATACTGTAATGTTTTAGATAGAAGAAACCTAACTAAGCCTGAATGAAAAATTAGATGTGTTAAATGCAAAAGTATATTGGTTATACCAATTATTTACATATAGTAACTAAGATTGTCAAGTATTAGTAACTATTTTGACTTTTATTTTCTGTATTTTTATTGACGAAAATCCCTAACCGACTTTTCTTTCAAGAGTTTACCGTCAACCACTGCTCTGCCATAGCAGAATGTAAATTGGAATTCTAGCAATGATTCTTTGGAAAAGATGTGATAAGCAAACAAATAAAATAATTGAAAGAATTATAATGGCATTTACATATGAAGTTTAGAAAATATCTTATCTATTCAAGCGTGAAGTGTAGTCAATTAAAGGTCCCATGCTTGATAAACCTCCTGACCCTATCAAGTCCCGCCTTTCTGCGAAGCAAGCCAACTGTGACATCTCTTAGTTCAGACTACCTCTTAAAATTCGGGTCGGTCTCAGGAATTTAGTTCGTCCTAGTGTTTCATACTACGTAGTATTTAGGAATCAGGTCAAATTTGGAAAATCGTAAATAATCACATAGAGTTTTTTTAGAATAATGTAAATAGTCTTGTTCGAGAAAGTAGGTAATAGTTCTTTATATGTACCCGTTGAAAGTCATATCAGACTCGTAATTTTAACTATTACATTCACTCAACAGTAGAAATTTCTTCTTTGATGTAGTGACCTATTTATAATACTTATATTTTATATAAGCTTGTCTAGATAACTAAAAAAAATCCTGTAAATGAGTTAACAGAAAAAGCATAACCAAGCAACAATACTTCAGATATGGTATTTCTATGGTCTCTGGCAATAACTGTAATAAAATGGTCCACACGAGTTCAGTGAATTAAGATCGTCTTCCAAGCCTTCTAAGAACCGTGAAAAAGTTAAAAAATTCACATTTCTCATCTAGACCTCTAAAGTTTTGAGTTCTGTGAGCTACCAACTTCTTTACGGTTTTTAAAATGCTTGGAAGATGATCTCAATTTACATAACTCGAATTAACAAGTAAAATAATTACCAAGATTTAAGAAGTTATAGCTAGTTATCGTAATTCGAATACTAGTACCAGAGACAATAAAAAACATTATTGGAATTACATGATGGCGTGTAAAATCTTAATAACTATTCGCTAACGTTTTATATTAATTTACACGGATATTTCAACACTGAATGCGAGGAGGAGGCTAAAAAGGAGCTGGATGAGAGTTCTTCTTTTAACAACCAAATTAAGTCAGGAAAGAGACGCTGCTAGCTACTCAGCAATTGACAGCAGTTGACAAGGCCCAAATTGATGTGCGAAGTCAGAAAAAAAATGAAATAACTAGAAAGGTTCACGGAAAAAAAATAATCCTTACAATCAAAAATCGTTCATAGAATCTTAAATGGCTTTAAGATCAATCTTGTCAAAAAGAAAACCATAATAACCTTAATCTTTCTCCTAATCCAATAACCTATATAATTACCATATTAACCTAAATCCAAAATTCCCATCCTTCCATGATAAATTTCAGAACTATACGAACCCTCCCGTATATAGTATTGCTTCAACTCTGATCCATGATAACCCTCTATCTGCCTCGAAAGAGATAGTCTCGGAATTTTGCAATGAAAACGTTTTATTTGAGTGCTACTAATCGGTATTTTCATTATTAGCCTTTTCATGTCATCAATTTAAAATAGTTGTAAATTTCATGAGTTAAAAATTTAATGTTGGGAACGGTTACTTAAACACTCCGGATTCCTCTTAACATAAATGTAACGTAATTTTATATATAAATGTAATTTTTGGCCAGGGGTAGTTTTTCCGTGGTTGTTATTCTTAAGGGACCTCATACCAGAATAAAATTTATTAAAAAAAAAAAAAATACATTACTCCACATACTGATCAAGCCAACAGTTAAAAGGAACTGGATACAACTGTGTCACCGAATATTATGTTCGATAAAAACTAAGGAGCTGTTTTTTTTTTTAACCTGCTGCTTTCTAACGATAATATAAAAATGAGATATTTGCAGCGTTGATTCATATTATATAAAACAGTCGATCAACTCTTCTTGATAATTTATCAAGTTCCTTCTTTTTACTATTCGTAGAGGACTTGACTGATGTGCTTGAGGACCCTATAATATTCATAAGGTATTTTCAATACTTGGTGAAGGGGCTGAGAACCGTTTTATAGTTCCTAGACAAAAAGCAGGATGAGGGATCCTGGCACAGGTCCTATATTGCCCCATTCTTTATATCCGTTTAAGCCGCGAGAATTCTTCGAATATCCCTTTTCGTCTTCCTCATATCCTGTCTTGGACGAACATATTTATTCCTAACTGAACCAAACATGTTCCAATTTTCTAACCCTAGCAAATTTATTTAAATAAGCAAAAATGTTACCTATATATGCCCAATAAGAACTATTTAGCAAAATAAGAGTTTTTAATATTATTTTTGTCCTTGAATACTTTACATTCCTTCTAAAAATACTGGGTAAGAAAAGTATTGTAATCGTGTCAAATTTACAAGTAAATTTTTACATTCAACACAGAAAATAAGCTAAATATGCATATTCGTTTTTCATACTATAATAAAGATTTGTTTACCTATTAAGTGTAGCGCCAATTCAAAGTAAATCAAAATAATGCAGATTCATCGTTCATCATTCTCTGTTGAACACAGCCGATACCTAGGACGCCACATAGACAAACGTCTAACTTGGAATCCCCGTACCAGAGTCAAACGACAAGAAACCGCTCGACGTTTCAGACTACTTCAGCACTTACTAGACAAACGCTCCTAGCTTTCGATTAATTACCAAAGAATCATATACATGACCATAATAAGGTCTAATTGGACAGGCGGAGTTGAACTTTGGGGTTCGACTAACCCATCGAATTCATATGGTATTCAATCCTTACAATCTAATATCATTCATAAAATCCTCAGTGCTCCTTACTTTGTTACAAATAAAATCATTCATAACGACCTTGATGTTCCACACGTTTCCGATTTGGCCCAATCAAGATACCTGCCTTTTCATAATAAACTTCAAATCCATTCTAATCCTCTCGTTTCTAACCTTGCTTCCTCTTCGATCGCAGATAACCTCCTTCTCCCCCTCCCCCAAAGCGTCTGAAAAGAAGATGACCTAGTGATCTTCCAATTTAGAAATTTTATAAGAGTACTTCCAATGGGTAGTTTCTCTACAACTCTTTTTAGGTCATTATATTTCTCTATATCACGACTTAATTCAGGCTTTAAGTTTTAAGTTTATTGAGAAATATTACATTCAGTCACAATAAGGCCATTGGTACCAGTGATCAACAAGTTCATTCACACGATACGTATATATAGAGAGACTAAAGCCCCTTTAATTTTATTCATCCAATATAAAAATAAGAAGAACAATTGTAAATAAAATAAAAATTTTCTCAAACATATCTCAAAAAGTACATATTTTATAAAAAATCTATATGCCTCTTTTTGAAAAGTAATTATATAAAAAATACAGCTGCAGCTGGAAATAATTCTTCCGTAAACCTAAACAAACAACAATCATTCTTAACGATAACAATACATCCGCTTATTGTCACGTTCTCGACAGATGCAGGTGAAAATTTCAATAGAAAAAAAATAAATTATACTTGTAATATTTATTTAGTTTCTATTATCACAACGGGCTGCGAATGAAATATGTAAAGAAAATCTGATATTTTCAAATGGGTATAATAGGCGAGAGATGTTTTAATATTTAATACGAAACAGTTATGAAAAATAAATGGTTTCAATTCAATTGGTACAGTCCGAGTAAAAATATGTGATAAATACTTCTAAGATAAGATTCTGAAGAACTGTTTGGTTTGATAAGCTTTAGGCAACTGTACTTTGAAAAACAAACAAAAATCTTCATGAACATCCAGTTCATTATTTTAATCAGTATAACTTAATTTACCAGATGTCAATATACGCGTAGACTCCTAGTTCCCTCTCTCATCATCCCCCACTTAGACTACATCCGAGTGGTATCCGATGGCCTCTCAGTGGAGAAGCCATATTCATATTTATACTAGCCATATTCAGACTCCGTGATAGACTAAAAAGACCAATGAATAGCTTCGTTTAGACTAATGAATAGCCGGGTTTACACTTTTCCAAACCACCAGAAACAAACAGCAAACAGACGCAAACACTAAAACAACCAGGAACTTTACACGCTTCTATATTTCCAGAGAAAAAACGTGGCGTGGCGGACATTAGGAATCATGAACAATGATAAACTTTAAAAAATTGTTCGTAAAAAAATTTGTTGGCACAAAATCATTGTACTGGAGAAGCTACTGTTGTGCTTTCTCATTACCGAAGAAGGTAGGGAAACTTTCTATTCGTGTGGTTGGTAAAAAAAAAATTGTGTTCAGCATCGAAGATTTCCACTCGCGTTTTATGTTTCAGACTTCAAGGATTAAATTTGGTTAGGTATCTGTCTGTCTGTAGTCAAATCGATCTGACGGACATATCACCTACTACCGTTCATACGATTTTCATGAAATTTTTTAAGGATTGTACGGATTGGCCCGTATCAATTTCATTAAATTCCACATAGCACTTTCTGTTGGGCAAGCGCAAATGTCTTTTCTAAGATATGCCGATATTTCAGAAACGGCTCAAAATCAGGAGAGGGTTGAGAATTAGTAAAAGTACTATTACTTTTACTAGGCCCATGATATATAGGTAACTGTGGAACCAATGGAAATGGTGAGGAAGCTATACTAGCCTCACTTGGCGGACGTATTTTTTATTGATTGGTCCTTTTCTTGTTCTACATAATTTTCAGATTTTATTTATTTATTCAGATGCTATTCTAGATATTTTGGACATTTGGGTACACTTTCATGGAAATAAACAGTGTAAATTTGAATTGCAATATAATTCAAGCGATGCAGAGCGTTTGTAAGATTTAGAATTAAATATCTATTATTAAAAAGTTTTATATTAAACTGAAATCTTGAAATAACGGTACGTCTGGAGGTGGGGCGAGGAGAGTACGTCGTTAGTCTTTTGATGTGTACAGCTGCTAAACACGATATTATCCAACCTCTATTAGCTATACTTTTTAAAGATGCATTTATAAATGCTAATAGAAACCATTTCAAAATACGTATTTTATTCCGAGGCGTCAGGGTTAGAGAAATAACAGTCAAGATATTTATTGGATGGAAGAATTGGAGCTGCAAAAACTATTCTCGCTAAATATTTGCTGCATTTCTAGAACTATAGGAAAACTATAAATCTTATGGGCCTAACTTTAAAGATTTTATTTCTTCATCGGTTTAGTGCTGTTTGTGCTAAATATATATTTCGGGTTTATTTTTATTTTTACATTAATGGCTAACACATTTTCTTCGATATTGTTTCATATACTTCTTGTTTATCCACATTGATGTTAAAGATTCTTTTTTTATTATTTCTCATTTATGTATTACTAGTAATTATGCTTGTAATAGGAGCATTATTAACGGTTGGGAGAACATACTTGGAAGGCCGCGTCCGTGAAAGGACTCGTGTCTTTTTGCTCCCCGAACATAAAACTTCCTTGTTCGAGATATTAGAGACAGATACAATTTGATCGAAATCGATTTTTTGCTTTAATCTTCGGGAGGATAATCTAATCTTAATGATTTTGTCAATATTCATCTTAAAAATATAAATTATAAATGTACTAGTGTCTACCAGTAATGAATAGCCTTCGTAAGAATTGTAATTGGGACCCAAGACGCTCCCGTTTTTTCCACTACTACAATAAGTTGTCTCTCCCTGTTTTTAAGAAGAGAGTATTTCCTAGGCACATCTCTTTACCAAACCATCCACAATCATCGTCCTAATTATGCCTAGAAATTTTTCTAATTCAAGTTCTGAATCCATTCCCATAGCACAATATTTCGATCTTCTGACCTATACACCCCTTCTCCAATATATTCCTCATTCCGAAACTTCTTTATTGACCGCTCTTTCAATTTCTGGAATTCGGCATGCCGCCTCCACATCCATATAAAAAACCTCCTATTCCAATTCCTGTTCTGAAAACACTCAGGTGCCTGATAACTATTGACATTATAGATTTATTCCATAACGATTATCATCACAGGACAGTACTCTTTTTTGGTAAGAATATTACATGAATGTTTTAATTTCGACGGAACTCAATAAATCTATTTTTTTTAATTATCACTAATATTTTTCCTATATACAATTAAACTGTTACACCAAAACAGATTATCACGCTCCACTTATGATGTATTTATGTAATGGTGTCTTCTTATAGTATTATCCTTTGCTTGATTTGGTTCATATGTACAGATGCAGTTTTTATTTTTCTTAGTTTTTTTTTTGTATCGGTTTATTGAGTAATAATACATTTTGCCACACTTAAGGGCACTGAGTGAGGCACATTCATACCATATATACAATACCGTAAAAAAAATAAAAAAAAAATAAATAAAAAAATATATAAAAATCTATATAACAAAGGTAAAAACTATAATAAACCAAGTAAATGTAACAGAGTTAAAATTAAATGAAATACAGAAATTCGTAGCAAAATTAAATAAATTATAAGTAATAGAAATAAATAGAAAAACATTCATACTTAAATACAATATTTACAATTAGGTAAGAGATCTCTGAGTCCAGCCCTTTCCCCACGTGTGAAGGACAAAGCGAGACTCTAAGAGATCCCAGCGCTTCTCTGTCAACCGCGTCGCCGGCATTACCAGTCCGGTGGAGACTGAGAGAGGGCACTAAAACCACAAACACTCATGACTTGAGTGGAGAAGCTGGCCATTGCCAGAACTCCAGTGACGTCTTTACAAGAGATCTCGAGGCCACTGCCGTTTCAACCTTCGAAGAGGGTCGTAGGGATGACTGCAGCTAGATAAGGATTGTGCTAAAGGGTTAGGATGGTGGATTAGGTTCATGTGAAAATTTGAGAACCGGGATGGAATAACGTCAAGGATATAAGGGATGTAAAGGTCATGATGTAGGGTTTTGTTTGTAACGTAATAAGGAGCATTGACTATCATACGGAGGACTTTAGACTGAAAGGATTGGATGCGTTTGATGTTCGAAAATTTAGTTGTCCCCCACAGTTCAAGTCCGTAGGTCCAGATGGGTTTGAGTATGGTCTTCTATATTAATAGTTTGTTTTCTATTGATAGATTGAATTTTCTGTTAAGTAGTCTGTATAGCTGGCCAAATCGTCGGTTAAGTTCTTGTCTTTTAAGTCTAATATGTGCTTTCCAAGGTAGATTTTTCTTAGTAGAAACTTGTTTATCAGAAAAATTTAATTTATATTTTCTTTTTTTTTCTTTCTTCTTTTCTCGAAATGTTTATTTATGCTTTTCTACCATTATATATAGTTTTAAGTTTTTTGTTTATAGTTGTATGTGTTTTGTACATAGTTTTATATAAAAATTGTTCACTTATGGCCTTCGTTACATGATTTTTTACAATTTTATCTATTGTTTCAAATTTTTAGGCCAGAAGTAGTCTTTTCTTTTTGTACAATTTTGTTATTCTAAAGAGACATTGTCCAAAAATAATGTTGTTCTCTATCTATCTATCAGGCGGCATAAGAATAAAACTCTTTTAAAAACCGGTGAAAATAAATAAAACCTCAGATACGACGATGAGTATTGATATAAAATGAGAATTATTGGATTAATTAGATTAATTAATTAATACAAATACCTAATAGTCAGGGAATATTATCCTGGTATACACTTCAAAGGACAAGTATCGTAAAGGGAATCTCCAGTGTGACGTCCCTTTGTCAAGTAATAACATGGTCGTAATAGCCATTCTCAGTAAGTGAGGATTACATTACAGCAGTAACTAGCAAGTGATCTTAAGTGACTAAGTAATATCCTGTTAGGCCCTATGATAGTTTTTGTAAATGAGTTTTAGCCTATTTAATACGGCGACTACATTGCCCATATAGCATATTGCAAAATAAAAGATAAACTTTCGTTTTGACCGTTAGCCCCTGTTACAAAAACAATGTCAATGCCTTCATCGCTTTAGGGATATCTTTATGCAATACCTTGAGGTCATGCAGGTGGGGTATACACTCAGCGTGGCAGGGGCCTCTTCTGATCAAGCTATATTTATAGGATAGTAGGTCCCATAACTACAGTTCCACATAATAAAACCAAATTAAATTGAATAACGTAATTGATTTTGTTGTGGTTTAAAGTATTAGTTATTTTATCGTAGTTTTAAAAATATAGCAATTTCATTTATTTAAGAAGCATGGAATTTGTGATTGTTGTTCAAGATAATAATGGATGTGGCCTACAAAAGAAATCTTTCAAAGGTGCATTTTAACATTGCCAAATGAATAATAGAAAATGTAAGATCATTAATGAATTGGGAATATGTCTGTAATACCGTAGGTTAGAAACAAATTTTGATTTTTTTAAAAAAGAATATTTTACGATTTTGTTTGTTTATTTGGACTTTAAAGCGTAAAATCCTAGGATCATCAACGCCAGTTGTTCACTTATATTTGGTCACTGGAGTTCGGAAAATCCTTATAAGAGAAAAATGGAAAAAATAAAATATAAGTAAATACATTTAAACAAGTAAATAAAAAATAAATAAAAAAATATATATAGATACATAGTAAACAAAAGTAAAATATATACAAAACAAAAATTATATGTATAACTAATCCATATATGAATATTTTATAATGCATATAATGCATTCTATATGCATTCATTCAAACATATAACGAACCTTTATCAACGATTTTACATAAATTTAAATGGACATAATAAAAGACTAATAAGAGACATGGCCACAGCTGAAATACCTCAGAACGTGAGGAGGAGACTGAAAAGGCGTTAGATGAGTGACCTTCCTTAGACAACCTAAGCAATTTTAACAAGTTAGGGAAGAGGTATTGCTGAGTACTTTCCTTCCCCATGCCTGCCATGTCATTGTCTCATGTATCGCCATAACATTTGCTGATTGTCAACAATAATTTGACAGGCACAAATACATTTTTATAGACAAAAAAAAAATATGCATTTTTTGTCTATGCTATATTTTGCTAAATAATCTATGGGTTTTAAGGAAACATAAATACATTTTTTATTGAATACTTGATAGTTGACCGCTGTATTATAGAGGAAAAAGATGATCCGGGGTAGCAATCATAAATAGACTACAATAGTGGCAAAACTATTTTATTAAAAGCCAACGTTTCGACCCGACTTTGCAGGTCTTCTTCTTTAGGGAGTTGTGTTCAGCAAGGAGTTTCACTTAAAACCACTTTTAAACCATTTAAAAACCAGTTTTAGGTGAAACTCCTTGCTGAACACACCTCCCTGAAGGAGATCTGCAAAGTAGGGTTAAAACGTTGGCTTTTAGTAGAATAGTTTTGCCACTATTTTAGTCTGTTATGACCGCAAACCCGGACCATCTCCTTCCTCTATAACTACTTTTATGTTTGATTCATTATTATTTAGAATCCCTTATATATCCGGTCTAAGTAATAATCTATTTATGTCTGAGGTGTAATAGGAGGATTGCTGTAAAATTTGACTGACATTGAGGAAGTTATTGCAGTATTAGCACGCTGGAGGTGGCTGTTTATTGATATGATGCGAATGAGTCAAATTTTTATCACCTATTCTTAACCTAGTCATGGCGACCTCTTATCTGCGATTAGAACAGTTCGATGTGGTCCAGGGCTTTAAAAGCATTATACAGGGCTGATTGTTTGATAACTTTTAAATTGCTCGGTGGGCCCCCGTTTCACATGGACTGCCAACTATCCAATATTTCTCTTTGGGGGGAAAACGCATTTATGCAGTACTCAAAATAGCAGTACCTTGACCTGGGAGCGTAAGTGTGTTTGGCCGGGACTGGAGGTCCATATTAAGAATAGAGATTTTCCCAATATTTTTGAGAATAAGATCACTATTTTAATATCCTCTCAAAAATTAAGACCTTTTGCAAATATATTATTGCAATGGCGAGATTTTCTGACCAACTCGTGTCAGTGTTTGGATGTAATCATGTGCTTATTGCTTATCTTTATATAAATGCCCTCGCTCAGTCTCCACTGGCTTTTAATTCCAGTGACTCAGTTGAAATGAAATAAAGGTTGATACATCGCTTTTATCTCCAAAAGTGAGGAATGCAGCCTATTTCGGAATTCCCCTTGCTTATTGTAAATTGATTATATAAATATTCATGTGCTTATTGCCTATCTTTATTTTAGTTTTATATTTAAAAAAAAATTATTTTAGAGTTTTATTTCTTTATATTATACTGCTTATTATTACAATTTGTTTAAAATCTCTCTCTCTCCCTCTCTCTCAAAAAGTTAATAGTTAGTAGTTATTGAAAGTATACATATTTCAAATAAAATAATTACGATCTACTCTCATACAAGCCCATTCTAAGAAACAACGAAGGAGCAGTAAGTTATGAATTATTTCTTAGATTGGAGAAGGAATACAAATGAAGAGAAGCCGTTTCTCTCAAGCCTGTGCATTATTTGATATTTATCGCTATCTCATGTTTAAATCGGATATATTTTAACATCAATGGTGGGTTTTAGTCTACTCCCAATTCACCGATGCTCCTTACTTCTTCATAATGATTAATTATCTGTCATGATATAGATAAGTAATGTAAGTAACCGATAAAATTCATTATTACCAAAGTACTTCGTCAGTATTATTGTCTCTCCCTGAATAAATGTTTTTGAAGTAATCAGATGAAGTTCATATAAAACAAGTTTCCATAGCTCAAAGTAAGAAGTCCGCTTAAATGGATAAATGACAATAGCTAAATGTATCGTACAATGAATTTAGCCTATAAATTTATGAGTAAAAAATTATTATTAGTTAAAAAAAAAAAAAAATTACTTTATTGAGTAATATTACATTCTCTCACATGCAAAGACATTGGTAATAGTGATAAAGCCGCTCATTGGCACTCTATGTACAATAAATAAAAATAAATTAAACAGAAAAAGAATAATACTATAAATAAATTTATATAAACAAAAAGAAACTTAACTAATAAAAATAACAACTTAAATATACTAATACTTTTATACAATTTACAAAATTCATTCACTCAGGACACCTCCGAGCCAACCCTTTTCTCCTCACTCGTGGAAGGAAAGACAAAACTCTTAGAGTCCCAGAGGAATTCGCTCAGCCGCATTACTGATATAAAGGTTTATACTATTTATGAAAAAAAAATTCAAATTATTATTTAGTAGCAAGTGTCATGACCGCAAGTGCAGTATAACTCTCATGTCGCTCTGTATTTGTTGCTTAGTAATGTGCTCAAACTTCAAAGTTGTGGTGTAACACTTAAACAACAGTGAGTTAATAAGCAGTTTTACACTTTTACGTTGACGTACACGCAGGTGAGGTACTATTTATTAACAATAAATAAGTGATAAATTGGTGCTCATTTGGTTAGATCGAGAGGCCGTTAATTCCCTTACGTGCCTTATCATATTCTGATATGTTCACGGCTGGGGACTCTGTTTACTAACTTCCTTCAGTCATCAGGTCTTCAGTTCGAACCGAAGACATTATATATATATATATATATATATATTTTTTTTTTCCTAGCGACTGTTTTATTTAATTTAAATATTTATTGTAAGAAATGTTTTATTTTATTTCTGATTATAGTTATGTATATAGTTTATTTTTTTAATATTTTATTTCGTAATCTTCCATCTTTTTAATTGTTATATGTAGCAGTAGATATTTTTTTTTCTCTCTTATCATAATATGGAAGATATGAATTTAGATAAGAGTTCATCAAGTGAAATTCGGAGGACGAAACGCCGTTTTCTGAGGTTAGCGAAACGGATTCGCAGTATTTAAAAAGACGAACACTTCAAAAACGTCATCGAAACACTCCTCCTGGGTCGGGAGCTAATTCACCCAATAAGAAAAAAAACAAATCAGCTAAACCTAAACAGTTAGCAGAGCAAAATAAATCTAAAAAGTCAACTGAACACAGTAAATCCACTAAAACTAAACAATCAGCCGAGCAAAATATATCACCACCTCAAACCAGAAGCAAATCAATTACCATAGCATCAGAGACAACTGCACCAACCACTACTAACACCAATAATCCTGTTTCCGTTAATAAAATATCAAGCAAAATTCCGGAGCCTCAAGAGTTTTCTGAGCCCGAGCCGCCACATATTTTCGTATCTAAAATCGATAACTTCATCACAATTGGTCAAGAAATTGCCGGTCTGATTGGACAGACCAATTTCCGCTGTTTCTCCAGAGTTAATGATATCAAAATAAACACAAACTCTCGAGAAAATTACAAAACACTTATAAATTATTTTACGTCCAAAAACTATGATTTCCATTGTTACCAATTAAGACAAGAAAAGCCATACCGAGTGGTGTTGAAAGGACTACACTCGAGCACCCCAATATCTTTCATCAAAAGTGGCCTAGAAGAAATAGGTCACAATGTTCGGCACATATCATGCGTACTACACCCAACGGAAAAATATCCTTTACCACTATTTTTCGTCGATTTAGAGCCAGCCAGCAATAACATCGAAATTTTTCAAGTGAAGAGGCTTATATATTCCACCATTAAATTTGAAGAGCCTAGACAAAAGCCTATAATAGTGCAATGCACTAAGTGCCAAGACTTGGGGCATACAAAGACTTATTGCCATCACCAGGCCAGGTGCGTGAAATGTGCCGGCCCACACGCATCAGACACTTGTCAGAGACCTCGAGACCTGCCTGCGAAATGTGCCCTTTGTGGTGAAGAACATCCAGCAAGCTACAAAGGATACAAAGTTTATAAACATTTTTATAAGCAGAGAACTCAGATCATAGCCTCGAAAAGCGTAAAACTGACCCAAGTTTTACCCATCTACCTGAAATTGATAATCCATCAGATTTTCCAGAATTGCCAAAAACGACTACTCAAAATACACAGCTAGCGTCTACTTCAAAAGAAATTGATCAACCTCAGCGGGACTTCAACCTCAGCAGAAAAACACCAATCACTACGAAGAAGCAGCAGCCTCGAATTCAGGCGCCTCAAATCTCCCAACGCAAACCTCAACCTCACAATCCCCAATCTCATCCTCCACGTCAGCAAACTCTCCCTCATCATATACCCTTACGAGTCAAATTACCGCCGCAGCATCCTCAACAGTCCCATCCTAACGCCCAGAAAAGAAGTGCAGCACAGGTACCTTCCAATCCAGACCCACCTCGTGCACAACGACGGATCCCGCCCTCAGCTAATATTCCTAATCCACCACAAGAACCTATCCTGAATCCAATTCACAATCAACATCCATCTGATATAACCTCCATTCTTTCATCCTTCCTATTGGACCTCCAAAATACCATAAAACCACTTATCACTCTTCTCACCAGAATCCTGACCGAAATTCCATTCAATTTCCCACGATGAGCACAAAGCCCCTAACTATCCTTTTATGGAATGCTAACGGACTAAATAATCACCGTGACGAACTTGACTTATTTCTTCATAATGATAACATTGACATTGCTTTACTGACTGAAACTCACTTCACTAAACGAATACATTTCTACATACGTGACTACTTCACTTATAGAACTGATCACCCAGATAATACCTCCCATGCCGGTTCTTGCATCATTATACATAAATCATTACCCCATTCCCTTATTCCTTCAACTCCAACTAATGACATTCAATCAACTTCTGTAGTCCTTTCAACTCGCCCTTTCCATCTCACATTCTCAGCTGTATACTGTCCTCCTGGTAATTCCCTCTCCTATAACCTCCTTGATACCTTATTCCAATACCTTGGATCGCGCAATGCTAAACACCAACGATGGGGTTGTCGAACATCCAATCCCCGCGGTAACATCCTATCACGTGTTTCAACTTCCAACAATTATTCAATCCTTTCGCCCATGAGTCCTACTTATTGGCCAACATCCCTCAAAAAACGTCCCGATATCCTAGATATATTTATAACTTCCCAGATCTCATCCTCACAAACCATAATCAAATCCCTTGATGACCTTTCTTCAGACCATAGTCCAATTCTGCTTTCACTACATTCGAGCTATGTTCCTAAACCATCAACTCCTAAATTGATTACAGGACGAGTAAACTGGGACGAATTTCGTGATGATTTGGAAAACAAACTAGACTTAAAAATTCCGCTAAAGACAAAAGACGACGTTAATGGTGCCATTGAAAAACTGACAGCGTCAATAACAGACAGTATAAATAATAATATTTTTATCAATAAGTTTAACAATTCACAAAAGACTGACTTGCCACAGCATATTCGTATCTTATTGAAGGAAAAACGCAGAGCAAGATCGAAGTGGCATAGAACCAGATATCCAACAGATAAAACTCATTATACCCAACTGACTAACAAACTAAAATCTGAAATTAAAAAATACAAAATTCAAAATTTACTAAATTTTACTGAAAAACTTACACCTACCGGCAAATCACTATGGACAACCACTAAAAGGCTCCTGAAATTTAAAGACTGTAATCATCCGCTTCTTACTGAAGCTCAAACCTGGTCCAAATCCGATGAAGAAAAATCACAAATCTTTGCTCGTCACCTCTTTAAAACCTTTCATCCACACCCCGATATTCTTAACCCAAATCATCTTGAATGTATTGAAGCAGAACTGGATATCCCACTCCAAATGTCTCTTCCACCTAAAGCCTTTCATCCTTCAGAAATATCCGACATCATTCAAAGGTTACTTTCCCGAAAAGCTCCTGGACACGACCTAATTACATCCCAGATCCTAAAACTCCTTCCTCGGAAAGCCATTCTATTCCTTACTTATATATATATATATATATATATATATATATATAATGCTGTACTGCGATCAACATACTTTCCTGACCCTTGGAAATGCTCTATTATCAAAATGATACATAAACCCAAAAAGCCACCAGAAAACCCATCCTCTTATCGTCCTATCTCCCTTTTACCCATCCTAGGCAAAATCCTGGAAAAGCTCATCCTAAAACGCCTGTACCCCATCCTAGATTCTAATCACATTATCCCAGATCATCAATTTGGATTCCGCAGATCCCATTCCACTATCCAGCAATGCCATCGTGTGGTGGATGTTGTCTCCTCTGCATTGGAGCGCGGAATGTACTGCACGGGAGTCTTTCTCGATGTAGAACAGGCTTTTGATCGAGTCTGGCACCCAGGACTGCTTTACAAACTCCGTAAATTCTTACACCCTACATACTTCCTCATTATCCGTTCCTATCTTACTGATAGATCCTTCAAAGTAAATCATAATAATGCCTATTAATCCCTTTTTTCCCAGTCCGCTGGTGTTCCTCAAGGTAGTATCCTAGGTCCTATCCTTTACACAGTTTATACAGCTGATATCGCAACCCATCCTAACACACTCATTACCACGTACGCCGATGATACATGTGTCCTATCAGTTAATAACGACCCAACAATTGCATCCCAAACCCTTCAATCACACATCACAAACCTTGAAGAATGGTGTCAAAACTGGAGAATAAAAATAAATTCCAATAAATTCCATCAAATCACCTTTACCCTTCGTCGTAAACCTATGTCCTCTTGTCCTACAGTATCCTTTAATAATACCCCACTGATTCCTGTTGAACAAATTCGATACCTTGGACTCCACTTAGACAAACGTCTAACTCATACCAGACTGAAACGACAAGAAACAGCTCGACGTTTCCGACTACTCCAGCACTTACTAGATAAACGCTCTAACCTCCCAGTCAATTACAAAAGACTCATATACATGACTACAATAAGAGCTATTTGGACTTACGGAGTTGAGCTCTGGGGCTCCACTAAGCCATCGAATTCCTCTCGTATTCAATCCTTACAATCCAAAATCCTTCGTAAAATCCTCACTGCTCCTTACTTTGTCACAAACAAAATCATCCATAACGACCTTAATGTTCCTTATGTTTCTGACTTGGCCCAATCCAGACAGGCCCTTCCATAACAAACTTCAGAACCATCCAAACCCTCTCGTTTCTAACCTTGCTTCCTCTTCGATCCCTGACAACCCTCAGAGGCGTCTGAAAAGAAGATGGCCTCGAGATCTCCTTTTGTAAATACATTTTTAGAGTGCTACCAATGGGTAGTTTCTCAACATGTGATGTCATGCTTTTTTATTCCTTTGTTCACATTTACTGAATGCATTTTTACTTGTAATACAGTTGTAAATATCACCAATAAAAAAAAAAATAAAAAAAAATTATTATTTTATTCTATTATTTTTCCTGAATGTTTCATACATGCATCGTTCGTTCAACCTTTAAAATTTAATTAAATCAATATCATTGTTGGGTAATCAAAGTAATTCAACTAAACCATAATCAACAAGTATTTACAATAAATAAAATAATTTGTTTTCTTCCCTTACCTCGCCACGTTGGTTACACGTCGCTTTTCCCGAATCGGTGGAGAGAGTGGCGGAGTGGCCAAAGTTAAAAGCCCCCACCACTGAGACTCGAACACGTAACGTTCAGTTTATTTGATTGCCGGGCAACGCGTGTTTGACTTCTCTGCTCTCATGAAATAAACTTCAAGACAAGTAAAGCAAAATATCACAGATATAACCAAGGGAACTGCTAACGAGGCATACGCCTGCACTTTTGGAGAGAAAAGCAAGACTTCAGGAGATCATTTCGCTATTCTTTAAACCACGGCATTGCAATTAGAAGCCAGAAGAGATTGAGTGACAGCGCTAATAATATATATTTGATATATTTTTTATTTTTCGTCTACTGAATATTCTAACGAACTCAAAATTAAACATATGAATACATTTATCACACAGATACATATATATGTATGTAATGAAGAGGGTTGGATAGAGGTGGGATTTTCCTTGATGCTGACTGGAAAGAGCATAACTCAGCGGGCGATCCATATTCACTGAGGCGGACCTATCGAAGTTATTTATCACGAGGACCATCCGTATTGTCCTCCCTGCCATGTCGAGCCCGCCGGCTCTAACAGATAATAAAATATCAAAGCCAGTCCCCACTAGTTCTCCTTCTAAGGACCAATATTATTCCTCCGGATTCGTTGAGTATGTAGAAGTAAACTATGTTTGTACGAATAATATCGAATACATAAATATGTTTCGGTTTCCGGTTTATACTCACAATTACCGTACCTCTCGGCCGTGCGTTCCCGTCTAGTCTCGTCTGGTAAGAGATTTTTCTTCAATGTAGATCCTATCTTTTTACTAAATATATTATTAAATATATACCATTAAATATATTTTGAGGTTTGTATTCAGAAAAAAATATTTTTGCAAATCATTTTGTATGAGCATCATAAATTTATTTCTAATATATATATTTCATTTCAATACATTTATATACTACTTTTACATAAGATAAATGTTTCACAGGATTGCCGGTAGGAGTCATTATTGCATGGATCATCGCACGTTCCAACGCGGGAGATATGCCAGAAGTTCCACCTGTGAGTATATTGATAAAAATATTGTTCAACTCCTACTTGTTTTCAACTCCTAATTGTTACTCCTAAAATACTATTTTACTCCAAATAGTACAAAGAACACTATAACAATCAATGAGCTAATATATTTTATAAATTATTACATTATTTAGCTTTCCTTCAAAGAATGGTTATGACTACAGACCGGATTTTCGTGCAATAAATATTGGGGAAAACTTGCAGTAAAAACTCAAAATGAGCAAAATCGTGCAGAAAATATCCAAAATACGTAAAATTGTGTGATTAACACCTAAAGTATGAAAAATCAATATTGTTTAATTTATAACATTGATATATCGAAATTTTATTAGATCTTTAGTTAACGAGAAAAAAAAAACAATTTTAAATGTAACATAACGTAAATTTGAAAATGAAATGCCAGATTATAATCAACTATTTTAATAACGATTATCATCAAACGATGCAGAACATTTTCAAGAAATAAACAAACGCAGGAATTATAGGTTCCAATATACTATATAGAGCAGGCCAATTTTAGATATTTAACATTCATTAAAAATAATAATTAAAATTTTATTTTTTAACAGAGTTGAAATTATCAATATTATACATTTCAAAACGATTTCGTTTATTTTTCTTTTTTTTTTTTTTTTGAGTATTACAAAAATCTGTCACATGGACGCTAGTTATAGTGATGTAGGATAACATTCACACTATATGTACAAAAAATATAAAATAAATAGAAGGAAAATAACAATAAATAATAATCAAAAAGTATATACAATAAATAAAATAAAATAATATAAAAATGCAAAAATCATATGCATGTACCTATTCGTTAAAATTTAAAGAATTAAAAAAAAATTAAATAGACTGTAATCTTTGAGATTTTCAAGTGTTCAATTATTAATGTTGAAGATATTTGTATATATCACTAAAAAATATATTTTTGGGGATTACTTTCTTTCTAAACGCACACAAAAAAAACATACAAATCTTTGATAAGAATATTTTTTTTCTTACATGTTCCGCAATGAGAGTCTATTAGTCTGATCGATTTTTCAGAAGACGCATAGAACTTTCTCATCAAATTCTTTTTCCTCACTTTTCAAATTGGTGTATTTTTATATCCACATTTTAATTTCTGCAATATTTTTTTTTTTTTTTTTTTTTTTTAAAGAATGAAATTTCAACAAATCAATTCAGAGCCAGAAGAGATACTGAGATACTGGGTTGAACGGTGAGTGAGGATTCAAGCCAAAACAATAACTATAAATCCCTTATTAACAAAGCAGCTAATACTAGAAAAGCATTTATTATCCCATACTTTAGGCAAGTTCTATTCCAAGAATAGATCTCACTTGTGTTTACTTCTTCCTTTTGCAATGAAAACGATTTTGCTTAACACAGAATTATTTGCCTTACTCATATTTTTTCTATTTTGAACATTGAATTTAATTGGAATAATATAGTAAAATAAATATAGTAAAAAAACATTAACACACTCACCTATACATCTGTATTTATAAATCTTCTAATTTAGCACAAAAGTGCAATTTAATGCAACAAAAATCAAAATCGTACAATTTGGGTCAAAAACGGCAAAACGATCAATAAATTTAAATATGTTATTCTACAGGTCCTGAAATATATATATATATATATATATATATATATATATATATATATATATATATATATATATATATATATATATATATATATACACGCAAGCGAATAAGAAGTGCAATAACATGGAAATCCGGTCTCTAGTTATGACTTTCTAAATTTTTTAATCTCCTTTCTTTGGTAATTGACGCTAAGAGGGAAAGGAAAGTTAAAGCATGACATTGATTGCTAATGATATTGGATTAAAACTAATACATTCCTTGTGAACGTTGTCGTAAAGGAATAAATAAGTTCATATGAAATGAAACTACTTATGCTTCATCATATTCGTATATGCAATGCCAAATATTTTAATCCATATGAGCGATTCTACAACTAAGAACATTTGATGGTATCTTAGTTTCGGAAAAAAATTAAAAGTTATCTCAATTCAAACAAAAATGTAAGTGTTGTTCGGTGGGATTCCTGGTGTCAAAATAAAGCATATGTTGCAATTCCTACCATATTTAACCATTTTTAAATTTTATAAACAAAATAACAAATGTAAGTTTATCTTCTCAAAAAAAGCAGTATTAATCTGCCAACCAATGCCTACAAAGAAAATGGTTAACAATCGGAAAACTAGGTATCTGTTATTCAGATAAATATTAACCAATTTAAGCCAAACAATTTAACCAACCAGTTAAATCCTTCTTGATCTCAGCATTCTAAGATATCAATATAAATTTTCATTTATATATCAAATTTAATATATATTTCAAATTAAACCAATTAAATTTTTTTTTTAATTTTCTTTATTCAGTAATATTACATTTCGTCACTATAAAAGGCATTAATAATAGAGATAGAGTAGTTCATTTACAGTCTATGTATAATAAATTAAATAAAAATACAGGGAAAAAATAATATTATAGCAAAATAATAATAACTCCATTTACAAGTGATGAAATATATTCCGTTTTTACGGCTGACACAGAATGTATAAACAGAAGGTTCTCTCCTCAATACAAAACGATGAATTATTCAAAAGGAGTCCATTAAATAAGTTACAGCAGATAACTGCCATGATAAAAAAATAACTGCTGGAAAAAAAGAAATCTAAGGAGGTATTTTTTTCACCACGGAAACTGAAAAAAAAAGAATAGCATAAGCTAACAATATAAAACAATTGTTTTCGAAATGATAAACACTACATAACTGCTTACACAATTATTTTTTAGGAAACCAGATGAACAACTTAATAACAAGTTATTTAGAAAGTTGTAAAGAAGAAAATAAAATAATTAATACTTTCTTCAAATCAGAGGCAGTGGATCACGAATTCAAAGAATGGATGGAGACGAGATAAAAATTTGAGGAACATTCTCTCGACGTTGCATCAAGAACCAGAAATCAAATTAAGCAGAAAAAAAAGTAAAAACTGTAAGAGATCCGAAATACTCAAACTTCATGTAGATTGATGAATAGATAGAAAGCTTTAAAGCCACATAAATTTTCTTTCTTAAAAAGGAAAACAATAAAAATTTTATTTTTATGATATAGAACCGCTTGCTTTAACTTCATTTATACTTTTTCTAGCATAAGATCAGGTTTATCAATATACTTTTTTTTTCAAACTCTTCTAGAAAGAGATAAATACAGCTATAAGATTAAGTTAGCACTTTATTTTCTAAAGTCCCATTTTAGAAAAGATTATCCTAGTGATTACTCGGTACAATTCTGTTTGGCATCTAGAATTACGAACACGTCCTCCCTATATTGTTAGAAACTTATTCCAACAAAATCAATTGTGATTTAAATATTTTTTTTTTTTTAAATCGTGTCAGATCATTTTTTTTATTTTGTTAACTTGTAACCCTAAAAGTATAATTTTATTTCCGAAATTTGGCC